>OX104122.1:58232170-58832170 GCA_944474755.1 Limnoperna fortunei | reverse complement strand
AGAAGATCAGCTAGAGAGCGCAGACCACCAGCTTGGTTCTCGTCTGGTCAATATGACATGTCAGCTATTGCACCTGTTCAGACATCTAGTACCACCCAATTACAGTCTACTCCTGATTGGTTGAAGAAAGCGAATTATGTTTCTTCTCTCGCTAACTCTTCTTTATTTCAGGTTTACAGAGAGAAGCAGCTCTTGCTATTTTAGATATAGTAAACCACCACTACTAAGAATGACGGGACGTCATTCCACAGCTGGGGGGAGTGTGTGGTAGAGCTATATTTTTATGATAAGTAGTTTATTTATTTACAGTATTGATAATTATACGCATGTTCTATTTTGAGCGTAATAAAATGCTTTTATTTATTTGTTTTCAGTACCTGACTAATATATTTTATTAACAGTATATTTGTAGTCTGCTAGTTTACTCAGGCGTAACTGTATCTTATTTTTACTATTGGTCATTTCTGTGGTCATTTAATTGGTCAGTAACTTTGGCGGGAATCTATTGTTCTTTGGGTATGTTTGACTAGTTGTTCTTCATGTTGGCAGACATATTTATGGTCTTGGTCATATTTTCAACTTTGAAGTAAATTTACCTGTTTGTTGGGAAAATCCTGTTTCTATTTCAAAGGTCAGTTTCTTACTAATTTACTTAATTACATTAATATTTCATTAAATAACATTTTAGAATGACTTAGATGTGTGATTGTTACATGGGTGTGTAAATGAATGATAAAGTTTGATTAGTGTGTGATTGATATGAATGTTTTGTAATTATTGGTAAATTTTATTTAAACTTATGATAATATCAGTTTAATATGTAGAAGTGAACTAAATAAAGTTGATTTGCATAAAATACTGATAAAATTATATAAAACAGTTAAAATATCAATTTAATATAAAGATCGTATTTTAATAGAACGTATAAGTGCGAGAGTGTGATTTTAAAGTTAAATAAAGTCAATGGTAAAACATATTGAAAATATCGCTAATTAAAGGGAGATAACTATATTCATATTCTAGCAGCACTACGTATTTTTATTTTATATATATCTCAAATATTTATGAAAGTAAATATTGTACTTCAGGTATTGAATAATTTTAAATGAAGTAGACTGAGTAGAAAAAAACAGCCTTTACACTACATGTGAGATATGTTTGTTTATTTTGCTTAATTGTAGCGTCTATTAGATTTTTAATGTATAATAACACGTAATGTCTTATGCGCATTAACAATATTGCTTGCAATTGTTTTATTTACTACTTTTTGATTAATATTGTATTGCACAACCAAATAGTTGTGAAAGCATTTAGTATATGCATATTTTACAAGTGCATATAGGAATCTAAACTTTGTATATAATAACATTTATATTGAACTAAGATTTAATATGATATATTTGTATGAATGACAGCTATATCGTATACGTTATTTTAAAAGCCTAAGGAGAAGTATAAACTTTCCTTAATTGTGTCTGCATAATATTTTATCTTTAATATTGTTAAATATAGATTATATGTTAAATGTTGCAATTGTTATTACATGGTATTTTGAATGTATTCTACAACATCTGAATAAAGAACCCTATATGATACTGGCTTTGTTTTGAGCCCAGGAACACTATTACATTTTGTTTTCTTCTGTGGGCCACATTGAGCACAATTTCAGTCACAACAGGGGGACCAGTTTACTTAGCTGTAGATTACAGGGTCCCCGAAGAGAACGTTATCAGAAGAGAATCAAGTGCAACCTTTTTCCTATGATACAATGTGAGACTAATCCCCTTCAGCTGTGATAAGCTATAGGAATTTTTAATTTCAAACGTGAACCTATATCGGCTACCCAGACACCCGGTCAAAATTTTTAGACATTTTTTAAATATTCCGAAATTGTGTATTGTTGCTACTGTCGATCAGAAAGAAAACAAAGAACAACAGTTTAATAAAATACGGGAAAAGGTCATAACATTTTTTATTTTAGTAACACACTGAAGGAATTAAAAACACTTTATTCGTTTGCGTATCTAAAGTTCGATTTCACAAACATGATTGTGGATACATAGGCCATGTACGCCTTTACAACACCTTCTACAAGCGGTTTTCGACCTTTTGCCTCGATTCAGATTGGAACATACAACACAATTTTTTTCGCGTTTTCCATCTAAGCGCTGGAAGTAGTCTAAAGATGTTATAAAAAATGTGGGAGGCATATGCTTGCCAAAATAATGCGTAAGCAAGTGCCTTCACTGCCTATTGGCAGCTAAGCCACTGCTCGGGTGTTCTTTTTATGTGGCATTAATAGTTTATTCTTTGGTGATATTGTCGAATGTACATTTCTTTCACATCTGTCTATTTTAATTATCAAAATTGAAAGGCGGTAAATGTTTATTTGCAAAAGATATGCTGAAGTTGAATTCTAAGACAAATGAAACAAAAAAGCAGACTGTTCCTTTGCAATATTATATAACCTCTCTTGTTTTAATAAATCACTTAGCATCGGGTACACAACTGAAGTCGAGGAACCGGCTATCGCGCGTCCGGTGATTACGCGCCTGGTACGGATCTTTTTGTAAAATTTATTTTAACCTTCCATAGACTAATTGTAGTTATCATATTCCATTTTCAAACAGTTCGACTCCAGAACTTAAATTTTTTAAACATTCGTATCTTAAATATCATAAAAAGCTATCCCGAGAGATACCATCTTTAAAATTGCAATGATTCCGGAGTATACATGTATAAATGACAGGTTGATTTCTTTTATTGTCGATTTTCTAAGCACATGCGAATCACCGGACTACTCTGTATAGTTCTATACTCCCTCGCAGTTAAGAAAAATCGAGTAAAGCCACGCTTCTTCTAATTAAGATTCAAAATTACATAGGTTTTGTGCAACATTATTTAACAGTCTATCTTAATATATATTAGATCCTGCGTTTCATCAAAGAATCTCAACACTTTAAATTAGCGCAATATATCTTGAACAGCTGAACTACAAGGACCTTTTTTTTAATCGTTCTCTTTTGGTTTGTTTTTTATTCATTGCTTTGATTTTTTGAAACACATGCAAATAGCTTTCAATCATGTTTATTGAATGTTAAAAGAATTTATGAGTATTCATGTATATTTTAACACATTTGTTAAGGAAAAAATATCCTGATACCTGTGTGTTTCCAGTGCGATTCTTTTCAGGAAATTCATTAAAAACATCATTGAAA
This sequence comes from Limnoperna fortunei, assembly GCA_944474755.1. Classification (NCBI taxonomy): domain Eukaryota; kingdom Metazoa; phylum Mollusca; class Bivalvia; order Mytilida; family Modiolidae; genus Limnoperna; species Limnoperna fortunei. Next base: position 58,828,952 of record OX104122.1, on the reverse strand, counting down.
AATACACAATTGGCATCGAATTCCTTGCAGGCATGTTCTATATACCAGGAACATCTGCATGACCACGAAGGGACTGTTCCGATTTAGGAGCATAGACACGAAACCAGTTGTTGCTGTTTGCTGCGGCCATTTCAGCAAAAGTTCTCTTGAACGCCGCAAATTGCCCGTGACGTCATGACCGCACAATCGGCATTATGACGTTCATAGCTACGGTGCAAAAATAAACAAAGCCGATATATCGGCTCTTGGCCACTCTTGGCACTGATCGAGACTTTGAAAAAAGCCGATATATCGGCTTTCGACATAGTAAGGGTTAATGCTGCAAAGCTTTTTTCACTAAAATTAAACAAAATTATGCCAAATCCTTTATATCTATATGCACATTGAGAATACACACACGCCAACATTAAATACCTTTGCATTGTCAAATAATTATCATTGATTAGTTTTAACTTTTCTACGAGAAAACCATGCAAAGTGGTCCAGGTGACACTTTTGAAAACGGTCAAATAATTATGTTTACTTAAAAGGTATATACATACAAAGTTGTTTAACACCATAAAAAAATTTCTGCACTGTTTCTATTTTTAGAAACGAGAATTCTATATTTAGCATAGTTTAAATGGTAAGATTTTCTGATTTTCAGCCTAATTTTATCCACTTTTCTTGGTGTCATTCTGGAAAAATGTGAATAGGTACTGTTGTCATATAATATAACGATAATCAATAGGCCACATTTTTCAGAAATATTTGATGATCAAAGGAAAATCATAGGAATTGGCACCTTGCCAAGAATTTTAAAAATATACTAAATTATGCATATAGCTTGACTGCTTGTACTTGGGGGTCTATTCCGTCAAAGTGAACACCTAAATTTAATTGAATATATTAAGACCATGTTGTACTTGAATGAAATAAATTATACATGAGTGGTCTAGCTTTGCAAATAACTGGTTAAGATTTTGCAGGCTTTGAAAGTTTACCAATTTTGGCGAAAATTTGGTATTATTTTTACCAGACAATGTTATGTGTATTTGCATTTCTTCCTCTCTATTGTCAACATCTATGGGTAGATCTTGATCATACACAGTCAAACACCCAACAATAAAATTCATTTACTATTCAAGGTATTAAGAGCCAAACAAGTGTGGACTGTGAGCACGCTCACAAAGGGATACCCCCAGCTTCGCTTCAATTCCAATTATCTCCCTTGAATAATATCAGACAGCGACGAAAATTTTTCATGCACATCTACATATGATGTACTTCCTCAATGTAATGTTTCATCAAAATCTGTCAAACGGTTTAGGAGGAGTTGCGCTTACGAGGTCTCGCACTGAATACTATATTTAAAAAGTCTAAGTCCAATTAACTCCCCTGAATAATTTCCCACAGCGACCATTCTCCATGAACATCTACATATGATGTACTTCCTTCAAGTAAAGTTTCATCAAAATCTGTCAAGTGGTTTAGGAGGAGAAGCGGAAACATACATTTTTATACCCCCCGAAACAAGTTTGCGGGGGTATAAAAATTTAATATCCTTTACTTTATATACAACATGGACCAGCACTATGTCGTGCTAAGTATACCCCACTCGACCATTTTTTGGATCAGAAAACAGTAGGTAGATAACTGACTGACCTGGAAAGGGGAGGCACGGTACAACTCATCATGCTTAAGCTGTGCCCTAAATTTGAAATCAATCCCTTTAGAAGAAGCCGAGAAATCTATTACAAAAGTTTTCACCAGACTGACAGACAGACGGACAAGATGATTGCAACATAGCCCCCCTCTCTTACGAGAAAAAAGACGGCCATAAATGAAAATATAAGTTCTTTATAAGTATATTTTATTTTGATCATAGTTTTAGATAAACGTATAAGCTAAGTCATTAGTTTTTATTATTACATTATTATTTAAAGCCAAACAACTGCTGAGAACCGCATCTTCAATAGTGACGAGAACTATTTTTTCCACACCTGTCAAGCGGTTTGAATATAACGCAAAAATTGAAGAATATTTTTTTTAATCTTTTGTTATTTGTTAAAAAATACTTTTTAGTGCTTGAATGAAAAATAGTTAGTACTTTAATGTTTGCTGTCGTTTTTCAACAATAACATTTAAATGTTCCACTGTACAAGACAAAATCTATAGCTAATATCTAATGGTTTCAATGTGGTGTTTTTTCTCGCTAAGTTTGCAAATAAACTTCTAATCTGTGATGGAAACAACCATTCATCCTCAACCATATTCATTCCTCTTTGTTTTCAGTTCGTCAGAAATGTCTTCAAAATTTGATCTTTTACCGGCTGTTTCATAGTATTCAAATATGGATCCTATATAATTCTTAACATTGCTAGATAAGCGCTTAATAGTTTTAATTGATTTCAAAGCCCATCCTTTGCAGCATTTACAAATGTACTCAAAACTGAGTTAGATGAATGAGTACTAGTTTATTATTGTGTGCTCCCTCTCAACAGAAATGCATTTGTCAATCAAACTTTTTTTATGGTGTCTAATGGATCCTCGTTATCCTTATAATTATGATTTCCAAGACACAAATGATTATCTAAAAACCGAACTTTTGTATACACTTTGGTACATGGCTGAACTGGACAAGGATATACATTCAGAGGGTTGTTTTCTTAGGTGGTTTGTTCATTTACATGTAGTTGTTGTATTTGATCAGCCCCATCATCTTGCCTTGGTTTTTCAACAATAACATTTAACTTGCGTGCGGGGAAAAGATTCATCTATCTGAAATAGAAGTTTTAAAAAGTTTTTAAAAATTTTAAGTAATGCACAACAAATAGATTTTTAGGTCTATATGTACATTAACTTTCTAAATAACATATTGTTTTAAAAAGAGGTCTTAATATTGTTCATAAGGATTTTACAGAGAAAATATGAGAAGGAAAATGCAATCTGGAGTGTTCTTTTTTATTTAGATAAACGTACCCTAAGAACTATTTTTGCCTATTTTGTTACAACTGGCTAAGTGGTTTCAGAAGAGATTTTAGAACAAGAAAATATGTCTCTGTGACACTGATGTCCCGCTAGAGGCACATATACATGTGTAAAAAGTAAAAAAACAATCCTTTTCTATGTTCAATCAAGCGTGAAATATTTGGCAAAGCCCTGCATAATTTTGCCAGTGAAGAGATCTCATCATGTTGTAACTGTGTATCAAGTTTCTTGAAGTTGTGCAGTTATCCTTATAAAAAAATCACTTTAACTTAAAGGTAAACCTGAGGTGGGAGGGACAGACAAACGAACAACAGACCAAAAACTATTTATCCTCCAGCTTCATTGGTTGTTCATAAAAAGTTAAAGACTTAATATTAAACTAAATTCATAATTGAAGTACCAGTCAATAAATAAAATAATTTTCACCTGTAAAAAGTGGATTCAGAGCTAAAAAAATACAAATGTAGCGGATATTTACTGCAGCAGGGAATAAAAGGTTTTCAGTAACCACTACTGATGTATCAAAAAAGTATGACATTTTTCCATTTATTTTTAATAATAAAATATAAAATACAGTAAAACAAAGCCTGCTTGGACACACAATGATTTTAAGTGTAAGATTAAGAACAAAACTATATTATTGTCACATTTTACAGTATGGGGTAACTCTAGTCTCTAGCTAGCTTGTGCGTTAGGTTTCATTACCTGCTCCTAAAGGAAGAAATTTTCGCCGTGTAATCCATAAGTGTTTGCAGTAAGCTGGCTATAGTACTCTGTAAGCTTTGGCTTTACTGTTTTCTGAATGGTATGGTGACTGGCATGCCCTTTTCTGGAGTCTCCAATAATTCATCACGATGTTTAGGGATAATGTTTAAAGATAATGCGGACTGATCAATGTTAAATATACCACTTCTATTTAATATCAGTAAGGATTCTGGTAAATCAATCTGTAAGTCTTGTGAGTCACAAGATAGATTGTGAAGATCAAGATGAGTGTTTACTACACTCCAAAATTGGAATACAGTTTGTCTCAAAAAAAAAACAAAAAAAACAAAAAAGCTTTATTTAAAGTCGGTGTATCAAAAACAGTAAACACAAGCTCTACAGAGCTTTTAAAACCGACATACATACATAGACAACAACAGAGACACAATATTAAAATATACATACATACATGTTAAAACAATATACATAAAACAGCACAGGTACATGTAGCTAAACAACTGGTCAGTAAAAAGCAGCAGGTTAAAATAATTTAGAAAGTATAAAAGCAGGTATTAATAAGCATCTAGTGAGTAAAAATGCCAATGATTAAGCCAGGTTAAGACACTTACGATATAAAAGATCATAAAAGCATATACTAAAAACAACTTCTTTTGACTTATTATCATATTATTATTAGATACTATTACCATAATATTATATTATTATTAGAAACCATTACCATTACCATGGTATTGAACACATCAATAGCTGTCAAAAAAGCTTTATATATTTATACTGATAGACAGAGAAAGATTAGCACTATATTAAGACAGCAGCTTTAACTCTAAATATAAATGCAGCACTACATGTAGAGAATAAATAATTTATAAGCACAAGCAGGTTAAATGCAAGCAGAGCAGTGGCATGACTTGCCATCCCATGAGTTAATTAAATTTTTAAATTGTTGGAATGAAGATTCATTCCTAAAATGCTCAGGCAGGTCATTCCAGGTTTTAGCAGAAAAATATCGAAATGATTTTATACCATACCTTGTTGTCCTGACACTGGGGAGTTTTGCTGTGTTGTGATGCCTAAAAGAATATTTGTGTGTTTTTATTTCAAAAAGATCTTGTAAATAGACTGGACTCATTTTGTTAATAATTTTAAAAGTTTCTAAAGCAATAGTTCTTACTCTTCTGATTTTAAGGGACCGGAGTTTTGATTTTTCAAGTAGTTCTTCATATGTGCTAGTGTTATCATCATTATAAATAAATTTTAAAGCCCTTTCCTGAATTTTTTCCATCTTTTTGGTGTTTTGTTCACTGCAGAAGTGCCATGTGACTGGGCAAAAATTAAAGTTTGAAAGAATAAAAGAATGGTATATTGTTAATTTTCCTAATTTATTAAGGTATTTTCCTAGCCTTTTAAGTACGTTTAGCTGTCTTGATGCCTTTTTGCAAATGTTTGTTATATGTGTGTCAAATTTTAGTTGATAGTCAATGGTTACGCCTAATAGTTTTACTTCGTTTTCACATTTAATTATATTATTATTTAAATTAAAAGTTATCTGTTTATCATGTGTTTTATTTCCTATACCTATTGCCTGAAATTTATTGGGATTAGCTTCCATTTGATTATCTTTAAACCATTGAATTAAATTTAGACTGTCAGTTTCCAAAATATTTATTAATTGTTCTATGTTGTAGCCAGAATAAGAAATTGTGTTGTCATCAGCATAGTTGTATAAAGAACTGTCATTTATAAATTAAAACATATCGTTTAAGAAAATATTGAATAAGGCAGGTCCTAAAATTGAGCCCTGTGGGACACCTTTATAAATTTTATCCCAATCACTTAAATTATTTCCTATTTTTACACATTGTTTTCTATTAGATAAATAGTTATTTAGAAGTTTCAAACTATCATTTGACAGACCATATGACTTTAATTTATGCATGAGTAGATTGTGAGGTAGGCAATCGAAAGCCTTAGACAAGTCCATTAGGATGGCTGCTACATATTTATTTTCATCAAGAGCTTTTTTCCAGTCTTCAATAATTTTTAATAAAACAGTTTGACATCCATATCCTGACCTAAAAGCCGACAGAAAGGGGTGGTAAATATTATCAAAATAGTTAACTAATTGATCATAAATTGTTCTTTCAAAAAATTTAGAGATAAAAGGAAGTATGCTAACTGGTCTATAATTAGTTTTATCAAGGGCATTATTTTTCTTGTGGCATGGTACTACTTGAGCTTCTTTCAGTTTATCGGGAAATTCAGATGAGGTTATGCTTTTGTTTATTAATCTAGTTATAGGTTTAACAATTATGGGTTTCGCTAATTTTAACAATTTCGGTGAAATGCCATCTCTTCCTGTAGCTTTTTTAATATTTACTTTATTTAGAAGTTTATTAACATAATTCTCATCAATTTCATTAAATTTTAATTCATGATTTTCCTGTTTATGTTCATTTATTTTGTTTAGACTAGGGTGGTTATCTATATCTATTATTTTGTCATTTCCAATATCTTTAGCCACATTTATAAAAAAGTTATTAAAAGTTTTGGCGACCTCTATTTGATCATTAATCATTTTGCCATTTTCTTCCAGAATTATATCTTTGTTGTTAATATTGCCCTTATTTGATAGGAATGGTTTGATAGTAGGCCAGAATTTATCAGATTTTGCTCCTCCAACACATCTGTCTAAGAAATATTTCCTAATAGATTCTTTTTTTATTTTTGTTACTAAATTCCTTTGGGCTCTATATTTTTCCCAGTTTTTATCAGATTTACAGTTTATATATCTATTATGTAACATTCTTTTTTTATAAATTGACTTTCGAAGTATTCTGTTCATAAAAGGGGCAGGTTTATGTAAAGTTTTCCTACTCTTCATTGGTGCATGTTTGTCGATTATTTCTAAAAAGGCTGTTTCAAAGTTATTATAGGCATTATTTACATTACTATCATTTATGTATGATTCAAAGTCTACATTTCCTAAATCATTTAAAAAGTTTTCTTCAGAAAAGTGTTTAAAACTTCTGTATCTTTTATAAACATTACTTCTTTTATCAACATTGCTTTTAAATTGAACTGAAATAAAGTTGTGCACATCACTCACACCACAATTAAAATTTAATACATTCATGCATAGTTTTGGTGAGTTTGTAAGTATAACATCATTAAGACTAGGATCAACATTCTTTGTAAAACAGGTTGGCTCTTTAATCAAATTACTCAAGTCAAAAATATCACATATGGATTTTAGGGTAGCAGATTTTTCTGGTTTTATCATATCATAATTCATATCCCCTAAGAACATACAATTGTCATATTTTGTTGTAATCTTATCACCTATGTTAATAAAATCTTTGTTAAATTCACCATCAGTTATAGTTTGAGGTCTATAAATACCTGAAATAAGCCATTTTTCATTACCAATTTTAATTTTAACAGAAAGAGATTCAATAACGTTAAAGGGAAACTTCGCGAAAAAATGAAAATTTGATATGTTATTCTTCAACTGAAAAGAAACAAATTGGCCTCTTGATGCTTTATTATATTTTCAGTGGTTAAGTTTCTGCATGGAATTTACCGTGTAAAAAATGCACTTATGGAGGTCCGCCATCTTGTCACCATCTCGTCACTAGATGGCGATACTAGACATCCAAGTACCTTAAAAGTCGTCGTATGATAATAGGTGTCTGGTCAATTGGTCCCACATGCAAATTGGTCCCAGCCAGTTCGTCCCAAGTCTTTGCCAATTGGTCCCACTTTTGGACAATTGGTCCCAACACTTTTAAAATTTGTCCCAACTCTTTTAAAAAGTATATTTTGGAACAATTTTGGGTTTTGTATAGCAATTAATAATAAGTTATTGAAATTTAAGAAACTCCCAATATAAAACAAATTATAATATGTCCAAATTAATTATTTAATATACACATTTATATATAAAAGTAATGACAAATATTATTCCATATAATTTGAGAATTGTGCATTTTTTTTAAGTTGTATTGTATAATAATTTTGTCTTATTAGTTTCATTAGCAGTTTTGGCATATAATTATTACTTTTTTATCTTTTGAAGCATAAGGTTTTAGCTTTAATAAAAAAAATTCAAGGAGCTATCAATGCAATTGATTGCCTTTGAATGTCATTTTTCAAAAATCAAGCAGTTAAATGTTTATCTGAACATTTATTCTTAAACCATACATTTGTATTTTGTACAGTATTTTACAATTACATTTTTTACTCACTGTCACTTTTGAAGTCTTACAGAAACAATATCAAGAAGCACATGATTAGGACTTCGGCTTGGGAGGTAGGGGTAAAAAATAATGTCTTGTGATAGGTCAGTTATAGAAAAACCAATTAAATTTATTCATTAAATGAAAAAAAGCTCTATAGTTCACTTTATTCGACAACATGTCTTCTGAATGTGTAATCTTCACCAGACCAGTTCCAGTAAAACACCATGCCTTTACCGTTCAGGCTTTGTGTTGTTGGTTATGTAATTCATGGACACACAGAAGATGTACTTCTGGTTAGTCTTTTTATGTCTGTCTGTCTGTCTGTCTGTCTGTCTGTCTGTATGTATGTATGTATGTATGTATGTATGTATGTATGTATGTATGTATGTATGTATGTATGTATTTATTTATTCCATATTTTATATTTTATATTTTTTGATCATATAAAATCATGTAAATCTCAATAAAGAACATAAACTTGTTTTGTCTTCTATTGTTATTTTTTTAACATATCTTGTTAACTAAGAGCAAATATTTTTATAATAATTTCTAAATCAAAAGCATAAATATACATCAATATGTTGAAATAATCCCTTAAATAATATCTTAAACACAAATAAAACATTTTAAATGAAAGTTGGGACCAATTGACTTGGGACAAATTGGAAATGGGACCAATTGACCAAATTTGGGACCAATTGACTTGGGACGAATTGGAAATGGGACCAATTGACCTGTATCCATGATAATAACGCGAAACGGTCAATAACAGTAGATTGTACTATAAGACAAGGTTGTGAAAGATTACGTTTCGTATTCCTGATCTATATATAAGCCAAAAAAAAAAGACTTGTGTAACAAGTAGTTAACCAATTTAAAGACTTCTACTTAAAACTTTTTCCACAGCAGCAACAACAGTAAACGGAAAGAAAGTCACAGTTTTGATAGGAAAAAAGTCCATAAAAATTATTCGTATTATTATTTTCAACTTAATCAGATTAAGCAACTTATTGAACTAAACTTTTTTATACAAAATATTTGCGAAGTTGACTATTTAAGAAATAACGGTCATTAAATGTAAAATTTTAAAATTCTCTGGTTTTTGCGCTTCAAAATTTCACTTCACGTTTAATTAGTACATTTATAATTATTATTATTGTTATTATTATAATTATTATTACTGGTAACATTTATTGTGCGTGTGCGTAACACAGTTTCCAAACTTTTACATGTTGTGTATATTTGAGTTAACGTGTAAGTTTTACGTTTCCTCTGACTTGGCATCTAAAGGTATTCGAAATCTTATATACATCCTGTGTTCTGACACTTCGGTGTATTCAAATCATACCTGTCTTGACAGGAGGGGGTGTGCCTTTCTAATTTCGATTTACATGATTAACCTTTAATCTGGTAAGCTTTTGAAAAAGTCCGAATATTCATACTTCAAAGTCGGCGTCAAATGATCTAGTAATTGCAATAAACATCTTGTTTGTTTACCTGCTAATTATGTTAATTACCCTTCATAAACGAGTAATGATTTACCTGTAACATTTTCACGTCCAGGTATAACTGCCGTTTCAAGATGTGCAAAATTATCCACGGAATTGTATTTTAAATAAAAAAATAATCATATTAATATATCTTTTATTACAATTATTATTTAGGTAAATTATATCCGAGTTAAAGAAAGACAGGTTAAAATTTGTGTCTAAAAATACTTTTATTAAAACAGAGATCATTAAAACATTAAGACGTATTTGGTAATCTTATGTTGTCAGCCGGTCATTAGTCATCGCCAGAGTTTATATATTCTTCAAAGAGCTAAGGCAGAAAAACATATTTTTAAACTGGATTATTTATCATATTTACTGGATAATTACATCAATCACGTCACAAACGCAGTCACGTGATAAAATACTGTCAATATGGCGGCCCCCATACACAAAATGTTACCACCTTTAATCCACTCTAGAAGCGTAACGGTAAAGAATACAATAAAACATCAAAAGGCAATTATATTTCTTTTTATTTGAAGAATAACATATCAAATTTTCATTTTTTTTGCGAAGTTTCCCTTTAAAGTCAAAAATATCTTTTCTATCACAGGGCAGATTCGATCTTATATATACTGCCAAACCTCCTCCATGTGCATTTCTATCTTTCCTCCAAAAGTGGTAATAGTCAACAGTAAATTGAGCGTCAGTAAAGCTATCGTCTATTTTCGTTTCGGCCAGAAATAGAATATCTACTGTATTTGTAGCTAGCAGTTCATAAATAAAACAAAACTTGTACCTGAGACTGTTGATGTTAAGGTATCCCGCTATTAACTTATTTGGGTGTTTCCGTTTCTGATCCTTAAGTTGTTGAAAGACATCATCATTCTCTCCCTCAGTTCCAATATCAATAAATTGTGTGTTTACATCGTTAATCGCACTTCCGGTATTTGTAAATTCATCACTGCAGATTCGGATAGGAGATTTGCAGAAAAAAGACTTTTGCGGAAGTCTATTATCACAGTTCTTACAAAAATAATTTGCATCACTATTCGATAGTTCATTATACTGCTCTATCGATATATTCGTGCATTTTAAGTGTGTCCAGAGGTCGCAGAAGTCACATTGTATTCCTCTTTGGTTGCTCTTCACGGGGTTTCCGCAGTCTATACACGGGTATTTAATTGGTCCTGGGTTCTGGTGTACATCTCCACACAGTAAAATACATAAAACAACGTTAAAATTCAGATTGTTTAATACTATACTTTTTTTACTAACTGTTCGGTGTAACAATGATGGTCGGCCATGATGGTTCGAGTTCACCTTTGTTTGGGCTGAATCAAAAAGTTTTTCTATGGCGTAGTTGTGATCGTCGGTTCTGGTATTGATGTTGCAGGCATAAAATCCAAGATTTTCAGGTTTCACGTTTATCAGAGTGATTTTCTTGTCAGTGGGTGGTGTTAGTCTCGTGAAAATTCCCAAAATAATCAGAGCGTAATTCAGTGCTCTCAGTCCGGCCGCCATATTTTTATTGTCTGATAAATACCTTGCAGATTTTTCATATTCCGATTGAAATGAAAAGGCACAATTTATCCACGATTTCTCCATACTTTGAACTAAAGCTTTAGCATCTTTCTGTTTTATTAAGTCATGTTAAAGTAAAAACTGCAACAGATCTTCTGCTCCTGTTGTTTTGCCGCCATCATTTGTATCCAATGAAAACAATAGAGAGTACAGACAAGGGAGATAACCACAGTAATACAGGTATGGGGGTTCCAAAAAGGATAGTTAAATTAACGATGTAAATTCCAACATTTTGGATAAAAAATTATTGTTAACTTACGTGTAGGAAAATAATTTGCTATGAAAAGCAAATAAAAATATATTCAGAATGTATTTTCTACCAGGAACATATGTATAAGTTCTTATTTCTGTATAATTTGGCTAAAGGACTTGAATTTTATAAAACTGAATACAGTTTTTTCCACTTGAACTTTATAGATTATTGGTGAAATGATGCTTCTGATGAAAATTATTTATTTTTAAAGTATTTATATAAAAAATAACAACATTCTAACTATTTACAGTCAGTTTTTGTTCGACATGAGTATGAAAATTAGTCAATATTCCATTTAAAATTTAACCAACCTCAAGCAATAAAAAGAACATCGAATAGTAATTTGCAAAGCTAGATAATTAAATTCATGAGAATTGGGTCCTAGGTAGACAGTTTGCAGCAAACAACAGATACTTTTAGGTGTTCACTTTCAGACTATAGCTTTATAAAAACGGGGTCTTGCCGAATCCATTTTTAAGTTAATATATCAAGGACTTGGCACGGTGCCAATTTCTTTGATTTTAATTAAGTCAACATTTATACAGTTTAATACAACTCTAAACTGTCCATTTCAATGAGATTTATGACAATATATTAACTATATTTCTTAACAAATGCTACAGACAAGGTGATTTTTACAGTATTAAAACCACGTTATTCTGGGAAAATTTATTCTAAAAATAGAAAGCATTGATTCTAAATATAGAACAGTCGGAAGAATTTTTTACATGTGGTTTATGACTTTTTATGTAGATATCTTTCAAACACATAACACATTTTGTTACTTTTAAAACGTTGCTCCCGGACAAAATTTTGATATTTGCATGGTTTTCTCATAGACATGCTCTTAATAACTAGTAAACATTCTTTTATTCAAACAATAACAAAACGTGATAACAATAAAAACTGCACAAAAGACATCTCCGTTAAGCTGAAAGGCATTTTCTTGTTTGATCACGTGAACCAGATGGATCACGTGAATCACATTCTAACAGTTGTTGCTTCCGGGTTGCCTTCCCTTTTCTTCTAACATCAATAGACAGTTCCGTTATTATATCTACGTTATGAAGACCGTGCTCAGCGTTATGGATCGCTGTCGATGACGTCAGAGTAGTATGTTCATACACTGTCTCTAGAGGAATTTCCTGGCCCCTCTTTTTACCTTTGCTACGCGGACTTGTACTCTTATCACCATTTGTGTCATTACGTGCATTTTTATCTACATTAAAAAACAAAAAGGACTCGCGTTCTGAAATTATAAATCTGTCCCGCGAAGACCATATCTCGGAACGTGAACGCATAGGTTTTTGTCTTGTTTTCGTTGAACCTTTTATGGACGGTAAGTTATGCACTTCAACTTTTGTTTCTATGTTAATTGGTAACGATGCTGTATGTAATTCCACAGGTGATAATATTATCTCGCGATGTTTGGAATGTTTTGCAACGTTTTCCCGCATAATATCAACTGGTTCATTTTCTTCTTGTATTGTGTTCATTTCAATGGCACGACCCGGTACGTTACTTTTACCGTGACGAGACTTAATAGAAGAATTTCTTGAACCACTGTGTCGAGAGGTAGAGTGGCTTGTAGAGACATTAGTCGAAGACATATAATCTTCACTGTCATTAAACGTGGATGTTCTGCCTGATATTTTATTCAAAGAATCACAATAAAATTTATAGATCTCGAATCGCATAATTCTGTTCATGAAGGCATATATAAATGGGTCAACACTTGTACTGAAATACACCATTACTATAGCAACACTATTTAGGGTATACGACACATAATTGCCAAGAACTTCATTCACTGCACATACCAAGTAAGGCACCCAGCATACGGCGTACGTACACGCTATTAAGAGAATAGTACGCATAGCTTTGCACTCCATACTTTTGTAGCTAACACGTGTTCCAGATGACGACAGATCACTACAATCGGATGAGTTACTAGGCGGATCCCTGGTGGTTGTAGACAAAGAAGGATATATTCTATTATTTCGCTGTGTATGATTCATGGCGGCTTTAAAAATCGTTAAGTAGCACCAAGACTGAATTAGAAGCGGAATAAGGAAACCAACGGTCAGAAAGCAAATAGAATATTGTTTGGAATATTCCCAACTAATAAGGCACGTGTTTTGGTCTGCATAATACTTGTGAGTACCAAATCCGGCCAACGGGGGTATACCTATGACAACACTGATTGCCCATGACACGCCAATGACAACATGACCTCGTTTCTGTGTAAACACGTACGGGTACCTGAGAGAATTTATAATTGCGTAGTTTCGGTCAACGGCTATGATTGTCAATGAGAACTGTGTTGAGACAATGCACACTGTTAAAATGAACCCTTCAATGTGACACCAGGCATCGTTAAAGATCCAATTTGTCGAAAACACGGAAATCAGAGTGAACGGCAGGACTACGATACACAGAGCTGAAAAATACAAAATAAAAATTTAAAGGTGGACACTAAGTCTAATATTGAATTGAACATTTCAATTTTAATGGTTCAGCAATTAAATTTTATTTATCCGTTATTTCTTCTTAAAATACTAGTGTTATTGCTACTAAATATCAAAATTTCTTAAATAATCTACAATTAATCCCTTTTTTTAATTAGAAATTTATTATGCAAGCATACATTTTGGGAATAAATCCTACTAGTAAGAAATATTTAACAGGTAAAATATCGGTAAACATCCTTCAATGGGCCTCTTAATCCCCATTTGTTATTAAGATGTTTATTTTGCGAGCAGGCGTTTTGGGAACACACCACAAGTTAACGTTTCGGGAATACCTGTAATTTAGCTCTAAAACAATGCATACAGCTGTATTTTGAAAGTAAACGTTTCGGAAATAATCCATACATGACTAAACATTTAGATTAACATCAATATATAAAGACATTGCACTAATAAAACAAATTAGTTTTATTTACGTAATTATGTTTAGATGAAGCCGAGCTGTTGTAAACTTCACAGGTTCTTACCAAAGGTCTAAGGTTTTCACAATATAGCTAAAAGATTGGGGCCAACCGCAGTGAAGTAGATAGGTAACTGAGTTGGATTCCATCAGGTTGGTGTTTCTTTTCTGGTATCCTTTTTTTAAGAAGAGCAGGACTTCATTGTTTAGGTACTTCCTGTCTTTTGGTCTAGGTTCTAATTTCAAATTTTCTAAATTCAAATTGTATTATGTGTATTGTATTTGGAGTTCTGTATGTCTTAAAGAATTGTATAGCTGTGAGGTAGTTTGGGTGGGCATGTGTCATTTCATTTATTTCACTGTCTCTTTCGTCGTTCTTTATTGTTCTGTTTCAAAGTGGTCCAAACTGAATAGTCGCCTTCCACTCACTGTTCTGTTACAAAGTCATAAAGGCTTGGTTATCTGTGAAGTCAGCATCCTCATGATCTTATAGTGTTTGTTAACAAACATCTTCCAGTGTGCGTTGGTAACAACAGTAGAATGGTTGCGAGTCTTCAAAAAGTCTACGTCGTCGTTGTCTCTGTATGGAGTTTGTAGACCTACAGTTTGGGATTTTCTCAATATACCCTGTGTGAAGTTCAATACACATCCATCTCCTGAATACGTCCTTTATTGTGTTACTTCGAAGACCAGTATTGCTTTGGTATAGGTCAAGCTGTATGCATAATCTTTTAACAGATTGTTCATGTATTTGATCAAATTTTCTGTTTAACGTACAATTTAATTGTGGAGTGACAATAATTTCAACTTAATCGCGTTACTTTAAAGCGAGTTTGTTTTTCTTCTCAACTGAGATTCTGTTCATTTTTCATTTTTTTTAAAATATGAAATATGTTACAGGTAAATTAAAAGTAAGGTAAAATATTCATATCCTTCAACAGGTCTCTTAATACCCATTTCTTAATTTGAGGTAGACGTTTTAGGAATAAACTAATAGAAACACAATTCATGTAAAAAAGAGAGAACCACAAGAAGCTACAATAATTATAGCTCATTTTTAACAAAACACACGCACACACACAAACAAATAAGTTAGGAAAGGCTTTTCTGAATTTTTAAACAGCAAAAACTTTTTTACCCTGAAAAAAGAATTAATAGATTATTATAATTACTAAAAATATTCCCATCAGATTAAAAAGAATTAGTAATATTTAATAATTAGTTTCTTTGGTCCCTTTTATAAAGATTATCAATAAGTTATAAACAAATATTTTACAATTATTTTACTAAATTTAAAACTAAACAATGACCGTCATAATTCTATAGAAATTTATTAAATATTTTTTTGAAAATGTAGTCCTTTTTTACCCTTTTTAACTAAAAAAATCCTAAAAACGGAGACGTTCAGATGACAAAGAGTTGATAGACAATTTGTTTTTTACAAAATTATGAAACAAACTGCAATTTAATCTCATACCAAAATTCCAGAATTCAGAATTCAGGTTTTAGGATAATACCCAACATTTATTGTATTCCCGGGATATTAGAACATTATTAAAAGAAGCCGTCAAATGAATCGAAATGTAAATCAAAGCTGTATACACTCCTACAATAACGAGGCTAACATGAGAAACGCTAAGTTTTGCTGTCGTTTACTATTAGTTTTACAGTCAGTCTAAAAGCGGATTTAGAAATATTAAAAGATCTAAAAGGAACATGTAATAATTTAGAGCGATAAAAATTGCTGAAAGTAGCGATAAACAGCATTCAAACAAACAACTTAGAAGAATAGCAATTTTAGTAGATTTACTAGAAGCTGATATAAATGTTTATTCTGAGATTTGTGTACTTTAGAAATCCAATACATGGTTAGGACACAGGAAGCGTTAATCTTAGTTTCTTAAGAATCCGAAGATTTCATGTGGTTATCGATCACTTGTGTTCCGAACAATGGTAAAATTTGTTACAAATAAAGACTTTTATCTGGTACTTGCTTCTTCATCGTTAAGCTTACAATGTTTAAAATTAAAAGAAAACGTGTCCGTAATTAATCTCGTGTCCTAGTTTGTGGACGTGTCTATGTGGACTGTAATCTGCTGTGCTAGCACTATATAAATCTAACCACTAATGAGGAAATCTCATTTTATTTATTTGTTGATTTTTGTTTTTTTTTAATTACAACTATATTTACAGCTTTACAGTGACAGTAAATATTCCACGTTTGCTTGTGACAGTTAAAGTTGCAAGACTCTGTGACAGTATATTTTACACGACTTGAATGCTGTCAAACAATTATATAGTGGTATCAGTTATCATTACATAATCTATAGAAACAGATAATGTAATCCTGAGAAACAAATAATTTTGTACAATGCATCAAAGATATGTTAAAGCTTATTAAGAATCTTTTGTGTTACAGTCATAAAGAAAAGAAAATGCGTGTTATTCTTGACACGTGTTTGCACTAATGTCCTCGTGACAGTAAACGTCATCTAATGTTATGTACAATATGGTTTTTCCAATTGTTACAATGTTTCGATGATTTTATTTTGGATGATTTTTGAATAAATTAGGTTTGAAGATCAACGTTAGGATTAAAAAAATCCCGATTAAACGAAGCTTAAAGCAATTATACATGTAGATGTTGACGCTCTATGCTTGTGTGTTTAAATGATATTTAACACCACTTTCAGCTTTTCAGTTTTATCATGGTGTAAAGGTTTTATATGGGAGAAAGCTGAAATACGCGGAGAAAACCCCGCACTTCGGTACGAGAATTGACTATGCTTGTCACTCCTTGTCAATTAAGATTGGAGTCGAGCATTCCCGCCTGCAGTGACACTCGAACCCGCAGACCTCACTATTGAAAGGCCACGTGATCAATAGTAGGTGAAGAAGTACTTTTACCACTTGGCCCAGCTTCCACGTGTTACAAATACATGCATCTGACATATATTGAAACGGTTTGGTTTTCGAACAATTATTCTGACCGCTGATTAATTTAATGTTACCTATTCTCTAAAATTCTTCTTATTGTTGGAATATGACAAGACGTTTAGTGTTGTTTAAACATTCCTATAAAAGCTTTGCAAATAAATGTATTCTACTGTCACGAATACGATACTATAAAAAACTTACAAAGACATTTATTGTCGTGGAATAATTGTACTGTAGTTAATGATCGGTGTTACTAAAACGCGGAAATGGAAACGGAACGGAAACGGAAAACGGAACGTAATTAACCTAATTAAAATGACTGTCTGATATTTTTATATAGGTATGTGACATTAACTGTCACTTCAATAATACCGCCAGGGAACATTATCAAAACAAGTTTGGTACCATGTTTATGCATGCGTAAACGTATGACTTGCTCAGTTTTATGAATGGAATGCATGGTATGTTAGTAATCATATATACTATTATATAATAAATATTGTGTTTTCATTTGATGCAAATTCAACTGGGGCATGTTTCGTTGTTGTTTTGAACTTTGACTTACATGTATGGATACCGATATCACAAGTTACGACCCGGAAACCGATTTCTATACTCCCCCATTTAAGCAGCGTTAATGCATTGCTCCTCTGACGAAGAATAGTAATGAGTTTTATTTTTGCTCTTTTTTTTAGTTTGTTTTTGTTCGTTTGTTTGTTTGTTTTTGTTTGTTTCTTTTTTGCAGATTTTAAATCATTTGATAAATTGGCATGATACAAAATAATTGTCTAAAACTTCAAGTCATTGGTAACCTTTATAGTTTTCAAGTTAAAACGTTCACAAAAATTTTTGGACGGACTGGCGAACGGACGGTAAGAAGGAAGAACGGACACACAGACATAAAGATAAAGTTTAAGGACAGGAACTTTTACAACATGTACAACTGGTCTTAGAATGAAATAATGTGTGTATGAATATAACAAGTACTTACTGTAACCGCTTGATAGCACAGCATAAAAATTAACTTTTGGGCAGAATAATACAGCCATGCCTGGGAAAGGTTAAGCAACTAGTACATAAATGCATCACATCATACGTTAACTATTTTCTCTCATATCAAATGTTATTGATCACTGACATTGAAAAAAGCAATGGAGTCAAGACAAGGGGCATATAAAAAACGCACACAAAAAAATAAAGAATAATTGCAATCCGCAACGCAACTCTCGCCAAATGGAGAATGAACTAAGGTGCCACAGATAGGTGATCCCTTAATGCTTGTTGCAACACACCCGACCATATGTTTAATACGTAAAATCCGGTATAGGACGACAATACAAAAGGCATTAAGAAATGAGAAAGGAGGATATTCTAACATTATCGGAATGTGTTTACTGAAACTGAAAACAAATAAAACATCTTAATGTCACAAGCTTAACATAGTACATGTATTTTTATGCAAATCAAAAAGGTGTCTCTTCCGCATTTTAACATCCAGTCGTTGTTATAATCAGTTAAAAATAAGTCATTTCAAAATGAGCTGCTAAGTACGCGCGATGAATAGGAGAAAGTCTTCCTGTAATGTTCTTGTGTGAAATGACTTTCTTGTATTGTATTCATATTTACCTGCTAAAAGTAATGTTACATTTTGTGACAATGTCATAAATTTGTAGTTATATTGTCATTTTTTATGTTGACTCTGGTCCAATGAAATCCATCAAATGCACCTTTTGTCTACTCCTACAGAAATGTAAAATTATTTGCGTCTATGAAAACTGAACCCAAGTCTTCGGCTATCTTCAGAATTTTCCAATGTTCTTTTAGCTTTCTTTTCAATTCTTAGTCATTCGGTTTGTCAACTGTCGTGTGCTTGCCCTTTACAGTTTTTTCTCTACTGCATTTTGAAGGCATCTAATTTTTAGTCACTTATTAGTTATCAAAATGAAAATACAAGTAAGCAGCGCATGTTTTCGAATTTTCTTAGCTCAGGCTTTTGAAAAGGATCACAAATAATTAAAGGTTATTTTAAAATTGAATGCAGCTAAGGGTTGCACTTAATGTAAATATCCAATATCCCTTTAAAAATGGATTTAAATATCCCATATCCCAGTAAATTTTGCTTCAAATATATATCCCAGTAAGTTTTGCTTCAAATATATATCCCAGTAAGTTTTGCTTCAAATATCATGTACACCATGAATAAAATAGGTGAATATCCCATATCTCAATATGCCCTAAACAAGCCTCTTAAACACTTATTTCGTTTTCCGTTTCCGTTACACGTTCCGTTTCCGCGTTTTAGTAACACCTAGTTACTGATACACGGGATTTGTCATGAAACCACAATTAATGCCTTAGCATCTTTATGTCCATGCTGCATCTCGTTGTCTACATAAAATAGTGCATTTCTTTGTAATTTTTGTATTTTCAATTTTCTAGTATTTGTTTTCCTTTTTGGTCTTATTGAAAGAAGGATCTTTGAAAAAAACAAACATTTGATAAAATATGATGAATCAGGAGTCATTTGGTCCATTGAATAAAGTGCAAATTTTCTATTTTGAAAGTCTCTCTGACTTGAAGACAATTATGTCCATAGAACTTTGAGAGAAGAGTTAGGCGTAGTCAAATTTTAAATATATTTTGGAAATGGTATTGTACTTTTACACCACCAAATGCCATTTCAAATTCGATAGTGGATTTTTGTTTATTGACTTAGTGTTATAAAACAAATAGTTATAAATAAAACTTGTCTCGGGTCACTAGGAAGAGTGATACTGCCTGAAACATTGATAAAGGTTCGGTTTTATTTAATCAATGTTTTAGACAATATCATTTTGCTTTCTGCAGTCAAGATATCATGACAACGCCCTCTATATCAGAACTATTATATATTTACTTATTTTACGAAGTTAGAAAAGAAGTGTTTTAGACTATGCTCGCTTATTTTGCAGTTTTGTGCTGTCTGATTTAAGGGCGGGCTTCATGATACATGTATATCATTCTTTGGTATTTTCACGCTTTATTCAAGTCGTCTTCTAAACTGTCATTTTTTTTCAATTACATGTAGGTTGTATATTGCATGTAGAAATATGTATGTTTCAATTGGATAAAATAAGGTAAACTGGTATTAATTAATCTGCAGTAATTTGACACGAGGACAATAAGAAATTAAGGAACAGTATATTACAATTAAAAACAAAGGTATACAACATTTAAAAAGTGTCGTCAGCCTCTCAACAAAGATGTTGAGGCTGGGATTTGATTTGATGTAGGGAAGAAGGCTATTCCAGTATCTGATGGTTCTATAGGAAAGTAAGAACTGGAGTGGTACTGGGTACGAGACTGAGGGATAAGGTAATGGATATTTCTATGGGGGGTGAGGTAAACCTGGTCAACGAAACGGCTTGGCTTCTGATTTTCTAGAAAAAGATGAGGGAATTGCACCGTTGCACTGTTTTGGTAGACGTAATTATTAGGACATATCTAACTGCTGATCTCTGAACGCGTTCAATGTTATATGTGAATTTTTCTGCCATGAAGGCCAAACATTTGAAAAGTACTCCGAATGAGGGCGAACATATGTATTGTATGCCACCTTTTTGACTTAGGAATTACTTTTTCAATGCATGTTGCGCTTAATACATTGGAGGGATGATTGATGAAACTTTGACAGAGATGTTTTCAAGATGTTGTGACTAGTTCAAATCTTTTGATAAAGTAACACCTAAATAGTTTGCAGTAGATGTAGTTTTCAGTACAACGTTATGAAGCTTGTATAGGTAAATAATGGGGTTCTTTTTTCTAGTGATTCTTTGCACTTTGCATTTGTCAGTTAATTCCATTACCCAGTCCCTCTCCCTTTCTCCTAGTCGATTTAGATCTTGCTCTAGTGTTTGGGTGTCTGTTGCAGATTTAGTAGTAAAATATATCATTGTATCATCTGCGAACAGCCTAGCTTTAAATTTAATGGGTTGTGGCAGGTCATTTAAATAGGCCAAGAAGAGACAAGGCCCAAGAACGGAACCATGGGGAACTCCATACAAAACTGGTAGTTCATCAATGTCCTTTGACTGCCAGCTTTTGTGATCTGTTGGACAGTAAGGACTGTATCCATTTAGTAGCCTGGGAATGAATACCTAAACTTGTTATCTTGTAAATGAGTTTGTGGTGGTCCACTTTGTCAACGGCCTTTGAAAAAAACATAACAATTATGTCAGTTCCCAATTATTAAATATTTCTTGAGTAAAAATTTATCAATTCGGTCTCACAACTGCGTTTGGATGTAAAGCCATGTTGAAATGGGCTGGGGATGTTATTTTTATCAATTCGTCTACAATGTACTATTCACCGGAAAATAGCACTTCATATATGGTGATAAATGCTTGGCCTATGGGAATTTATGGGTATTGCGTTTTTTTCAAATTTTTAAATAAAAGCGTGACCTGTTGAAATTGTTTGATTCAAGTATATACGGCTACATTTCGCGCGGATTTCTATACAACGAATTTCACGATCAACATTTAACATTATAACTTAATTATATTTATTTCAAAATTGTTCAGTATCATAAAACATTTATTAAATAGTACCTCTGGATAAAGGTAGTTTATTTGTCCTCCAACACTGTACTATTTCATATCACTGCTGCTTCCGCGGATGGAAAAAGTAAGTGTTTCAAGACATAAAATCGCGATATCCCTCAGCTGTAAAAATATTTAAACAAGCAGAAAATAAACCAGTAAATTAACACACAAAATGTATTGTGAATAAATCGGTACAGCAAGAAATTTCTTGCCACAAGGAAAACATGCGGTATTAAATTTTATTATATTTACGTTGTATGCAGTGTAAATGACTGTATACATTAAATTCAATTTAAAAAATATCATTATTGCCTGGCATCATTAAATGGGAAGCTACACACAAAACAAAGACGACCCCCGACAGCAAATTGAAAAAAAACTTATGTATTTGTTTTAATACTAGGCGTTATTAAAGTACTCCATTTATCTACGAGGAGTTAACTGTCAAACATTCGTGCAAGTTTGTCACCTGTTGCCTGTGCTGGAGTCTGAAATGTTACTGAGAGTATGATAATAAATACGTAATAAACACAAAGCTAACCTGTCCGACACTTCCTTGCGTTTTTAGTAGATCTTGTTAAGTGTCACATATTTTTAATGTCATGTTTTTTTTATAAATTTTTTTAATATTCTGAAATGATTCAGTTAAGAATAATAGTTTCGTACATACATGTTTTTGGAAAGATCGGTAATCTTACACGAATGGCTAAAATTTGTATGTCTTTTCGCGCGTGAAGCGTAGCGGAAAGCCGCTAGGAGTAAAAAAGATTGAAATAAAGATCACACGGGCTTCGTCAAAAGCTCATGAAAGTACATATTTCTTCATAAAACCACCAACTTTTATATCGCGATATCGTATAGACTACATTGCCCCGAAATCCAATCAGAACGCCAAAAAATAACAACGTCTTGTTTCATATGTTGATTGGATGACGCCACGAGTACAGATGTGTGTGCGTTAGCTCATCTGTATTGGGTAATCTGTTTTCTGGTACCTTGACGACGATATCTTCTTTAACATAACGGCCTTCGAATATAATGCAAGATCAGAAACATTGGATTCAATGGCAAAAGCGTTCGGTTATGCTCTAGACTGGCCATTTTGTAATGCAGATAAGTTCAAAAAGGCCGAAAGTACTATGACGCCATTCTCTTCATGAAGTTTGATGTTTACATTTCTCAGCTGACTTTACATTTGCATTCCATAATTTAAACGTAAATTTAAAATATAGTTTGTGTTTTAATTTCAAACGGAAAGGTATTCCTAGCTCTAAAAAATATTGACATGTGCATGTGATATTTAACAACGTCATATTCTTAACTAATTAAAATGCTTATATCGGAGGTTCTGACCTGATGTTATAGTTGAAGCTTGCTTAAATGAATAATAGTGCGTCAGGAGACCAGGTTAGGGTCATCTATAAGAGAAATAGGTCATTAAAGGAATAATTTAATAGGTGAAAGTCAATATGTTCCACTATTTAACTTGTCCCATATTAACTGATATTTAAATAGTTTCTCTTTTCTGTTTTTTAATGTTAACTTTTAAAGATTTTGTTTGTTGGTATGAATGGTGTTTTAAAACCACTTTCAGCAATTTGCAGCTATATCATGGCATCCAGTTTTTTAATGGGGCGCAGGCAAGTGTACGCTGAGAAACCATCCCCCCGATCATCAAATGTTTTGAAGAATATTTGTATAAAAAACTGACAAAACGTACACACACAAACATATTGGGTTAGTTGTTCACAAGAAAGTATAGTATACAGTCACAAAGACAACAAATATTTACAACGAACACTTAACACCAACAAATAGTAACAAAGAAAAGAAATAAACAAGTTTTAGTAAAGACCGAAGCTTACCTAGTTGACAGCAAATTAAATTAAGTACAAATGTGTTAGAAACACTCAGTAACTGCGTCTTCTTGTAAAACACCAAACATATTGTTCCGTTCATTGTCATGGAAACAATAAATATAATTCCAAGAGAAAGTGCCTTCAGTGAAAGCCCAACGGCATGGGCATCTAAACATTGCGAACTTGTGTCGGAGTCGTTGCATTTGGTTTCTGAAACGGATAAAAGTTGGCGAGACGTCATATTATATATCCAGAACGAGTGTCGTTGTGTTAAGTTTAAATTGTATTTTCAGGCAATAATCACGGATTGTACATGTTAACGTCATTTATTATTTTTGCTGCTGTCAACGTCCAGCATTTAACACTTTTGACACTAGTATAAGTAACAGCGATTATGTATTTTGCGGAGTGTATATTATGCAAACTCCTTATTATCGTCTGCACAAGAAAAATTCGAAAATCTATAACCAGAAAGGTTTCTTAGAATTCCGTCCAATATATGTAAACACGGAAATTTAGGATTATCTAAATAGTCCTTTAGTACTCCGTTTGTTAATTTGAAATGTGCGGAGATACACTTTCACGTTGATCGTTTCCAATTAGTACCTTTTGTCATTCGTTTAGCTCCTCCGCAGGTAGATAATTATTATTAGACCTGTTGAATATACAAAGATTTATAATTTCGAGTATTTTATGTGAATAAAAAATCGATTAGAGCACAGTTTCCACCAGTCTAAGCATATTAGGAATGAGATAACACCTGTCCAAATCAGCATTATTGTATCGATTTTGTCTTCAATCAGAAATTCTAATTATGTGTATTTAATCTTGGATACGTCTATTTTAAACCACCCACTTTATGCTGATTTGGAGACAATTCTCATGAGGTCTGAATCGCCGCCAGGAAATATAAGCTCACTGGATAAGGAATTATAGCCATTTTGCTGTAAATATCATTTGTTTGTTTGAATGTAGGTTTTATCAATATCATGACGTCATTAGGAATTGCGTTCCAGTGAATACTTCCGACCTTCGGTAGTGAAACATGCAATCCTCCTTATTTAACTTTGGAGTCGAGAATACCCTGTCTGAAGTCGTTGGAGTCGACCATTTCCTGTCTAAAGTCGTTGGAGTCGAGCACCCTGTCTGAAGTATGCCTTTATAACTATTGTAAACATTACGGCTTGCAACTTTATAATCCTTACATGCCTAGAACTGTCTACATAAACTCAATCTCACGCATGCCTAGAACTATCTACATAAGCTCAATCTCACGCATGCCTAGAACTATCTACATAAACTCAATCTCACGCATGCCTAGAACTATCTACATAAACTCAATCTCACGCATGCCTGAAACTATCTACATAATCTCAATCTCACGCATGCCTAGAACTATCTACATAAAGTCAATCTCACGCATGCCAAGAACTATCTACATAATCTTAATCTCACGCATGCCTAGAACTATCTACATAAACTCAATCTCACGCCCTAGGGATTGTTAACAAAACAATTTCGAGGTAAAAAATGCATTTTTAAAGTTATTGGTGACCTCGTTTGGAGTATATACATGTACTTTATGAACATTTGTTGTGGTATTATTTTATTTACAATCATTTGTATGGATAACAAGCCAATTCAAATACACACTACAAAGCTACATTGCAATTGGACCTAGTGTTGACAGCCCTATGGGAACGTTCGGTCGTTTTCGTCATCTGTAACCGGGGCTTCAAAGTTCGTTTTCTCTTCGGAACAAGCAAATAATATCTATGAATTACAATTTACCTGGATATTTAAATCACCTATCTGTATCCAGCCAAACTGAAATTTCTATTAAATCGTGTGTATTTTTCCGAATGCTGCGTCTACATCCTGTTACTTCATTCATAAAGA
Organism: Limnoperna fortunei; assembly: GCA_944474755.1. Classification (NCBI taxonomy): domain Eukaryota; kingdom Metazoa; phylum Mollusca; class Bivalvia; order Mytilida; family Modiolidae; genus Limnoperna; species Limnoperna fortunei. The sequence goes on along the minus strand of OX104122.1, from coordinate 58,803,482 downwards.
AATCTGTTTTTAAACACTTTCTGATATTCGTGTTGTTACTGACAGAGAATTTTCTAAATAAGGAAAGAAAGATTAGATAGTTCAACCAGTTCTCTAGATAAAGATCTGGTCAATACATAGTTGATCAGCACTGAAATAACAAGAAAAGGTACGCTGAGGAAATAAACTGTCCCTTCTGCATTCTTTAATATATAGTGTGATATAAATTAAAGTCTTTCAGTATATATTAAACAATTAGATCTGTTTATTTGGTAATAAGCGATGTTTTCATTTTAGTCCCCTTTGGCTGTCCCTTATATATGTTAGATTTATGAATTGATATTAATATGATATTTGAATCCTTATCTCTATGGATTAGGAATGGAATTCAATTCTCGTCGCATGTTCACTTCTGAGCGTTTATCAGAAAAAAAGTCTATAATAACGCATTCATAGACATAATAATGACTGAGATATATATTGGTATGCCAATATAAAACATCGTTATTTATCGCACAATTATACAATTTGCAACTGATGCTAATAACGCATTATAAAATATTGATAATAAAGTATATACAGACAAACATTTAGTATACATGTATACATAATATTTTCTATACATAGATTTTGCTAAAAAAAATCTCCAAATGTCATGAATGACATAAAACACAAAAAAAAAAAAAAATTACGGACACCATTGAAACACAATCTCACTAATATTTCACTCTAATAAAAATGATACATATCCTAAAGACAGTTTTCTTAACAATATGCACATTCTGTACTGGAGTTTGAAGTCGTTTCATGACATCTATTCTGCCCATATTACTTGGATGCCTAATATTAAACAATGGACAGTAAAGGTTGGTTAACGACAGATATGTATAGATCATACGTTTGGGGGAATGCCCATATGATCTTCTGCTCGGGATAGAAATTGTCGTGTCTTTACAAAGTTAGTTCGGTCTTTTAATCAAAATGTCCGTTTATATTTTGCACCAATTAGATATAAATGACGTTGGACATGCACGCGGATTGAAGGGCTCAGTCTTCGAAATAGGAATTGGAGCACTAATTCTCACGCATTATTTTCGAGTCCTCATAAACGTATCTTTCTATATAACATACACAAAGAAAAAAAAGTTTATGAAGAAAGTTTCGCAAAATCTCGATAGCTACCAATTCCAACGGATTCATCTTGCTTAGCTAGTAAATCGAGTACATTTTTCGTTACCTCTGTTTTGTAGCCTAATTGTAGCCGTTACAAAAGGTTAAATTATCCGCCCTACCCAAAATTCCACACGTTTCCTATTGCAGTCTAAATTGTGTTCCATGTGTCCCATCGTACCCCATTTTTCTGTTGATTAATTGTTTGTTAATTTGTTCTCGTCCTAAATATAGTTGAAATACTGCTCGCTGGACGTTAAGCAAACATTCAATTAATCAAATTTATCTTTACGTGTATTTGCAAGAATGAGAATCAAGCGATGTTTTCAATCATTGGCTATAAACTTTTGCTGCACGATTCCTATCTATACCATATGTTTGATCTATGGCACGGCATTCGCTTAGTTTCCTTTTTAAGTAAATGGTAAAATCTCTATAATGCGCCAGTACGAGTATCTAATGTATTTGGTATGTACCTGACACGGAAGAAGAAATTCCTGCTTTGAAACGAGCAACTAGTACACGATATTTAAATCCCGTTTTGTACAGTTTACACTCGATTTTTTCCTTTGTTGGTCTATGAATTCTTTAATTTTACTTTGATCGACAATCGAATTCACTCTGCTTATATTCCCATCGAGAGCAGATCATGTATGTCATTTCCGGCCATGTTTGTTTACCAAACAACAGTAAAATATTAAAGCTGATGTTCGGAACGCATCTGTACTTTTCCTGGAAATTACATAAAAGACCGAGATTCATTGTAAAATATGAAAATATATTGCACTTTATTCCTATATGAAATACAATGGGGAAAAATTATTACTATATAATAATATACAATTATTGCCTTCTTAAGAGGTGGACATCCAGAATAGTCAACTTGCGTGGGTTGTCTTTCCCGAGGGCATTAGTTTTATTAAACCAAGCAAATCAACATAGACCTTACATGCTTTTACTAGAGTTAAGTGTTTTTAAAACTTCGTTTTTATCCATTTTTGCAAATTTCAATAATAAAAACTGTTTCTCATTATCGCTTATGTGCGTTTAACTAATTAAGATGGTCCAGGTCGAGGAATAGTATTGTCAACCCGTTTCCGGTTGCCGATCAGGTGATTTCGATATTGACTAAATATTGTTTCCCCGTTTCCGGATGCCGATCCCGTGATTTTGATTTTGACTACGTATTGTCTCTCCGTTTCCGATTCGGTTTCGAGATTGTCACTATCTGGCGTTGTCTCACAAGACATCCCATTAATAAAAGTAACGTGATATTTTTTTCCCAACTTGTCTTAACTGAAACACACTTATCAATCTACTTTGATTTTTCTTATTATCGCACATATTTTTACCTGTAATAATATCTTACGTGCACAAATTCATGTTCAGGTGTAAAAAAATTGAAAAAAAAACCAAAACGAAATATAACAAAACAACACCAACAACAATAACAAAACAAAGGAATAAACGAAAGAAAACATGACGTCTAGATATTGACTATTGGACAATGACATGTTATAGCATATCAGTTTACAGTAACATCATGCGTTCTTGTTTTGTGACAATTTATTAACCTTTAATTTTCAATCGAACCCGTTATCCATATTTATCCATGCTAAGGCCAGAGACATATAATGTAATTGTATGTCTCTGCTAAGGCCATAATAAACTGAAATCAAGTATAATTTGTTGATGAGATAAAAAGAAGCGGTGTAGTCTTACGTTGATTAAATAGTAAACTTTTTAAAGTTAAAAATATCTCCAATAATTGACAGACAAATTATTATGATTGATGGCGCTTCAATGATTTGAAATCCGCTTTTCTTTTGTAATTTGCTACTAACTTAAAATGTTATAGTTGTTAACTTAAAATAGATCGAAATCACGTGATAGAAATATATATAATGTAATATAAGATAGCACACTGTTCTGCTGAATAATTCGTTACCATAGCTACAAGTTGAACATAAAAACCGCGTTCTAATTGAATGTTAACTTTCGCTTATTGATTTAGAAACATTTTTAAATATATATGAATAACCAGTTCACTTTTAGTGGCAACCTTATTGTCTCACAGTACTATGTATTCATTAATATCGGAACTGTTTGTTAGTTTAGGCGAGGATGTCCACCAAAATTAGTTTTAGTTGCGTAAGACAGATATAACAGGGCTATTCTGTTAATTTCACACACAAATTAATACTTTCTTTTTAAACCAATCGCTTTGGATATATTACACATCTAATATATTTTACATTATTTTGAAACTACAATTTGTGTGCCGTGAAAGTGGAACAATTTTTGGTTTTTAGCTACTATGTTGGTATTAGCTAGGACTACTAGAACTAACGGGGCTCGCTAAGTTTCAGCGTAGGACGTACGAAATTCCGTCTGCATGGAAAGGAAACCGTAACGATGTGAAAGGAGAACGAAGAAATGAAACATACAGGTACAACACAATACCAATATATGTATTTGAACTTGATGCTTTTACAGTACATTAATTTTAAATTTAAAAAAGTTTTAGTGTCTTTTGTACCTAATTGTATTATTATTACCATGTTTGACCTTGTAAAAATGATAAAATAAATGTAAATCGCGAGAAATTTTAGTGGTCGCTATTTGTGTACGCCCTTTGTTTGAATTATAGGTTTCTGGTAATAGCGAGCATCGCAGATGCGAGCTATACGTTAACATGCGTGTGTGTAAAAAAAGTCACGTGATCCATATGAACAAATCCATTTCAGTAGCTGAGCTATCCGAAGAAAATATTGTAGACGAACGAAAAAATATATAATATAAAAGTAGACAAAAATAATTTTGACATCGATAAAATTAAAGTGTTTATTTTTTAAATTACTACTAAAATGCCAGAAAAATTTTTTTCAACCTGAAACGCTTTTTTTGAAATTGAGTTTTGTGACGTCACCAACACATTATATAAGACGTCACCTCATCAATGGAATGTAGAGGCACTGTTAGGGGGCTCTGTAGTAAAGACATGAACAATGTGCGATGCTCGCATTTAGGCTGCGCCTACATTCATATTAGGTTGAAGGTTGTATAAAAAGTAATTCTGTTAGTATACAGTTATAAAACGACACCGAAGTTTCTATATATCAGTCTTAGACATGGAATATAATTCTTATCCCCGTATCAGTATTATTCGTTAACCACTACAGTGCCATAAGAATTCAATCAAAATCTACGTTCAATGCCACGAATGTTTTTAGACGTTGTTGTGAAGGGCGATTGTGTTCAGTGACGTCGTTGTGATTGTGTTCAGTGACGTCATATATTGATGAATTTGAATCTAAGGGTGCTTTCCATTATCCGGTACGTACCAGTTGTACCTCCCAAAACTGAAATGGAACGCGACGTACCTATCGGAACGTCTGATTCGTCAATTTTTTGGTTCCAACTTTGTTCCAAGATGGCGGACACAGACACGGAAAATGTGATGTGGAAGTGAATTTTAAGCTTTAGACGAAAATAAAAAAAAGAACAACCTTTGACATTGTGAAAATCTATCAAAGGAGTGAAAGAGTGAAATTTTAAGTCACGTATGGTTATATTTATGCTATATCAATGTATTTTTAAGCGCAGCCATTTTGAAACAAATCGTCTGCCTTGGACGTTCCATTATCCCGAACCGATCCGGACGGTACGTACCGGATAATGGAAAGCAAGCTATCAGTCCATAAAACATTATAGGCGCCATGCATTATTAAGCAGCTAGGCGATGTCGTATAGTAGTATAAATTTTTAAACTATGGCATTATAAGGTCCAACATACATATTTTGTGTTTATTTTGTTCATTCTCCAGATTACATATTTTATTCTTATTCATTTATCAATAATTTAATGAAATTTGGAATATGCATGCTATTCGTGGATTGTATGATAACCAATCATTTGTTTTTATTCCATCTCTTGACAAAAACTGTGGTGTGTATTGATTCACATGTTCTTTCTTGCGTCATCACTTTATTTTTTGGATGACAATTAACATGATTAAAGAAAAAACAACTACGTTGATTTCTTTCAAATTTTGACGGGGTCTCGGTGTCAGAGTGGTTAAAGTAGTCAGTTACTATAGTTTTTTCTTTGTTTGTTTTATTTTAAACGCCACTTTCAGCAATTTTCAGCTACATCATGGAGTCCGGTTTTTCGGAAGCCGAAGTACACGGAGAAAATCCACGACCTTCGGTAGGAAAATTGGCAATTCTTGTCCATTAAAATTGGAGTAGAGTACACCCTGCCCGTAGTGATACTCGAACCCATTGAACCCTCAATACGTGTTGACAGACCACATAATAAATAGTAGACGAGCTATCTTAACCATTTGCCCACCGAGGAATCCTCTACTATAGATCACGTAGTCTGTCAACATTGAGGTTGCAGGTTCGAGTCTCACTGCTGGCCAAAAAAATATTTATCAACATCTTCCAACAAAGATGAACAAATTATTGTGCAAATTTGTGAAATGCATTTCAAGAGAAAATTTCTATTTTAAAATACAAAATTGCAATTTAAAAACAAATATAGTGAATATTATGTATTTAAAAATCTTTGAATTGAAAGATGGCAGAGATAAACCAATCTAAGTCAAATTAAATCTTTCACATTCTAAACCTTTTTATAATTGCCGCTGCGTGTAAATGTTAGGGAGGGAACAAGTAAAAGATTTAATTTCATTAGATTGAGACAAACCAAGTAAACATTAAGAATTTCCCGAATGAAGTAAATAAGAAAAAGTGTGCAAAAGTTCGCTTATGTTACAACAAGGAAGCTGATGGAATCACCGCTCCTCTGATTATTCTATATTGTTATTAAATAGTATGTAAAGGAAGTTGCCGGAGGTTTCAGGTTGGGGAAGGGGGGGGGGGGGGGGTAAGACAGTACTCAAATAATTTATTTTGCAAGATTTTGAGAATTTGTCCAGTACTTGTTTCATAAACTACATAAAACTAAATTGGCTCAACATTGCGCATGCAGTGTAATACGATGTGACGACATTTGAGTCTTATTGCATCTTTGCAAAAATGAGCCACGTTACGGCTAAAAGTTGATCAGAATTTGAAACAAGCGAGAAGGATTTCGATTTAGAAACAGATGTAAATTTCAGGATCCTGCGAGTCCGAAGAAGAACCTGAAAGTATATTTTTGAATAGAGGGTATACCTGGTTCAGTACAAGATAATAATAGATATCGGTATTAGTCAAAACGGCCCAAAATTCTTTCTTGTATAAAAATAGTCGCAATTTTTACTTCAACTTAGCTATCACAAAAAATATATATTAAAACTACAAGTGTTGTAATAATATTTTTGCCCGTGTACATGATTCACTTCTTCACACTGTATTTATTATAGGGAGAGATGACGGTTGTCTGAATCAACAAAAAACCCGCCAGTTTCAAATAAGAGGCATATAAGAAAACGACCATTGATCAGTTACACGTCTTTACAAAATTAATAAACCCGAGGCGTTATTAAGTTGTATACCCAGGTGTTGCTAACCGTTAGTTGCACAAAAGTACTTAAGATGCGTTTATATTATAATGGTAATTGGTTTGTGTCATATATAGGATGATGAAATCTTTCACAAAAGGTCCAAATGTGTTTTATTTTTAACACAGAAAGAAACAAAAGATATGAAGTTTGACAAACAACGACGTCACACTATTATGATTCTCTCTGCAAGACATTCAACGCCAAAGTTTATTTCTTAAACATCTGTTTGAATCCAACAAAAAACTGGGTTTTTTTTCGAAAACTGTAAAACTGTACACCTTGTAAAAAAGCCTCATTTTGATCAAATTTCAATCAAACTTTCTATGATAATGATGAAAACGTTACTTTAACGTCCGCCATTACGTTGACAAAGTACCTATAAATCCATTATTTCAAACTTAAACTCGGGATAAATTCGTTATACACGTTTATATCCGTAGATAGAGATTTAAACACCTTTAGTACCCGTGACACCCTTCGGCTTCGCCTCAGGGCGTACTTGGGGACTTCAGGTGTTAAAATCTCCATACCTACGTCGTATATGAATGTATATAACTTATAAAATTCACTGCTTAGGATTTACATTCAATAAGCCGTAAGTGTTCGTGTAAACATATTTTATTCTTGATACTAAACATAGTTAATACATCGTATACAATGTTAGGATCCGGAAACAAGTCACAGACTTATATTTCTCCGTTTCCTATAGATATTATAGTTACATTAATAATACTCAAAGGATTAAAACTATTTACAACAAAGGCAAATAAACTTTTATATTATTAAATGATTGTTTTGCTGTATTATAATTTGTCGAAAGTCGTCCACGTGATATTTTGTATTTTGGCGGATTGACTGATTTATTGCGGATTGACTTTAGCGGATTGCACGGTTTCTAAAAATATAACACAAAATTCCAAAAATTGTGTGACGTTTCCGCAATCAGCTAATCATATGTTACATCCGGCTGTCAATCGTCTTCTGGAACACAACATCAAACACTGGACAGTTTTAGCACAAAAGGTTTGCATCCTCAAATAAGGATGAGATAGACATTTTATAATTATATTTTTTATTTATATAATATAAAAAAATACAGCATTTCTCTTATTCAATTAAGAAATTATTCACGGAGGCTATGGTTTATCATTGTTTTACCACGGGGTGACCATTTATGTCGTATTATTTTATCCCGAGCGACAGCGAGGGATAAAATAACGACATCAATGGTCATCCCGTGGTAAAACAATTATAAATCACAGCCGCCGTGAATTATTTCTATTCTAATAAGACAATTAGAGTACATTTATAATATTTTCGTACTTATAGAAAACATCATTTCCGCCATAAACTGGCTGTTCCGTCAATGTAACACACAATATATTGCAACGGATAATTATAGCGCGTGTCGCTATTTATAACATTTATACGTCATATGCAATAGCTTTCCGGTGGGAGTTACAGTTTTGTAACTGGAACAGTCATTTAAAACACGCCCTTCTCAGCGCGTGTTACTCATAGATAAATCTTTTTTTGATTACCACAGTTGTGGTCCCAAAGCCTTTAAAGCACGTAATATTAGAATACAAGTTATATCGACTTCAAGTTGTATATCGACCTCCGACTACGTCCTCGGTTTTCGTATGAGATGTCAGGTGAGCCATATAAAAGTGTCTGAACAGGTAAATTGTTGACGATGTTGCTAAGATGATGTTTTTTGTTGTTGGATAAAACGTGGGCAGTGTAATAGGTAGTGGATTGTTGTCTCAACTTCTCCACAATGACAAAGCGGCAAACCAACTATATTTTTAACGAACAAGTCCCGTTTTTGGGGAGCTACACTCCATTCGTAATCAAGAATGAAATATTCGTGCTATTCTCTTCCAGACAAATTAATAGTGTGCAGCTAGTCTTGAAACATGAAACTGACGCACTTAGCTTCGTGCATTCAGGTATCAAATTCGAACACCGTACAGCTGAAGGCACAAAATAGTTCGAATAGAGTGCTGTTCTAGTTTGAACAGGTGGAATGGTGGATCTATTCTTTGTGTTGTAGCTGTGTATTTCACTGAGTCCGGTATTAGGTCAGAAAGGTATTGAGGGGTCAAACGATTTTTCATTTTATAAAAGTAAGTCAGTCTGTGAGACTCTCTTCGTTCACGGAGTTCCAACCAACCTGTCTCAATATAAAGTTTATCAAGGGAGACTAACCTGGTAGCTCCAGTTACTATCCTGGGGGCCTCAACCTGTACCCTTTCCACTGTGTCTATAAGTGTTTTAAAATTAGAATCCCATTTTACATCTGTATTTTCTAATATAGGACGTATATAGGTTAGATAAATAAATTCCAATGTTTTTCGATCGAGGATAAATTTAAATTTTCGTAAGACATTTAGAATTTTATATGCCTTTTCTATAATGAATTCAATAGGTTTATTCCATGTACCATCATTTGTGATATATACTCCAAGATGTTTGTGACTGGATACTTCACTCACCAGTACGTAATTCATATAAAGGTTCGGATGGTCTAGTCCGTAAGTGTTACATTAGGTATCCTGTCTAAGACCGGAATAACTATTATATTATAGCTCCCATCTTTAATAAGAAATAATTATAGGGAAAAACAAATATCTAAGAGATAAATCTATAGCGAAATTGGAAAGTTAACGTATTAAAAATTTGGCAATATACGTTTTAAGTGAACGAATAATATTGTTAAAATCCATTTCTAATAAATATATTTTATAAAACAAAATTACACACAGGGAATTTAAAATAATGTTATTATTGAAAAAATAAGAAAATATTCAATAAATATGTTTTCTTGTGACACCCAATCATTATTTTCATGACGCTTCGATGATCGAAGCTCATACGGGATTTATGACCAGATTTTACATAAAAACAAACAATAGTTCTGTTGAACATAAAATAAATAAAATTAAGAAAACATTTTCATGTATTAAATGACAGCGAAAAACGATCATTTTTAAATGTCAATCGTCAACTGTTCAATAAATAATCCACTTGTATCCTTAGCCCAGAAGTGTCAAGGTAAAAACACCAAATTCAATTTGCGTTGATAGCGAACGGTGATGGTGAAAAAATGGCGCTCGTATTGGTCCTAATTGTTGTGTGAAGATGGCAGTTGATTTAAGTGAATTAAAAATAAGAAAACTAGTTATTGATGTTAATGTCGCGTATGTCTTGACAGTCTGAAAGGTTAACTCTTATTTGCCCGTTAAAACCGCAATTTTATTGATAGAGAAACAGGTCGAGATTATAAAAATTTTAACGGCCGCTAGATGGGGCAAAACAATTTTTTCTGTCGTTTTTATTAACTTGCGGAAAATTAATACTGTTGTAGCTCTAGTTACTTTGCTAAGATAGGATGTAAAGCTTATTAAATTCGTAGAAATCGAAGTTTACTTTGGTTGTGCGCAGTGACCGGAAGATGGCGAAGACTACTATTTACATTTTTAAGCTCGAAATTCTGTCAATTGCGTATTAGGTACTAAATGTTCATTATGACTGGTTACTTCTTAACTAGATGATATGAAAAACTAAAAGGAAACTTAAGGAACACTTTGTTTTTGTAGTTACTGCGCATCGTCATTCATTCCTGGGGTCACCAAAAGCACATGGTAAATTGAAAAATTCTCGTTACATTTGGAGTATTTTTGCCTATTAGACTTTAACATAGCCACACATACTATCATAAAGGAATTTTGTTTTGTTAAATTTTGCAATTTTCATAAAAAATATGTATTATATTAGTCATTATATTGAATAACATTTGACCCAAACCAGTTAGAAAATTGACGTAGACCAAAGCAAAAACAGCTGTCCAAGGGTGCTTAATTTACGCCTAACACTTTTGGCATTATTCCTCGTTCCAATGATAGTCTCATAAAAAATTATGAATTATGATGATGGTATACAGTCACGTGTATACAATAAAATATTACATAATATAGACTTAATATAGTGCATTACTGCCTAAGCTGGTAAATGGCAGCTCTCGATAGCAATTGATGACCTGCACCATCCATGCATTGCTTATCCATGTCCAATAGTTTCCTAATTATAGTTTTTAATTTTAAGTGCAATATGAAAATAAACAAACCAATTTGATTAAATATATTTCTAATGCATCTTGCAAAAATACATGTAGATTTTATTGTCTATTTAATTCATGATTGATAACCACGGGCATCTCACTGTTATGTACACTATGAAATTTCAGACTATTGTGCAATTTATATAAAGTGAAGATTTGTCAACTTACACACTGATCTGATATTATTTAATGTTGATAACAATTTGAAGTAGGTGCATATATTTTAGCAATATAATTTCTGCTTGCAGAAATTTATTTTCAAATTTTCTTAGAAAAAGATGTTTTTTTGTAAAAAGAACAACAAATTGTTCTTAAAAATTTCTTTACCATAGAAAAATCTTTTATTAAAAAACTTTAGAATTGCAATGCAGATTCGTGTTTCAGTTCTAATTCAAACACTAGATGTTTTCACATCCAATAAATATTACTTATTTACATAAACTTGCTATACAGAAAAAGTATCTGGAGTGAATATTGTTCACTTATATGTAAAATTAAACAATGACAATAAACGTCGTTCCCATTGGCTAATTAAATTAAATGAATATTCATGTAACGAGAAAATATCTACAAGTGTGCCCACGGTCGATAAGTGGTAGCAAAGCGAAAACGCGACCGGGCGTGGGTTTCTGACGAATCTATATTTAATTTATAAATAAAAACAACATCTTCACATACTGCCAATTAGTCTTAGTTCTTATTGACCTCTACATAACAAATATTTGTATTCGGTAATTTTAATATAAAAGCAAAACATAAGAATAAATTAGTTCATCAACATATTTAGGTTGACATAAAGACTTGTCCCTTCGATGTTTTTGCTATTAGAGAGTTGCATTAATATCAACATTTCCTATAATATCCACTGGTGTACAAACCTTTATGATTAAGACGTAACTCTCTAATAGCAAAACATTAAAGGTCCTTGATGAATCATAATAATTTTCATAACTCAAATCATTGCATTGTATCACACGTGGGGTTATAACTAATTTCGGGTACGGTTTACTGAAGTATTGCGCGAAAATATAGATCGATGTTTACATTTACCGAAGTAAGTAATTTCTATCTGTAATATTGTTTTGATTATTTTTCAGGTGAAAAACAGTATGTTTTGTATTTCGAAATCTAATACTTTTGTTCTTTGCATTTGAATTAAAATATAATTCTGTTCATATATTCTTACGCGATCAAGCTGGCTAGGTGAACGATCATATTGTTGTATTTCATCATAACTCAAATCATTGCATTGTATCACACGTGGGGTTATAACTAATTTCAGGTACGGTTGACTGAGCTATTGCGCGATAATATAGTTCGATGTTTGCATTTACCGAAGTAAGTACTTTCTATCTGTAATATTATTTTGATTATTTTTCAGGTGAAAAACAGTATGTTTTGTATTGCGAAATGTAATAATTTTGTTCTTTGCATTTGAATAAAAATATAATTGTGTTCATATATTCTTACGCGATCAAGCTGTCTAGGTGAACGATCATATTGTTGTATTCATTACATTATGTGCACGTGATTATGTGTCATAACCATTTATTGTAAATGTGTTGAACAAATAAACATTTCGTACTATTTCGTACTATTATCATAAATGCACATTAAATCTGCTCTCATCTGAATTTAATTATATAATTAACGCATTGTAAATATGTCCAATATTATATCATAAATGCACATTCAACCTGCTTTCATCTGAATTGTTAATTGTATAAATAACGCATTGTAAGTATGTCCAACAATAATGAACTTCTTGCTACTGTTTTAATGGTGTATTAAACAATTTTCGTGATGTAAACAGTTAATATTCCATGGCTGCCTGTGCTGCTGCAGCTGATCACCATGATGTCCTAACAGTAAACACGATTTACACATGTACATCTTTGCAAAATAAAATAATACATAAATCAATGTATTCAGAATTCTCATATATTTTTAAAACAAACGAAAACCAGTCCTTTATCCCAATTCGGATTGCAGATTTAACAAACGGTACAAATGTAAATAAATTGGGACAAAGATGGCGTTGATGAGGTCTCATTCCATCGTAAATGTTGCATTTTAAAGAAAAACATGTCGTCAAACTTTCAAGTCGAATATTTATTCAGTGAACACTGAAAGTCTCAATAAATTATTTCTTGTACAGAAAATGTATCAATGTCGATGTTTTGGAGACGGAAGGTTCACCCAATCTTGACATTTGAGTTTTGACCTTGCATACATTACTTTTATTAGTTGTGTACAGTACTGCTCAAATTTACCATGTCGCTTTCTTGCATCAAGTACTTTTGAGTTTATAAATAATCATTAAACACACCCGGAAAATATTCTTTTGATGATTTTTCTTATTAATAAATTATTGTATTGTATGAAGACAGAAATATAGTCTCGATAAAAGTTGTTATTTGTTACAAAATATGTGGCCTTGATTGCATGTCGCCAAAAACCTATTAATGTATGTAACAAAACTCCTGAACATAACTGAAATACTGCTCGCTGGACATAAAGCAAACATCCATCCAAACAATCAATCTATTTTCTCTATAAAGCATGACCAATACACGTTTATTGACGTTCTTTTATTGGTTTTATATCAAGTTGAATCCAATTATCATCATAACAAATGCTTATCTATGTTTCATTTAAATTGTTGTCAGCAACGAATAAAACAGCGAAATTTATTGTGTCACGTTTAAGAAATTAAGGTACGTTACACCGTTTGTGAGCGCTGAAACACCAAAGGCATTTAAATAATGTGTCATAACTGCTAAAATACATTGAAAAGCACTTCAGAACATCATTAATATATATTACTTATATTTAGCACCTAAAGGCAAAATAATTTAAAATGCAGTGCCTTTATTGTACGTAACATATAATGTACGTAATGTTAATTTTATGTAACGGTAATTTACGTTACATTACATTTGATGTTATATATTATTTTCCATTACACTATTTATTGTAGATGAGTTTGAGCCAATAAAATTATTTATATTTGTATTTGTATTGTATTAATCTCTCATATTACAATACAAAATGGGTTCCTGTTTTAATCCTCCATTTACTTTAATTGAGTTTCCCCGATATGGTTCAACCATATCTTCTCTTGTTATTGTTAACAATCCAATTTCTTGTTTATTAAAAACAGGGGATTAATAGAAACTATGATAAGAAAAATAGCAGAGGAAACTGACTGAACAATAAAAGCCGAAGTCAAGGGACAATTACAAATCCGGATACAAATTCAAATTCAAATTCTTTATTAACCAATCAAAGAGCCCATATGGGCAAATCAAATTACAATATAATTATTCATAACATAATAAAAAGACATGAAAAAAACTAAAGTAATAATAATAAGTGATTCATGTATGATTGTTGTGATTGTACATTTAGAAGACATAACAGGACTCGAAAATGGCAAATGAAAATGTCAACCAAAGAACAAAAAGAATATGTGTGTCACATTAACAAGACAGATTTTGCAAGGGGCACACTGTCGTCCTTCATGATCAATAAGGGGAGACATCTCCATGTTGTGCCTAAGGCCTTTATTACTTACAGGTTGTTTACATATCTCTACATGTATATAGATTAATTATAAAATATGATTGTTATTGAGTAATTTATCCCTTTTATCAAATAGTGCACCCAAGAGATTATATAATATATTAATAACATCTACATCCTCATTACTGAGTGACCAGATGAATTTATTCTCTAAAGATAACTTTGAAAAATTTCTAAATCTATTTTCTAGTATATTAAGGTATGAACAACTGTTCTCATCTAGACATTTACATTTTAGGAGGAAGTGAAGCTCATCCTTAACTTCATCCCTGCAAATATTACATATTCTATCTTCTGCTATTAAATCAATATATCTACCCTTTTCTATATTTAGTTGGTGTGAGCTGATTCGGAATTTAGTCAATAATTGTTGCTGTTGTCTGTTACCAATATAGACTAACATATACAACGCAGAAAAAAAAAAACAAAAAAAACAGAAAGTGATTTACCCAAACTCAATAAAAACCATGGGTGCACTCAGGTAAATTATAGATGATTTTCTATTCTTAAAACTAGCCCATTTTAGTAAAATTAGCCATGCATGTATAGGTAACCCTTCTAAGTCAGTTTAGTTTAGAAATAAATTTATTAACTATTCCAGATTTCAAAATGTGTCTAAAATATTCAATAATAATTTTACATTTCGGTTTCACTTATAAAAAAATTGGAATTCATTATGAGAAATGCTTTCTGACTATTGACTGCTCGCTGATATTTAAGAAGTTTTGTGTCTTAATTTACTTGCTTTCTGTTATTTCAACCAATATACATCATTTTGTTCGGTTAAACATTGTTGCACTTGCCTAAATTTTGCAATCAAAGCGAAAAGAAGGTGCCATGATGATAAACCTTGCGAAATACCAACAAGGTAATATCCATAAATGTCAATAGACCACGTCTTTATCTAAAAATATGACAGGCAAACCTGTCATAGAACTTTGCAAACAAATTTGTAATTTAGATTGTCATACAATTTGTATATAAAAAGTATGAAAATGATAATTAAACGTCATATTGCACTACAAGTTTTGGCACTCGTGACATAATGTTTTATTGCTGTTTTATTGCTGTGAATCGAGAACAATTCAGTGTAAAGTAACTAACAATCAGTCTTAACTGAAACACTAATCAATCTACTTCGATTTTTCTTATTTATCGCACGTATTTTTTAATAGTAATAATGTCTTATGTGCACAAATTCATGTTCAGGTGTAAATAATTTGAAAACAAAAAACAAAAATAAAACGAATCATAACACACACACACACACACACACAAAACAACAACAACAACAAAACAAAGGAATAAACGAAAGAAAACATGACGTCTATATATAGTCTATTGGACAATGACATGTAATACCATATCAGTTTACAGTAACATCATGCGTTCTTGGGCGAAGTTATTAACCTTTTATGTTCAATCAAACCCGTTATCCATATTTATCCATGCTAAGGCCAGAGACATATAATGTAGTTGTATGTCTCTGCTAAGATCATAATAAACTGAAATCAAAGGTATAATTTGTTGATGAGATAAAAGAAAACAAGTACTATCTTTAAAAAAGATAACCGACGCAGTAAAGATATAAATTGGGTTACGCATTGAACTACGAATCGCCTTTTATTGTCATACAAATTCCCCGTTTCAATAGACCAGAAATGTTTGATGGAAATTTTTTGGGGGAAGTACTGACGGACAATTATTACTACGTGAATGAAATCATCAACCTATAAATTAACACTAGTCCCAGGTGAAACGAGTTATATTCATTTATACATGTGTGCCCCCTTTTATTTACGTGTTTTCGATATTAACAGATTTACCAAGCATACAGTTAACCTAAAATTGATAATGTACATACAACTACATTGCTGTACATGTACATGTATTCCAGAAAGTTTATTGCTATTATGTATTGAAACCCAATGCCTAAGATATAGAAATGAAGTTTTTCTGCGAGCACCAAAGCAGTTATACAATAATGTAAACACAAATTAAATATTAGAAATTTTTTAATAAAATGTTTATAGTTTAAAATTTACTGAATAAGCAAAGTATACTTTACAATTAGAGCCACAACTCTCTATTTATGTGTGTTCTACGACGGACGCCCAAGAACAATAATACATTTGATTAAGTATCAACATGAATATAAAATGATTGTTAATTTGTATTTAGAAATTAACTAAAATTTCTTCTCTTCGTCTTTTTTACCCTCCATAAAAGCCCGCTAAAATCCAGCGTGTTAATATGCATTTAATTTGCGCTGTACTTCAAATAAAAAATATTTAACATTTTTGTACAAGTTGTTTGATGTAAAATTTTACAAACTGCAGCTCATCTCTATCGTTCTTTATACTTAAATTGCACTATGAAATAATTTTATAAACAAACAGACGGCAAAATCTAATAATAATAGTACACAATTTGAAAGGAGAATTATCACCCTGTTCCGAGCCCGTGTCCAATTTACCACCCTGTTTCGAACCCCCGTCCAATTGGTTTTTAACCAATCAAGAAACAGAATTACGAGAGGTGAAGTGTCATGAGGTCAAAGGGTAAAAAGTGAATATAATACCGACTGCGTCGGAAAAAGAAGCGGTGTAGTGTTACGTTGATTAAATAGTAAACTTTCTAAAGTTAAAAATATCTCCAATAATTGACGGACAAATTATTACTATTAATGGTGCTTCAATGATTTAAAATCCGCTTTTCTTTTGTAATTTGCTACTTAGACGCAATGTAATAGTTGTAAACTTAAAATAGACCGAAATCACGTGATCGAAATATATAGATGCTGAATAATTCGTTACCATAGCTACACGTTGAACATAAAAACCGCGTTCTAATTGTTAACTTTCGCTTATTGATTTAGAAACATTTTAAATAAAAAATGAATGACCAGTTCACTTTTAGTGGCAACCTTATAGTCTCACAATACTATGTATTCACTCAAAAATATCGGAACTGTTTGTTAGTGTAGGCGAGGAAGTCCACCAAAGTTAGTTTTAGTTGTAAGACACATATATCAAGCGCTATTCTGTGAAGTTTCACACACAAATTAATACATTCTTTTTAAACCAATCGTTTTGGATATATTTTACCTCATAGTTTGAAACTATAATTTGTGTGCAGTGAAAATGGAACTATTTTTGGTTTTAAGCTACTAAGTGGGTATTAGCTAGGACTAATACAACTAACGGAGCTCGGTAAGTTTCAGCGTAGGACGTACGAAATCCCGGCTGCATTGAAAGAGAACCGAAACAATATGAAACGAGAAAGAAGAAATGACACTTTCTAGTGCATAACGATTCCAATATATGTATTTGAACTTCATGCTTTTTCAGTAAATACATTTTAAATTTAACAAGGTTAAGTGTCTTTTTTTACCTAATTGTATTATTATTACCATATTTGACAGTGTAAAAATTATAAAATAAATGTAAATCGCGAGAAATTTTAGTGGTCGCTATTTGTATGCACCCTTTGTTTGAATTTTAGGTTTCTGGTAATAGGTTGAAGGTTGTATAAAAAGTAATTTTGATAGTACACAGTTATTAAACAACATCGAAGTATTTATATATGTTGTATCAGTCTTAGACATGGAATATTATATGCAGACACATGAACCATTATCCCCTTTGATGCCCAAAAACAATAATATTCTGTTGAAGTCTTCTTATACTAATATTCAAGAGTATATAATTATATTAGACATGTGGTGAAATTAGGCGCCTCCTTATTCTGGGGATTAGTCAGACCCGTTTACCGGTAACTTGGAGATGTGCATTACATCTGATGCTTGACGGATGAAGGGCATGGAGAGGATCCGGATCCAGCGTCCAGTGACGTGATACCTTCTCAGCTACAGCCGAGTGAAGACGCCATTCCTGACTAGGATATATTCAGGTGCACATACACATAGGGACTTAACCTTTACCCCCACCTATTGGGAGCTGTGATCAGCAACCCCACTTGGTCTCCCTTTATATTTCACTACATTGGCGACGAGGATATTTGGTTAACTTTAAAGTTAAAAGTCGAAGCGAGAGGCTGGGTCGCCCTGATAGGAACCTGTTGCTAAAAAAGGGGTTTTCATTTTTGTGCATGTTTTTGTGTATGTAGAAGACTGTCGTGACAAAGGTTGTATACTTTTAAGTAGTTTTCGAAGGTTGTTATGTTGGTTGGAAAACTTTTTCATTCTTGAACGGAATATTGCACACGATACTTTCAAGTGGCTGTTTCCCGCCATTAGTTCAGTCTGGCACGCATTTATTGTGTAATCCAAGGTGGACGAACCGGAAATTGGATTGTGGGGAATAAACCAGTGTGTATTGCAAACCGGAAATCAGGTCAGTATTTGTTTACATTTTGTTTTTGTAGATTTTATAGCGAGCACAGCTCGCAGCGGGCAGCGGTGAGCTCTACGGCAATTAAGTGTCATGTGATCAAAATGAAATCACGTGATCAAAGTCTGCTTAATGCTGATATTGATTTTTTTCGTCCGGAAGCTGATATCGTAAAACAAGTACTATCTTTAAAAAAGATAACCGACGCATTAAAGATATAAATTGAGTTATGCATTAAACTACGAATCGTCATTATTGTCATACAAATTCCCCGTTTCAATAGACCAGAAATGTTTGATGGAAATTTTTTTGGGGAAGTACTGACGGACAATTATTACTACGTGAAAGAAATCATGAACCTATAAATTAACATTAGTCCCAGGTGAAACGAGTTGGAAATTATTAATTTATAGATGTGTTCCCCCCCCCCCCTTTTTATTTACGTGTTTTCAATATTAACAGATTTACAGTTCACTTAAAATTGATAATTTACATACAACTACTTTGTTACATACATGTACATGTATTCCAGAACGTTTATTGCTATTACGTATTGAAACCCACTGCCTAAGACACAAAATTTAGGTTTTCTGCGAGCACCAAAAGCAGTTATACAATTAAGTCAACAAATTGAATATAAGAATTGTTTAATAAAATGTTTATAGTTTAAAATTTACTGATTAAGCAAAGTATACTTTACAATTAGAGCCACAACTCTCTATCTATGTGTGTACTACGACGGACGCCCAAGAATAATAATAACACATTTGATTTACTATCAACATGAATATATAATGATTGTTAATTTGTATTTTTTAAAGAAATTAAATAAAATTTCTTCTCTTCGTTTCTTTTACACTCTATAAAATCCCGGAAAAATCCAGGGTGTTAATATGCGTTTTAATTTGCGCTGTACTTCAAATAAAAAATATTTAACATTTTTGTACAAGTCGTTTAATATAAAATTTTACAAACTGCAGCTCATCGCTATCGTTCTTAATACTTAAATTGCACTATGAAATAATTTTATAAACAAACAGACGGCAAAATCTAATAATAATAGTACACAATTTTAAAGGAGAATTGCCAATTTACAATCCTGTTCCGAACCCCTGTCCAATTCATTACCCTGTTTCGAACCCCCGTCCAAATTGGTTTTTGACTAATCAAGAAACAGAATTAGGATCACGTTACTTGCTTTTCGAGAGGTGAAGTGTCATGAGGTCAAAGGGTAAAAAGTGAATATAATACCGACTGCGTCGGAAAAAATGTAACAAAGTGAATGAAGAAAAGTACTAAAAATAATTTTAAGAAAGACTTGAAAATAAAGTTGACATCGATAAAAAATAAGTTACATTAAAAATTAACAACAAAAATTTTATACTATTTTTTTTTGCAATCTCTAAATCGATCTTTGACAATCAAATTACATTTCATATGACGTCACCGTTCCAAAGAAAGACGTCACGTGACCACTGGAATTTAGAGGCACTTTAAGGGTGTTCGGAAGTTACGTCAATTATGAAATGCACATTAAATATTGATAATAAAGGACTTTATAGTCTGTGCTCGCATTTTGGCAATGCCTTCTCCATTTTAGTAGATCATAGTAAAATCGTGATCGATTTAGTTAGAGTAAGGCTGTATTGATATAGTTATCGGAAGGTTATATCGTGTGATTCCAGTAGTTTTTCTGAAGTTATCAGTTTATTGTGTCCCAGTGTTAGTTGTCAGTCCGAAATGTCTAGTTTAGTCAGGAAGGGTGTCTGGTACCCCAAAGTCGATATTAATAGTTGTGAGTACACACAGCTATTGTTGTTACCAGGAGTAGGAACCGTCACAGCGCAAAATATTTTAGTACTAAGGGACAGTAGTATTACCATTACTAAAGAAATAGCAAGTCTTATACCGTACTTCAGACCAACTGAAGCATTTTTTGAGTCAGTGCAATGGCCTGAACCGTTCGATACATCGAATCTTGCCCAAGAGGGCGCTAAGTTCTACAAAGCTATTTTGCAAACAGAATAAGAATATGCGGATGCTATATTTGCGTTACACTATAAAGTGGATAAACATACATTGGAAAAATGTACTGAGTCGAACATAGGGAACATTGATCAAGAATTTCTTGATAGAATTATTAAACAAGAAACTGAAACTGATAGTGGCAATTCGTACGACACACCGTATCGTGAGTTTCAGCAGGATATAGTTGATCAACCGTACACATCTACACTGTTCGTTGGTATGCTTAGCAGCCAACAAGATGATACACTTTAGGACCAACCAAGTCTATCATTTGAACTTAAACAACCAACCGTTGACTGATCATGTCATCAATTTCAACAACAACATTCACTTGTTGACCGAGTAAGTCAACAACCGCAACAGGACACAATTGTTGATCGACAACATCAACAACCGATCCAGCAACACACAACCGTTGATAGATCATGTCAACAACCACAACTATACATGTTTGGTGACCAGACAATGCATCAACAAGTTCAACAATAACAACTGATGATGGACCTACCAAGTCAACAACATCAACATACGTTTCAACCGATATTTGGTGACCGACCAAGTCATGAGCTTGAACTTCAGCAACCCGTTTATGTTTGACAGACCAAGTCAACAACCGTTTCAACAGTATCTATTTGTTGACCGAACAATTCAACCACCACAACAAGAGATGTTTGTCGATAGACACATCAACAACAGTCGAATATGGATAGACCAAGTCAACAACAACAACCTCACACATTTGTCGAACGACCATTTCAACAAATGCAACATGTCATTAGTCATCAACTAGGACAACAATGTCAACTACTGTCTCAACAAACAAGTTGGGAAATTCAGCAACAACAACAACAGATAGTCATTGATCTGCAACAGGAGCAACCAGATTTTGATGTTGATAGAACACGTCAACAGAATGTTGAAGACCATCAACAGAGGCATTTCGAACTAACAAGTTACCAACAGTCAGTAATACATGTTCAACCAGATATGTTGTGTGACCGAAAAAGTCAACAACATCAACAACAGCTACCAGCAAGGGTAGAACAGTTAGAATCATTTGTTGATCGAAGAATTCAACAAAGGGTACCTGAACAGCAATTGTTGCTTTAACAACAGGCTCAACATTTGTATAATGAACGGAAACAATTACACGACCAGTATAGGTATCTGGAGAACGAGTATCTCCAGCAACAACAAAAGGTTGCTGAATTACAAAGGGAACATGAACACATCCACCAATAAGGAGGAAGATTAAGTCAATGTATATAAGGAATAGTACTACAGGGACATGGCTTGAACCCCATGCCCAGATCACAAAGTAATTTAGCAGTAGAGTATTACACTCCACCGACGTTGATACCTTTTGAAGAAATGTCTGTTCATGGAGCACCGTCTAGCGTGGTTAGAATGGATATAGATAGTAGACAGGAAAGGCCTAGTCGACGGTAGTTACCCCGCGTTATGTCGCAACAGGCTAGACGGGCGAGCAGTTCTTCATCGGAGAATTCATTAAGTAGATACCGCAGGGACAGGAACCCACAGTCTCAAACTAGAACATTGCAAACGCCAAAAAATTTGAAATTCACAGGAAAGAATAAAGCAGCATGACGATCATTCTTCCAGAAGTTCCAGGAAAATTCAACGGTCAACAGACTGACAGACCAGGAAAAACGGAGTCATCTCTGTTGGTGCCTTGAGAACGAAGCAAGTGACTATTATACTTTATTGCATTATCAGGATACAGACATTACCTATGAAAAGGTAATACGTAAAATCGAAAAACGTTTTGGGTACCAGGAGTTACCTCAAACATTGAGAGCTGAGTTCAACAATAGTGCACAGAGGAAAGAGGAAAGTCTAGATGAGTGGGCCGACTGCCTACAGTTTTTGGCTGTGAGAGCCCTTTTAGGAGTTCGTGAAGAATTTGTTGATCAGACCGTAATTGATCGTTTTTGCCAGTGGTGCAGCAAAACATACTTGCCATGCTCGTCCAAAGACATTGGATGAAGCATTGGACATTATCAAGTATTATCAAGAGACCAATAAAGCTATAGATGCTACTCAAGCTGATACAACAGTGAACTATGACAAGAAGCCAGACAATAACATGGAACAAATTATTGGCATCGAATTTGATTAAGATAACGGACACGTTAGCTCAAAACATGGCAGCTATGTCTAGTCACATGACAGATTTGACAAATAACATGAAAGCGATGTCGAAGGAGCTGAACCAGCTGAAACAACAAATGCCTGAACCATTTAACCAACAGTTTAAGCAAACTGATTCACAGTCGGGATACCCTCCTAGAATAGAAAGAAAACAAGACAGTAGGCAAATGAACCGAACATGTATAGACCTACCGAACCGAGTAGACGGGAACATAAAACTAATGACTATAGGTGCTTCTATTGCAATAAACCAGGGCATTACAAGAGAAACTGCCCGGAACTCCGAGGTATGCTACTTAGACAGAGTGAAAGATCAAAGTACCCTAGCATACAAGCGAACAAACAAGACTTTGGTAAGACCACACAGTCTAGTGATGGTAAACTAGGAAAATTAGGGACATCAGCTATGGTGAGAGTTCCCGTCACCGTACATGGGTATCCGCTCATTGCTGTAGTAGACACCGCAGCTAAAGGGACAGTTATTTCTGATGAAGTATATAATAAGTTTAGAGAGAAACCTAAACTGGTTAAGGACGTAATCATGTTCAACGTAGGGCGTGGATTTGAAATGCGTGCGAAAAGGACAGCTCCTGTGAGTGTAGCTATATGATTGTGTAATTGGCAAGAAACATTACATGTATCACCAATCGATGATGATATGCTATTGGGACTAGATTTTCTTAAGAAGCATAATGCTATCGTTGACATAAGGAAGGACATCTTGTTTATGCATGGAGACACGATCCAATTGCACTTTGGGAAGAAAGGAGCAATGGAATTGTTGAAACCCAGGGTAGGTAGGGTGACAGTGGACAGGCGACCTCCACACTCAGTTGTGAGACTCGGTGGTAAATCTGAACATATTAGTAAAGAATATGTGGTCATAGGATCACCTGTTATGAGCTAGAACAGTGTGTAATCCAGGTTGCCAACCGGAAGTATGTCTCAATAACGTCACTGAGGACAATATCATCCTTAAGAAAGAACAACATGTATCAAATGCTGTGGAAATTTCAGTTATTACTGGACCGCCTGTGGTGGGCCAGGTGAACACTATACAACACAAGGATAAATCTAATGTTGTTTTACCAGAGTATTTAAAACAGTTGCTTGAGAAATCAACTGAAGAGTTGCCCGAGGGACAGAAGTTCAAGCTTACACACTTGTTATACGAGAACAGAGATGGTTTTGCGAAAGATTATTACGATCTAGGAAATTTCAGACCGATTGAACATGAGATTGACACAGGCACAGCAAAACCTGTGAAGCAACGAATGAGACGTATTCATCATGTTTTGTTGATGACGAAGAACAGCATCTTAGAAGAATGTTAGATGCAGGAGTTAAACAACCTTCTACGTTGGAGTGGACGTCTGCTCCAGTGCTGATCCGGAAACGGGATGGTGGTGTCAGATGGTGCCTTGACTATAGGGCCCTGAACTCAGTCACTGTCAAAGACGTGTACCCATTACCGCTGATAGAAGAGTGCTTATATACACTTGCCGGAAACAAGTGGTATTCTAAACTTGATGCGAATAGTACGTACTGGCAAATAAGTATAAAACCTGAAGATCGTAAGAAGACAGCATTAATAACGAAATATGGACTGTTTGAATGTGTTAAAATGAGTTTCGGACTCTGTAACGCTCCAAGCACTTTTGCCCGAGTAATGAACTTTGTGCTGAGAGGTCTGAAATGGAAAACTGTCTTAGCATTTTTAGACAATATCTTATTTGGGATCTGATTTCGAGAATCATTTGGAAAACCTGAAAAAGTTTTCTAACGTTTCAGGGAGTATGAACTGAAATTGAAACCGAGAAAGTGCGAACTATTTAGAACTTCCGTTGAGTTTTTAGGAAGGAAAATCACCAGCAATGGTACAGTGTATCCAGATACTAGTAGATCAACAGCATCTTGAACCTGTTATGGGTTGGCCTGTACCGATTTGTACCAAGGAAGTGGAACAATTCCTTGGTTTGAGAATTGTCATCGCAGCTTCATTAAGGACTATTCCAAATTTGCAGGACCATCGCATGAAATTATAGGAAAACAACAGTGCAAATGGATTGAGTGTCAACAGAATTCATTTGATCAGATCAAGTTGAAATTGACTTCAGTTTTGGCATCTTAGAAACGGATGCGTCCGACAAAGCTATCGGAACTGAACTTATTCAAGTGCAGAACGTCAGGGAAAGGGTCATAACTTATGGAAGTTTTGCACCAACCCATGAGCAACGTCGTTCCTGTACGACCAGGAAGGAATTACTTCTGTTATCAGGTTTACCAGGCAGTTTAGACACTATCTGCTTGGCAGGAACTTCACGGTCAGAACAAACCATAGTAGCTTAACCTGGTTACTAGGTTTAAAAAAACACAAGATCAACTGGCAAGGTGGATGGAAGAACTTAGTCAGTACGATATGAACATTAAGCACCGTTCAAGTAGACTCCACGGAAATGCGGATGGACCAAGTGAGAAAGTGAGGTGCCATGGCCAGGTTGAACTGGAGTTATCGGATTTACCTTGCGGAGGTTGTACCAAGTGTGAGAGAGCACACCGTACATGGAATAAATTTATGTACGAGGTTGATGAAGCAGTATCTCTGACTAGACACAGGAAGTGCAGAGATAAACCTGTTCAGGACATTGCTTCCGCACTGATAGCATTATTCAGTGATGATGAACAATCGAACACACCGTTGGAAAGTGTAGATAATACCTTGTTACCACAAGCATGGACATATGCTCTGGTAACCGACCAGTGATATTAACTGAAAGTGAAAACCATTACACTGTGACAGCTGTGTCACCTGAGGGAGGATTGCTGATCAGTGGACTCAGTAATGATGAAATTAAACTAGCACTATCTGAGGATCCAGATTTTAAGATTATCTTGACCTGGCTCAAGGACAAGATAGAACCACCGGACAATGTACTATTTTTAGCGTCCCCAGCAGCTAAGAACTTTTACATAAACAAGTCTATGTTTTACTTAGAAGAGCAAGGAATCTTGAGAAACCTTCCCAAGAAGGAGGGAGCGGGAACCAGGTTGGTCGTCCCTGCTAGCCTCAGGGGAGAGGTACTTGAACTTTGTCATGAATTACCGTCAGCCGGTCACCAGGGGACCGAATGCACAATGGTTAGGATTAAACAGAAATAACATTGGTACAATATGTCTAAGGAAATTAGAAACTTTGTTGTGACATGTGACATTTGTAGTAAGAACAAGAAGCCGAATAGATATGCTAAATGTAAGATGACGCAATACCATGCAGGTGCACCGATGGAGCGTGTACATCTTGATTTTATGGGACCGTTGCCAAAGACCAAAAATGGCAATTAGTACATTAGTTCTCATGATGGTTAATCAGTTTACAAAATGGACAGAGTGCATTCCGTTGCCGTCCCAGACTGCGCAGGTAACGGCTAGAGCAGCAATCAACAAATTTTTCACCCGCTTCGGGTATCCGTTCCAAATATGTACCGATCAAGGGAGAAACTTTGAAAGCTCACTTTTCAAATCAGTTTGTGAATTGTTTAGAAAACACAAGGCTAGGACAACGCCTTCAAATCGGCGAATGGTCAAGTCGAAAGGAAAAACGGTCCATATGGACGCCGTTCGATGTTTTGTGGATGGCTTACAGGACAATTGGGATGAGCACATCGCTCAGTTAGCAGAAGCTCTACGTTCGTCTGTAAATAGGAACAAGTTTTGAAACTGCTATTCGTAAATCGCACGAAATTGCGAGGAATACTCTAAATACGAAACAAAACAGGATGAAACGAGATTATGACATTAAAATGTTAGAACATCAATATAAGATTGGAGATCTAGTATACGTGCTAGCACAGCACAAGTAGTATGAAAGAACAAAAAACTTAGTAGTCCGTGGAAAGGACCGGGAATAGTTGTACAATTTTGTATGTTTACAAAATTAAGTTGCAAAAAGTTGTGTTTAACACAAATCATGATAGACTTAAAGCATGTAGGGACAGGAAAATTACTGCATGGCTGGAGAAAACTCAACAGCGACTCCTACGAGTAAAGGATATTTTAACGGAGGAGATTACCCAGACTAAGAAGGACACAAAGTACTGTATTTGCAGAGGTCCGGACACTGGAGAAACAATGGTACAATGCGACACTTGCAAAGAGTGGTTCCACTTAATTTGTGTAAATTTGACGGCATTCGAAGCCGAGGAACTAGACACTTACAAGTGCCCGAACTGCCAGGTTATAGACATGAAGACCTTCCCTCGAGCGAGGATGGGGGAGGCAGGAAAGTAGTTTTTCAGTTGTTAAGAACACAGTGAGTGGAAGGAAACCACTCCTGAGGTACCAGGTTCAACAAGGACTACAATGTTAGGACATGCAGGCATTGGTAGGGGTGCCCATCCTTTAGCTAGGGCTATCTCAGAAAACAGGGAGGATAGGAATAATAATATATCACAAAATATATCACGAGGTAGAGGAGTAACAGTGAACGTTGGGACAGATCCGATGAGTGTTGGGGACGTCACCCCACTCCCATCTGGAGCATTATTAGCAGGAGGAGACATACCTTCACCGCCCCCAGGCCATGGGAGAAGGAATAATAATATATCACAAAATATATCACGAGGTAGAGGAGCAACAGTGGACGTTGGGACAGATCCGATGGGTGTTGGGGACGTCACCCCACTCCCATCTGGAACATTATTAGCAGGAGGAGACATACCTTCACCGCCCCCAAGCGATGGGAGAGTGGGGCTACTATGGATTCAGTGGAACAGAACCCGGATTAGTGTCGGGGAAAGATTCACGAGGAGGTTACTAGTGAGGAGAACAATAGAATTTCCCCCTATGGAGGAAACAATACATGAAGATATGGAATTTAATCCAGATATCACTCAGAAAGAGGAAGAATCAATCACTCAGCAAGAGGAGGAACTTCTCATCCAACACGATGAGGAACGCCCTAACACTCAGGTGGACGACATGATATCCCTTGTCATGGAGGGAATCACGGCGCAAGGAAACATTACCCCGAATGTCCAGTGGGAAACGGATTTACTAGTAGTAACGGAGCAATTGGATATTTCAAATGACACAATCAAAGAAGGTATTTTCTCATACGCAGAGAGTGACACACCATTGTCATAAGAAAATGTGGAACCTATACGGACAGACGATGTCCGGAGAATTCAGGTGACCGTAATTTATACGCCGGCATGCGGGGAATCACCCGAACAGAGTGATTATGAATATTGGCCAGAAGAGGACAAGGAAGACGAGGATGAAAATCCCCGTCCAGGGAAAAGATTGCATACTGAACCCGATAACACGGGGTTGTCAATATAAGTACGGATACCGGTTCCAGTGCAAATAGCACAGCCTGGCAGAAGCCAACAAGGAGCGTGGGGAGGAGCACCGCCCTCACCACAGAAAGAGGAACCAACGAAGTCGTCTAGTAAGAACCGCCCGGATAGGGAATCGCCTTGTTTAGTGCCCGGGTGCTGGTTGAGGACTAGGAAGTTACGTAAACATGTAGTGGATAAACACTTGCCCCCATTGCTCACGGACAATTAGGCGAAATAAGGCGCCTCCTTATTCTGGGGATTAGTCAGACTCGTTTACGCCCGGGGTTACTTGGGGATGTGCATTACATCTTATGCTCGACGGATGAAGAGCCTGGAGAGGATCCAGGTCCAGCGTCCAGTGACGTGAAACCTTCTCATCTAAGGACTATCCCATTATTATATGCAGTATCAACCCGAGACACTAATATTAGACCAAAGGACAATCCCAATTTTATATACAGTATCAACCCGAGACACCAATATTAGAACGAAGGACAATCCCATTATTATATATAGTATCAACCCGAGACATAAATATTAGACCGAAGGACAATCCCATTATTATATACAGTTTCAACCCGAGACATAAATATTAGACCGAAGGACAATCCCATTATTAAATACAGTATCAACCCAAGACATTAATATTATACATTATCGTAAACATGGACTTCATACATATACATGTCTTTAAACAGATCTTTATTTCAACATTTTCTATATCAGAAATAGCAGGCGATGACGTACATTTTTCTCTATTTAGTATGAATATCATTTCAGGTAAGTCAGAATAGAAAAAAATCTGAAACATTATTATTGTATTAAGGAGAAAACTATGCGTCGTGTTTGACATTTGACGTGATACAAACCCTGATTGATTTACGAATATAATTCTAGGTGATATTAATATGGATTTGATTGTTGTCTTTTTCATATATCGAACATTCAAATGTTTATATATGTTAGAAAAATAAATTGATAACAGGCAAAAGGTAATAAGTTAGTGAACAAAATATCGTGCAAAATTTGTCAAACCATAGCATTATTCGTACAGCTTTTATCATTTAATTTTTTTTACAGTAGCTTAAATGTATTATCTCTACAGCAGAGGCATTATTAGCACCCAGATTTCACACATATAACTGAAAACACTATTAATAGCAGTGTCAAAATGTGACAATAAAGTTACACAATCCAAAACGCTGTCAACTTGAAAGGTAGGTCTCAAAAAACTTCTCAACTTGTGAAGGTCACCCAACTTGTGAAGGTCACCCAACTTGTGAAGGTCAACCAACTTTAAACATATGCTGAACAACAAAAAATGTTGAGATTGCTCACATAAAGAATCAGTTCGGCGTTGCACGACATTGTCAGATAAAAACAATACTGTATAGAAGATGAAATACAATATTATGAGACCTACTTTTAAAGTTCAACACCGACCTATTATATCCACCGGAAACGACCTCGATGTTTTTAAATAATCAACATTTGTTTAACCCTATCGATTCCCAAGAGTGTCTTTAGTACTTTTAATTAAAATAAAAACAACCTTTTCTACCCTCTTCTGTTATTTACTCTTGTAACAACTTATTCCGTTTAAATATAAAAGAACTCCAAGATAATTAAAATATCTACAAGTTCTATATCATCGATATTAAAATACCGTTTATCGTTTTAACGAATATAATCATCTGTTCTTAAGATTTTTGTTTAATGATAAATTAACGCTGGTGACCATTTGGTGCTGTACACTGATAACGTATCTATTTAATGATAAATTAACGCTTGGTGACCATTTGGTTCTGTACACTGATAACGTATCTATTTAATGTTTGAAGACCAGAGATAGTTTTTAAAAAATTACCTTGTCATTGCATACATGTGTAACTGCTTAACCTCAAAAGAAATAGATTTGTCATATGTAAAAGCCCTCTCATAGTCGTGTACAAGAAAAAAATATGGTAAAAAAAACTTTACCCTGCATTAAACCAATTTATTTACTAAAATATTCAGAAGTAAACTTATTTAAAACATTTATAATTTCTAACATTAAAATACACTGATTAAATTACAGAAAGTAATTTACCTTGAATAACAAAATTATATAGTATATGCCTTTATATATATTGTTTACCCATGTCGAACGCTTTGCTTTTGCAAAGTCTAAAATTGGCTGATAAATTAAAGACATGAGAGCATATATAGCATCAACTGTTTACAAGCTAGGGCGAAAGACAAACTAGGCGTCGGTTATTATTTTTAATGTTTTGACCACCATATCAAACGTTTATGACGCATTTAAAAGCTCCGAAATATCTGACAAAACGAATCCCACGGTAATTGTTTGCATCGTTAGTGCTACCTTTCTTAAAAAATGGTATAAGGATCGATTTGATCAATAATTAGAAAAAAGTCATGGTCGTAGAATTCTATTAAAAACGATAATACAATAGGCAAAAACAGTGCCCTATATTTAATAAAATAGTAGTTAAGCATGTCGTCAGCAAGACAGTAGAGGACGTAAATTACTTTATTTATTTGGGAAGCAAAATCGCCAAAGATCGGTAGTGCGAAATGGATATCTACCACCGTATACAAAAATCAAAAAGGAATCCTTGCAAGCTTGAAAAAAATCTAGAACTCCTAACATATTAATTTACACACAAAAGTTAAGGTCTTCAAAAACAATGTAGTAGCAGTTATTCGCATGGTTAAGAATCCTGGAAAGTCACAACACTAAAGTGACTAAAGTCTTCACTAAACTTGATATTTTCTAGCGGAGGTGTTAAGAAGAATTTTAAAAGTTGTCTGGCAAAATAAAATATCTAACAGAAAACTTCATAATAGAACTAATAAAACACCAGCATCAGCCATGTTTTTAGAATGAATCCTACATCAGTACCACATGTTGAACTGAGATGGACACCAACAGGCCAGATATTTGTTTGTTGTTTGCTTGAATGGTGTTTAACGCCACTTTCAGCAATTTTGCAGCTATATCATGTCGCCTAGTTTTTATAGGGGCAGGAAGCCGGAGTTCTCGGAGAAGACCCCGACCTTCGAGTATATATATTATAGAAGTCTTCAGGTCCGCGACTTTGTCTTGTTTCAGATTTCTGATTGCTTCTTTAATACTGTTACTTTTGAAGTTTATAATGTAGATATTGCAATTTAAGACGGCTACGAAACAGTTGTCCAGTCAAAATCCCTTGTAATATTTTACGTATTTTTTTTAACTTTAAAGTATAGACATAATAAATATATAAAATCATTAATGAAATCTAGGGAGAAAATAAAAAAAAAGATGATTGCATGAACGGGGATTAATAGGGATCGAAATGAGTAATCAAAATAAGCAACTCTACCGAATAATTATTGTAAGAATGTAATTGCTGTGTAACTGCGGACGATTTCAGACTTTTACACCTGAATCATTGAAATACAATATAATTTCCCTCAATAATACTACAATAAAGTATCATTATTGATTTCCAATTCCAAGTATTGTAATCCCAGTAATTAAGAAAAAAGACCATTAGTTTAACCACCCAGAATGGAACAGCTAATCTTTTTATATCCATAAACAGGAAATGCCGTATTACTCAAACAGTAACTACATGCTAATTGGTATTGAATCCTAACTGAACACGATTGCTATTCTGGTATTATGTTGTGTTCTCTTTACGACATAGTAAATTTACCATTCTGACAAACTGTAACCAATATGACAATTACGTTTAAGACTTTATTATAATCATACTTAATTACTCTGTACATGTAATATTTCATTGCATTTCTCATAACAAGTTAACGACAATTTTCCTTCCACTGGGCAACATATTAACTATATTCTCGATGACAACAGGTAGAAAACAATGAAGAGTATATATAGGTTATCAAAAGAGAGAGGTTATATAACATATTTCAACAACTTGCAGGCGGGGCTAGGGGCTGTAGGGTTACTTCATAACTCAATAAACTATGATTTACGACAATAAAAACACTGAAAACTGAAGTATGCATCGCCACCCTATTGTCTATTATCAGGTGCTTCGAATGAGTACGCATATTATGCTACACAAGTGTTATCTTATGGTATTTTTTTGTAATTTTCAAGTCTATTTAAAGGTGTAAACGAAGTAACACAATAATAGGATATCATAACAATGCAAACCGATTATAAGTCAACTGATTTATGGCGGAGTCGTAGTGAGACTTTCACATACATTTATCTTTCACGATTCTCATGTTTAAGCAGTTTCCTCATCACCAACAATCTAAAGGATGTGCATGTCCTGGAATATTGTATTAATTTATTTGTGTAATGTAGAATATATAGGTCGTGGAAGCCTTTTTCTCCGTAATGGGTCTAGGGCGGATTTATGACCTAAGTGGGTTCAGGGCTGAACCAGAGCAAAGCTCTGGTCCGCGGCCAAGAATGACTTATCCTTACAGAAGCTCGAAAAACCAAGCATTTTCAAAATTCAATTACACAAATTTCTAATAAAATGTTGGTGGTTTATTCTCGCTATTCCAGCATTTTAAATTTTAGAGGTAAAATGTTAAAAATTCATGTTGGAGTAGCCAGAATACTTATATAAACAAAGGATTATGTTTGTGTATACTGTAAAAACATCTTATTTTATTATATTAGACAAATTACAGGTAAAATATATTGGAATTGAGGAAAAAAGAAAAGATACATTTAAAGGAAGAAAATATATTTGTTCGCATTGCACGAAAAAAATAGCACACAAGCAAAATCAAACAAAATCATTGAACATATTTGAAATGTATACAGAATTGGCACAGTACTATCATAACAGCTCAGCCAATATGTATTAGATGTGATCCGGCATCAGCATACGTATTTGCTCATTGTTCAGTAAACATCGCTTTAAAGTTGCAAGTCTGCATGTTGTATTTTTCTTCTTTAGAACATGTTTTCTACTAACCCTGTATTGTACAAGCTTGAACAGCTCTTTCCTGCTTCACTAGCTTGATCATATTGAAAATATTTGGGTGGGGAGCCATGAACAATTTGTTCAGCTTGCCATGCCATCCTTCGAGAAGGGACCTTCTCTGGTTTAATGGTTCTAAAGATTTCGGTTTCAACGCTGTTTGCTGGCAGTAGTGTTCAATGCTTAACAGATTTTAGACTTGCCTAGCTTGTACAGAAGTGGTTCTGATTTCACGTTGTTCAATGCCTAACATATTTTAGACTTGCCTAGCTTGTACAGAAGTGGTTCTGATTTCACGTTGTTCAATGCCTAACAGATTTTAGACTTGCCTAGCTTGTACAGAAGTGGTTCTGATTTCACGTTGTTCAATGCCTAACAGATTTTAGACTTGCCTAGCTTGTACAGAAGTGGTTCTGATTTCACGTTGTTCAATGCCTAACAGATTTTAGACGTGCCTAGCTTGTACAGAAGTGGTTCTGATTTCACGTTGTTCAATGCTTAACAGAGTTTAGACTTGCCTAGCTTGTACAGAAGTGGTTCTGATTTCACGTTGTTCAATGCTTAACAGATTTTAGACTTGCCTAGCTTGTACAGAAGTGGTTCTGATTTCACGTTGTTCAATGCCTAACAGATTTTAGACTTGCCTAGCTTGTACAGAAGTGCTTCTGATTTCACGTTGTTCAATGCTTAACAGATTTTAGACTTGCCTAGCTTGTACAGAAGTGGTTCTGATTTCACGTTGTTCAATGCCTAACAGATTTTAGACGTGCTTAGCTTGTACAGAAGTGGTTCTGATTTCACGTTGTTCAATGCTTAACAGATTTTAGACTTGCCTAGGTTGTACAGAAGTGGTTCTGATTTCACGTTGTTCAATGCCTAACAGATTTTAGACTTGCCTAGCTTGTACAGAAGTGGTTCTGATTTCACGTTGTTTAATGCTTAACAGATTTTAGACTTGCCTAGCTTGTACAGAAGTGGTTCTGATTTCACGTTGTTCAATGCCTAACAGATTTTAGACGTGCCTAGCTTGTACAGAAGTGGTTCTGATTTCACGTTGTTCAATGCCTAACAGATTTTAGACGTGCCTAGCTTGTACAGAAGTGGTTCTGATTTCACGTTTGGCCCATCAGCATCGCTCCATGATGATCGAGCAAAAGTGGATTCAGAACCCTCGAGTTGGTAGGATGAGCTTGTAAGGTTGATCTCATCTGCAACAGAAGACAATTAAAACTATTTAATACTAATAATGTCATATAATAATTTATTAAATGAAATAAAGTAATAAAACATGTTATTGATAAATACAGAACTTTATTTTTCTACAGATTATACGTATTTTAATCTAAAATTCTGATAAATTTATATTTAAAAAAATTAATTTCCTGGAAAAACAATTATAGGCTAATTACTTAAACAACAAATTACACAATTACATCATTTGTTCTAAGCATGTTGGAATAGCCAGAATAGGTAATTTTTAAATGTTGGAATAGCCAGAAGACACCAATGGTGAAACATAATATAATTTTGTGAGTGTGTGTTTTTTTGCCCAAAACAATGTAAAAGAAATCTTGAAATGCAATGTTGCTACCAAACATGCAGTTATTGATAGGTTTCAGAAGAAATTGATTGTTATAATTGATTATTTCTTATTTTCAATGTTCATTTTTGAAGAGTATCATCGCTGCTTGAAAGTTCGTTACCCTTAGCGGTGGATGAAACACTCATAAGAAGGAACGCGTGCAATAATTTTTATATATAGTGAAAACATGCCTAAATTTATTGAGCATCTTATACAATGGGGAATAAGTCGAAATTAAACTTAACATCAGAGAAACTTTTGTTTACATTCTGAAACAAGATTTATACAATACCGGAAGTGATGATTGCAAGTTTGTGACCTTACAATATTCCATATTTATTCTGACATGCGTACAGAAACAATAAAAAGGAAACAACTAACAGTTAAACTTTAAAACACATTTACAGCTGACTGTTGTGGGTAAACATTTTCTATAAACAATGAGGACAAAAAAATGTATCCCCTCTCCTCACCACACGAATAGGAATGCAGTTTTGCAAATGCACCCAGTGTCCACATTTGTCACACTGAACCCACTTTACAAGTTTTATCGAGATTGATTCTCGGATGGCATTATCATAAAATTAACCACACCCACTACATGGTTCAGTTTCTTCTAGTTCTGAGCTAAATCATTTATCCTAATGTGTAATGGTCCTTCTACTTTAGACAACCTTTGAACAGTATTTACAGCAACTTTCTTCCCTATTGCAGATTTCTTTGTTTTGACATTCTTATTACTTGTTTTTGTTTTTATTGCCATTTGAACTCGATTCTGGTTTTGAGTTATTCCTTTTTTGATGTTTTGAGTCCTCATATTTTCTTGTCAACACTTCATTTTTCTTCTTAGTTTTTGCTGTTCTTGCAACAATCCAACTCAAGCTTTTCCTGGGTTTTTTCTGCACTTGTCTTGCCTTTGTTATTCTTTAGTCTTTTTAATTTCTCTTAGAAACATCCAGCAAGAATCAGTGGGCTAGAATGGTGGCTGTCAAACTGAGACATTGTTTTCTACTGGAATACCTGTTTCTGTATCCGATGTTCGTTTGTTTTCTGATATTCATCATTCGAGCTGCATGACGTGAATACCTCTGAATGTTTAAGGGTAGTCGAATCAAGGACAGATGATTCAGTAGGGTAAATACCTGTTTTTCGAAATCCAGTCAAGCGATTATAAAGACCTTAATGCTACAAACCATTTCACAGATGTTGTCCGTAAGCATGGTTATCTCATTCTCTTTTGACAGTCATGGTCATACATTTTTTTAATGGACCATAAAAGGACATATCTAAAGGATGCAGCACATGAAATGTATGAGCAAGTAATTGAAATAGTACAATACGATGTTAATTGTTTTGTCCAATAAGACCTACAGATACACGTGTATCATGTCCATCCATTAAAAGTAAAAAAACATTTTACTCAGAGCCTATCGTTGTATAAACCTCAAAAAGTGGCCCTGCAAGTATTCACTAAATATAGTAGCATTGCTCCATCCAGTTTCATAAACTGTTCCAGAAACTCCAGGTGTTGCAAAACAAGAAGTGTGTCAATCCACTGTTTACCTAAAAAGACCAAATAAGGAGGAACGGCTACTCCTGCAATGCTACCATCCAATAATAGTGGTGGTCTCTGACTTTTGACTTTTCACTGGTAATAGCTGGAGCTTGGTAACCCTTGGCAAAAACCTCAGGATATACCGATTTAGCTCTGGCTATTTCAAGGCTTCGTGGACACAAAAACTGTAATTCAGGCCTACTCTTAGGAAAATCATCCATCGAGTTTCTGGTCAAAGGAGTATTCTTTGTGCGCCTGCCAAAGTGGACAGCTAAGCAATATCCTTTTTCAGCAACAAAGTATGAGTTACACAAGTTTTACATCAATTGAAAATAGTGGTACACGGCCAGTAGTAACACATTCTGGATCAATTTTCCTTTATACACGATCCCTGAGTGTCTTCATTGGGACTCCTTACTGACGTGATGCTCCTCTTACTGACATACCATCCAGGACCTTTTAGTATGCATTTATAAGGGAATTTGGTGATTACTGGCGATATTTAACAGAAAACAGAAAACAAATATTAATAATATTAACAAGAAATTTACTTAATAATAATAAAGCATCATTTGCTTTATTTTTGGAACATTTCTGTACGTTTGTAAAAAAAAATTTGAACATTGTCATTAAAATCATAATCCGACCTTACAAATAACTCAACATATACTGCACATATATAAAGATCTTTTGAATCTGACATAATATGATTGTCTATTTTCAGCCATATTATGCTATCATCCAAGTATTTAATCAGTTTTAAGTATTTAATGTATGGATCTAAACATTTTCTGTATAAAAATACAACACCTCCGTTAAATTTTTCTCTAGCAATGAATTTTGTTAATAACCATTTAATTCAGACTGATTCAGGCATTTAATCCAACATTCGGTTAGACAAAGAATATCATGCTAAAACACTAAAATATCGTCGTCTGCTAGCTTTTAATTAATCCTTTTTGTATATTCCATGAACATAGTTACAATACTTGTTTTACATTCTGGTTGTTTTTGTAATTTTCTTGAAGACCTCTCTACGCCATTTTCTAACTTTTTCAGTTTTTGCCATCGCCTTTTAGCATACAGCCGAGTAAATATGCTGACCTTTTTTTTCTTTTATGCAACATTATCGGTAGGAGTTCCTTAGTCTCTTTTGAACTTCTATGAGCTTATGTGGGCTTATAACGAACTTTGTATTTTCAGTTATTTCTATCTTTTTTGCATTGCCTCTCGGTCAGAGAACCGACTAAACGTAACGACAATCGATTACGGCTTCCCTGTGTCCGTTTTCCGTTTATTTTTCTTAGCGTGTTACATTGTAAGCTTCTTTCCGCAAAATTCGAGAATAATTTCAGAGCTGTTTTCTTCTCCCTTTTTCCGTACCGATTTTCTATATCTATATTGGTAGCTAAAGGGTGTTTGTCAATCGCGAAAAAAGTAGGTTGTTACTCAGGTTTTTGGCTTCAACATCAATAGATCTATCTTGAACATCTTTGTTTACAGTTTAGTGGTCTCAATATTTTTCGAGATATTTTGTAGCCTTTTTATTGCAATGTGTTCGTCTTGTATATTATACAGAACTGGGCGATATTTTACAAGGTACTTAATCTTTCTTTACACAATGATAGTTCAGACTTTTTCATCAATGTAGTACTGTGACAAGCATGGTCAATTTGGTTTCAACGCCTGCCAATCAGTTGCAAAGTTCTTTAAATAGTGATTCAATTCCAGATGAAGACTGTGTTGGCGATGCAGGCGATTGTTGCGTATAAGGTGGGCATGATACATTTGCTGTGCTTGTTTTTAATTGTGTGTGTTAGTTAAACACGGGATGAAAAGAGAGATACATTTATAACATTATGATCGCTTGGTGAATTGTAAACACATGATAACGTTTGACTTAAAGTATTTATTAAGAGTAGCTTGTCTGTATTGTTCTTTTCGGTAGACTTTCTTTATTCTGTTCATAGTGTTCAAATTTGTTTATTCAGTCAAAGAAATTTTTGACTTTGTGATCGTGTTTTTCCTTATATTTCCGTTTAGGTATCTTTTAATTGACAATACATTCCAATAAACACATTAAATTTCCAGGAGTTCATAGTTTTTTTAAGTGTTTTCATACAGCACAAAATTTTCAATGCCGTTCCTTTTGGCGCAAGCGTAAAAAGTCATGAATTCCAATTTTAATTTCGGAATGAAGCCTGAATACCCAGTGAAAACCGTCGACTTTCGGTCTGAAAACTGAAAATTTATTTGATTAACTTTAATACCCCATCAACAGAAGTACATTAATAAATCAAATTGTATTCAAGAATAATTATATTTCTCTGATCTAAATAAGATCTGAATTTTGAGTTCAGGATGACAGAATAGTTCATACAAGTTCTTAACAAGCTATAGGAGTATCAGTTCTGAGTTCCGCAAAAATATCTGCTTTCTGCAGCAAAGGTTCCTTTACATCGAGTATAGGTTTGATAACCGGTTACAGAAATAAACGGATTGATTTGCAGAGCAGCAGTTCTTCCACTTATACAGTAGGATGCTGTTCGAGACGGGTGGCACAGGCCTACTTCCAACAAAGTTAAGCTAATTTAGTATACTGAAGGAACGCTGCGACCATCATAAGGAAGACCATTCACCTGGCAGAACACAAAACTACGGAAACTTAAAGAACGATTTAAAAGAAGATACTTTTATCAAGTATGCCGACACAACAGCCTATCTCCTACATTTGGACTTGTTCTGTTGAATATCCTATTTGCTAAGATTGTATTATCTTTTGTGCTATCTATATTCTTTTGACTGCTACGTTCATTTGTTTGCGTATATAAATTTTTATTTTTTTTAAATGCACTTTTCTGAATAACATATATATATATATAACATATATATCAAACCATTGTTGCGACAACAACTAGCTTTAAAAACACATTATAAAAACATTTTCAAATTGTCCAACATTTGAAATTTCCAGTTACCCATCACACAGGTCACATTTTACTGCCGTAATAATCCGATTTTAGTTTTGTATTTTGTCGGATTAACGGCAGAATTAGGTCCCATAACCCATAACTCGTAATGTAGCAATTAAAAAATTGTAACTTTAATCTATTTATACAAAATTAAATCATTACATACATTATTACAGATTCAGACAATTCGAAATCAACGGGATTTTTGTATTGAATTTATTTTTTTTCTCTTGAGCAATGGGACTATATTCGTACCCTCGCCCAAAAAAGCAAGGGTACGATTATTCGTTCTACATCACACCTATTCCCGATTGTCTATCACTTTTTCTGTTATTAACCTGTAATTATAAAGGTTTTAGACAATTGGGAAGATACCAATGTCACTGACTGACAACATTATGTGGAACATCTGATGATTCATTAGTGGATACAACCATTTCTTTGTCTGGATTCTCTAATTGTTGCACGCTGTCATGGTGCGGGTTTATACTCTGATTATTTTCAGTTCGCACATTTTGCAAAATATTATAATCTTCTATTCGTAAACTTTGAGAATCTACTGCAGGATTTACATTCGCTGTTTCTATCGAAGTTGTTATTTCAGTATTTTGATTATTAACATTCAGTTCTTCCTTATTCTTTAAATCGTTTGTTTCATTTTCAGCAGAGGTAGACTTAGCAGTTTTTTTCGATTTTCCCTTTGGTCGCCACAAACAAACCATTGTATCATTGGCTTCTGACATATCTTTTCTGCCTTCCAACCAATAAGTCACCATTAGCCCTTTACCCTACAAATACAGATACCATCAAGTTTTTTCTATCTTAAAAGACCGTAACACAACATTAACATCAGCGCAATGTGGCAAATTATAAACATTGAGAATGCTTTTAAAAAAATGTTATGTAATGTATGTATAGATCAACAAACTAGTTAATCAACACATTAGTATATTTTCACAATTTGGCGAACAAATGCCATTTTGTTGATTTTTATTATTTACATCTTCAAGGAATATAGCTAAAGTAATCGCGGACGTTTTAAAAATCGAGATAATATCCATAAAAGCTTCTTAACCAATTTGATTTTAGTCTGTTAAGGAACTATTGGGCTAGTTAGCAAAGGCAGCATAAATGATTGGTTTTAATTAACAACGGACACAGGCCTGCAATTCACCAAACTAAAAGTCAGGCAAGGTCTAATTAAACTGCCATTTGCTCTGAAAACAAATGTGAAGGTCCCGCTCTCGTCGTAGGGCAACAAATATATGTTATGTTAAGGACATTTGTGTCTGTTGCTAAGCACAAAATGTCACTTCCAGTCATGAAAATAAGCTAGTTGAGTAAAGTAAGTGGTCCCTAGTCAAAACGTATGTGGCTGTTAAGGACTTTTGTGCCGATTGCTAGGGACAAAGTGCCACTTCCGGTTGTAATATTACAAATTTCCATAAAGTACATCATTTAATACTAAACATGTATTGTTGCTAAGGACTTTTTATAACTGTTGCCTTGTTGTTATGGTATGACCTTAACCTAAGACCTTTGATATGGGCTCTTTTTATACTGATCGCATTAAGCCTATATGTTTTCTATAATATCTCCAGTCGTTTTCAAGTTATAAGACAAAAACCGATTGACCGAAATTAGTTAAGGGCTGTAACTCTAAAACGTTTCATCGCACACTTTCAGGTCAATGTACAAAATGAAGATCTTGATAAGAAAAGTATTTTCCCATTTATTGTCTCCTTCTATCTTTTATGGTTTTTAAGATAGTGCTAACAAAACCAATTGTGACCTTTGATTTTGACTTTTGACCTTTGACCTTGACATTTTTACATGTGATATATTATAAGTTATACACGTTCATATCCGTAAATATGGTGATTTTAACACCTGAAGTGCCCCAAGTACACCCTGAGGCGAAGCCGAAGGGTGTACAGGGGTGCTGAAGGTGTTAAAATCTCCATATCTACGGATGTGAACGTGTATAACGTATTTATCTCCGGTTTGAGTTTGAAATGATGGATTTTTAGGTTCTTTGTCAACGAAATGGCGGACGTTAAAGTAACGTTTGCATCATTATCAAAGAAAGTTTGATTAAAATTTGATAACAATTAGGCTTTTTTACAAGGTGTAGGGTACTACCTTTGGTAGAACCCTACAGATCTCGAAAAAAAAAAGTTTTTAGTTGAATTCAAACAGATATTTGAGACGTCTATGTTTTTCAAACTGCATATCTTTTGTTTCTTTTTCTGTTAAAAATAAAACTCATTTGGACCTTTTGTGAAAGATTTCATCATCCTATATATGACACAAACCAATTGCCATTTATAATATAAACGCATCTTAAGTACTTTTGTGCAACTGACGCTTAGCAACACCCGGGTATATGACTTAGCAACGCCCCGGGTATATTGGTTTTGTAAAGACGTGTAACTGACCAATCAAATTGCAGGAATACTACTGATACGGGGATAATATCAGTTACCTACGTTATTACCCGGGTGTATGGAAATTGTACCACCTGAAAGTACTTCTGTTCAGCCTGAGGCGAAGCCGAAGGCTGTCCAGAAGTACTTTCAGGTGGTACAATTTCCATACACCCGGGTTATAACGTAGGTAACGGATTTATCCCCGGCTAACAAGTGTCAAAGGCTGAAAATAGGTTCTTTTGACGTCAGAAAATGCTAAATGGACAACGTCATCACAGTTGCTCACAAAAAATTATACGTTTTTTTTGAAGAAAATGCCCATTTTACCAAGTCGAGGATGTTACCTTTGGTAACAACCTCAGACTTAGCGAGTTTAAAGAGTTTTTATTTTGTTTTACATTGTTTTTCCTACTATCGGTATTTTGGCGCCTCAAGTCACGCTTGACAACAGACAATGACGTCAAGTTCCGATTTAATTCATATTTATGTGTGTCAGTGTGAATATAGGGCATCTACAGTGTTTGAAAGGAAGTACAAATACAAATATAAAACGACAGAAATGTTCATTTGTGGAATAACATACACTGGTACTCTAGAACATACATTAGCAACGCACAAACAATACACCCTGCGACGTTAGCAACGAAGCCGGGGGAATGGGATTTGTACCGACGGGTAACCAACCAATCAAAAGTCCGCATTTGTTACAAGCCGGGGATAAGTAAATTTATATCATTGGTGGAGTTCCAAGCCTCTAGGGATTACAGTTTTCGAGAAAAAAAGTTTTACGAGTTGAGATATTTGTCGGGTCTAAAACGCATAAACAGGAAGTCGATTGAAAAAATGTGTGTGTGTTAAGTCATGGCTATATGTCCGTCCACATTGTGTACTCTTCAGATATTGAGTCTGTTACGGTTCCCGAGTTTATCTGCTAACAAAGGTTTTAGTGTTTGGCAGATGACTTTGTTACTAAATATAGATCGGTTTAAAAGCGTGAGCCATGTCATATCCGGATATGACCGGTAAATGGTACCACATATCGAAAAGATATGTTGGGACACTTTTTAGCAAACCTCCGCGGAAGAAGAAAACAATCATAAGAAATACTACAAGGTCCTTCCACTTCCAGATACAACGTCGTCTTGATGTCAGTGCTTTATTTCTGCAATATTCAAGGTGCGATTCGTTTCGTGTACAAACAGGTTTTCTAGCATGGGGTCACGTTATGACCCAGATAACCTTGAATTTACCTTGATCTGTATTTGACCTCTAGCAGCAATGTCGTATAGGTGGGTGGATTCCAGTATGTCTCTCGTATCTTTGCTGATGTGAATTTTTAAAGCTAAAAAATATTTAAAGTTAAAATTAATTTTCCACGCAGAGGAGTATTTTTAAAAGACACATATTAAAATCGTCATTTCAGGTGAAACATGCATCTAAGACTGTTTTCGACACATAGTATTGTATTTAAAGACTAAAAGACTACCGCCTAGAAGTAATTTATACACCTCGGTCATTTATTCATTTGATATTGATATACGATATTTGTATGACTAGTCATCTCAATGTTACTATATGCAAGTCTTGGACTCTTACAGCAGATCTCGAGAGAATGATAGAGTCCACGGAAATCGGATGTTTCCGAAGACTGATTGGCATTTTGTACAGAGATCATATCACGAACGAGAAATTTAAAAACAATTAGTCAAAACATTGGACCGTATGGTAACCTACTGACC
This sequence comes from Limnoperna fortunei, assembly GCA_944474755.1. Classification (NCBI taxonomy): domain Eukaryota; kingdom Metazoa; phylum Mollusca; class Bivalvia; order Mytilida; family Modiolidae; genus Limnoperna; species Limnoperna fortunei. Next base: position 58,759,977 of record OX104122.1, on the reverse strand, counting down.
ACAGTGCAGAAGCGAAAAATGAAATGATATAACAATCAGCCAAACCATTTGGGCCCTATGAAGACCTAATGACCACAGTAAAGAAACGAAAACTGAACTGATATAGACATGTCACACGATCATCAGGGCTTGCTAGGTACTGTTCAAGGCGGAAGACGAAGAGGCAGACAGAAAAAAAGAAAGGAAGACACCATTTCAGACTGTAAAGGCTTAAAACTGTACGACATATTAAGGAAGTCAGAGAACAGAAAAGCCCGGATGAAGTTGGTTACTAAGTCATCAGTGGTGCTCCGACGGTCATAAATAATTGACAGATAGATGGATTTCGCCTTGATATATGGGACTTTTTATTGTTTGTTTGTTTGTTTGTTTGAATTATTTTAATGCCACTTTCAACAATTTGTCAGCTCTATTATGGCGTCCAGATTTTATTGTGGAGGAATCCGAAGTAACTGGAGAAAACCCCAACCGTCACCAATTGGTATATTACTCAGTTAGGTCACTCAATATTTGTGGTAGAATTCAGCTGTGGTCACTCAATATTAGTGGTCGGATTTAGCTTTGGTCACTCGGTATTGGTAGTAGAATTCAGCTTTGGTCACTGAATATTAGTTATAGAATTCAGTTTTGGCCACTGGATATTGTTGGTAGAATTCAGTTTTTGTCACTGAATATTGGTAGTAGAATTCAGCTGTGGTCACTGAATATTGATTGTAGAATTCAGTTTTGGTCACTGAATATTTATGGTACAATCCGGGTGTCTGCCACGTAAATGATCCACAACCGTCGGTAAGAAAACTGGCAATCCTTGTCAATAAAGATTGGGGTCGAGTGTACCCTTTCTTTTCCGCATTGTTACTTGAACCCGCAATCTCAATTACCACATGAACAATAGAACACAAACCGTCTTAACTAGCCGGCAACCGAGGCCCCTCCGGGACTATTGAGAGGGCAGAACGTAATTACATGTATTGATATAAACTTCTTTTAATATGTAATATTTTAATAGGTAGAACTAGTCATAGGTTCTCTAACCTATTAAATAAATATAGTTTTAACGTAGATAATTCCTATAGGAAACAGATTTACAAAAACATTTTGCTAGTTTTTGAATACTATTGTTAGAATTGTTTTGCAATGTAAAATGTAGATTGATTTTTTGGCAATACATATAGTTTAAAGCCAACCTGTTTTCAATTTGTTGACTGTAAGCTCACGGGAAATAATAACGCGTGTTTGACAACAAGGAAAGTAGAATAGTTCATTACTGATTGAACGTTCGTGACAAGTCTGTGTTGATTAACAGACAGGATTTACTTCTTAATAATTACTGTAGCCACATGTTGTTATTTTGCTTTTTATTTTAATATCTCCCGGTATGAGATGTACCAGAGACATGACATGACACAGGCGTAAAATGTTTCTCTGGCATCAAATATGACAAAGTCGCGAGATGTACAAATTCGAGGTGTTAGAAAATAGGAAAATAAGCTGACGAGAGATTCGTCGCATTTGTGAGATGTAGAGCTGTAGACCTTGTGTACGATTTCTAAGACGTAACATGTGCAACAGGCATAAAATATGAACAAATGTTATGTGTGTCACAGTAGTGAGATATGTGCTACATAAGTTTGTTTGTTTGAATAGCGTTTTAACGCCACTTTTAGCAATTTTTCAGCTATATCGTGGCGTCCAGTTTTTATTGGGGGGGGGGGGGGGAAGCCGGAATACCCGGCGAGAACCCCCGACCTCTGTTAGGAAAACTGGCAGTCCTTGTCAATTAAGATTGGAGTCGAGTACACCCTGCCTGCAGTGAGAATCGAACCCACAATCTCAGTGTTGACAGACCACGTGATCAATAGTAGCCGAATTACCTTATCCAATCGGCCACCGAGGCCCCTGTTACATAAGTGAGATGTGCTGCAACATATGTAAAATGTGAACAGACACGAGAAGTGCCACAGGTATGAGATGTGATACAAGGTAAAATCTAAACACACATTAAGTTTGGCACATGCGTAAGATATGTCACGAGCGTGAAAGTGAGCTGAACCGATTTGAAGTGTGGCTCAGACGGGAGTTGTGGTACAAGCGTGAAATAATTACTGGTACGGGCAGCCCGGTGCGAAATATTCACTCGAGTTTTATTCAAATTATCTGCTTTTATACTGTTTGCGTTATTTAGTACAAAATTTAGTTTCTCTTCATTTCTACCAACCAAAGGTAGGGGATTCCCCACGAACACTGTATGCAATGATAAATCTTTTGCTATAGGTGGCGTAAAACGCAATTAAAAATGTTATTATAACACTGCTTCTAAGCAGAAGCCTGATATTTTGCGTATTACTTTATCACATATTAACATATGGTGTATAGCGATTTTATGCCCCATGGTCATCCATCCAGGAGATAACTGTATTGTATTTAAAGATTTTGCCGGCATCAATTGGTGATTTGATAGTCGGAAATTGAGTTTACTGGCGAAGCTAAGCAGAGCCAGTAAACGGATATTTCAGACCATCAAATCACCAATTGATGCTGGCAAATCATCGAATACATTAGGTTTATCTTCATTCTAATGCTACTGCAATAAACAACTAAATTTACTGATAAAATGGAAATTTTTTATTTACTTAAAATAACGTCTGCGCTTGCGTTAACATCTCACGGCTTCAATAATAGAACTGATGCCATGAAATTATTGACGTTATCAAATCAGAATCGAAGTAATATCAAGAACTGCATTAAAATTGCTGTTTACTGAATGCTTAGGTTTTTATACATAATAGATATACATGCAAAATTTCCGTCGCAGTTTTCTGAGCAACTATAGGATGCAGAAGCCTAATATTTTGCATATTGCTTTATCCTATAGTACTATATAGTGTATAGCAATTTTATGCTCCTTGGTCATATTCTACCTGATTACCGAAGAATTATGAAAGTCATATTAGTAAACGCGGGGCTATCACTAGTGAGCATTAGCTCACAATCCACACTTGTTAGTCCACACCTTCGTTTCAAATATTTATTTTGTGCTTTCATGATTGAGAAATTTTCGTGTGTCTTCATTTAGTATTGATTAAATGCAAATTTAAAATAATTTGTCTATTGCATGTTTTTTATAATGTTTTCTTCACCATGCGTTTCTCCTTGGTTTTGGTTATTTTCGGAGTAGAGAAATACAATTTTTATTCAGATCTGACACCGTACCCAAAATCAATACTCAATTGCAATCGTGTCACACAACCGTTAGTTGTAGAGAAGTTACTGTGAATTTCGGTTAATTTTTTGTATAAAATGCTCCAATAGTGCTTATAATTGCATAACATACGTCCAGTAACTTGTGATTTGACCGCGAGGCCGCACAGTGTGTGTTCTAGCTACAATAATGTAGCTCCTTTTTTATGTCGGTCCATAAAAAAGGAGCTACATTATTGTAGCTATGTGTGTTGATACATACGTAAACTGTTACTCTCCATTCTTGAAGCCGTGTTGACAGTGTCTCCGAATAAGCAATATCGCGGCATCTTAATCCCGACAACTCCAGCAACGCACGGACCTAGTAAAACAAATAGTTGAAATTCATTCAAATAAGTTTATTAAAATTATTGACTGATTGATTGTGATTTGTTAATTGGTCGATTGAGAAATAATGTTTTTTTTTTTAATTTTATTGATTGATTGATTGATTGTCTTTATAAAATCAATTTTATATACTTTTCAGCTTTATCAAACCAATAGTTTTGGTTTAATTAAGGACATTCAAACCGGTAAACTCGACCAGTCTGCGAGAACATTGCACCTGTTTTGTAATCGTGTACGACTTGGTCAAGCTCAAACCAATAATGCTTAATATAACATGCACATTCTATGTCCTTTTCAATTAAATAAAATGTCTAAATGTTGGATTCTTCTTTAAATAGGTAAGTCTGCTTTGCTACAACCGATAACAAAACTTGTAAATAAGCCTATTGTTACATCAATATTTCCTTACGCTCTAAAAAGGTAGTGCCACTTCACAAGAAAAACAGTGAATTAGATTCTGGTAGCTATAGACCAGTCAGTATTTTTCCGACAGTGTCTGTCCAAAATCTTTGCGATAGCCATCGCCAGCAGCTTATAGAATATTTTGAAAATATCTTTCATTCATTTTTGTCAGATTTTAGACCTGGCTATGACTATAATAAAACGTTGTTAAAAGTAATTGAAGATTGGAAAAAGGCAGTTGATAAACAAAAATGTGTCGCTGCGGTGCTGATGGATCTCTCGAAGGCATTTAACTGTCTTCATCGTGATTTACTATTGTTAAAATTAAAGGCCTATGGCTTAACTGGAGCTGCTATTAGTTAATTACATAGTATTTGTCAAACAGATCTCAATGTGTTAAAGTTGGTTCAGTTCTTAGCACTTGGAAAAACATGTATAAGGGTGTTCCATAAGGCTCTATCATTGGTTCTGTTTGATTTAATATTTTTCTAGATGCCATTTTTGGTGTTGTTAAATAAAGTGCACTATATAATTATGCCGATGATAATACATTGTCACACTCAGACTCAAAACATTGAAGGATGAGACAATACTTTGGAAAATTTAAGTGCTATTTAATAAATTAGTTTTCGAATAATCAGATGAAGGCAAATCCGGAAAAATTTAAGGCAACTGACATTGGGAAAAAAAGCTAAATCTAGTGGTCTAAAATTCAATTTGGATGGGAATGAAATTTCTTGTGAAGATGAAGTTACTCTCCTGGGTGTGACAATCAACTATCAATTAAAGTTTGATACACATATTTAAAATATTTGTAAAAAGACCTCAAGGCAGTTAAACGTATTAAAACGAATTGGAAAATATTTATCAAAAATTTCAAGGTTAACAATTTATTAACAATTTATTGTTCATTTATTATGTCAAATTTTAATTACTGTCCTGTTGTTTATCAATTCTGAGGAGAAAATAATACCAAAAAGATGGAAAAAATCAAGAACGTGCCTTGTGCTTTATTTATGTACAATATGATTGTAATTATGAGGAATTTGTTTTTTAATCAGACTTACCTACCCTTTAAATAAGACGTTTACGTACAATGGTAGATATATATACAAGTCTAGAAGATTATGCAACGATACAAATGACGGTGTTTCTTGTCACAAATTTAGACAAAGACTGACCAACGAATGGCCTTAGTCATTGAATGTCAATATAAATAAATGACGTAAACAAGTCATAACATATTGATCTTAACCTTTCTCACTATAACTTAACCCAAAATAGTTGCTTCCCAATCCGCCACCCGTGCCGTGTTGTTACTTGGCTTTACTCAAATATTTCAACAAGATGTACAGTGTAATCAAAATTATCAAGGTGACACATTCATTACGCCAGACGCGCGTTTCGTCTACTTAAGACTCATCAGTGGCGTTTAACTCTTAATGCTTTAAGTATTTTTTCATTTGGCGATGGAAAAATATAAGTCCACCGGGATCGTGTAAATACACAATGCAAGTAGTTCAAAATTTTATATATAAAGTCTAAAGAATGTACCAACCAGTAAGCTTATTAAGTATCGGATCGACAAACATGACGATACAGCATAAACAAAAAAATAATATACAAGTCTACAAGATTATGCAACGATGCAAATGACGGTATATATAAATATATAAAGTTGCCTGTATAACTATAAGGATTAACTACAAAAAATATTTTCTCTATCGATGGATAACAAAATATCCGTTTTACACATTGTATACATAGTAATCCGTGTACAACGGAAATTTTGTTATCCCTCGATGGAGTAAATATTTTTTTTAGTTAATACTTAAAAATAAATTAAAACAATAGAATAAACTCAAAAATTATATTTTTGTAACTGGACATTTTAAAAAAAAAGAGATCAACACAAGAACTGTTAGTTTCCCGCGGAGCAATATATGACGTCAAAGAGTGCGTGTCTCCATGACGATCAATTTTTTTCCATCCTATGATAGAAAATATTTTCCAGCCAATCAAAAGTCAGTATTCTCTCAAAATTTAAATATATGATTTTATTTTATGCTTTTTATGGGCTGATTTGCTGTGCTTCATATTTAAGCTTCTGTATGTTTTAGTGCCTCTAACTAGTGCTTAAGCATATCTTTACTTTTTAATTTATACCAAAATAAATGTGCTTTTTTATATTCCTACTCTGTTTGGATTTTATGCTTTATTCCTATTTTCTTTGTAAGTGTTATACATAGCTTATGTTTGTTGTATGTATGATCCGATTTCAAATAAAGTTTCTATGTCTATGTAGCACAATAGATTGTTAATAATTATACATAATTATCGCGGTGATTCCTACGCTGTCGGACTCCTGTCCATGTCAATCATTGTCATGATGATAATTAGTACTATAAAACAGACTTTAGTTCAAAGAGTTGATGACAATGGTATTGCTGCCCTCACATGGCATTTCTTCAAAAGGCGTTTTCTTTCTTATTGTTATGTCAGATGTTATATTAAGATTATATCCCCGCCAGTTAAATGAAGTTGCAAAAAGCGTAGGCTAAAGTCCAAAATCCGGTTAAATTGTATAACATCGACTTATATTATTCTAAAATGCAAATATTTATTCAAGAGTATATGACAGTTTTTGAAATGCTCAACGGCCTCACGAGTCCTTTAAGACCCAGAGAGGATATGTATATGTATGTATGTATATGACAGTTTGCTTTTCTTGCAATCATAATAAATATATGCAGAAAAGTTGTTTTTTATGTATTCGTCTTAATTCGATTATCTCCCCATGGTACCCAATACACATTCATAACAAAATGTACACGTTTACAAATGAATACACAAAAGACAATTTTTGTATTTTTTCTGTGTGCTGAGTCTTAGTATGTTTTCTTGATTTCAGTGGAATTGAATATAAAGTATCATACTGTTAAAGACTTCAATAAAACAGCTATCTAAACTATTTCAATAAACTTTAAAATATAAGTCCTAAAAATAAGCGACTTGTAAAAAATGCTGAAATTTTCAGCTTTAGTCACTGAATATTAGTTAAAGAATTTGGTTTTGGTCACTGAATACTGGTGGTAGAATTCGGTTTTTGTCACTGAATACTGGTGGTAGAATTCAGTTTTTGTCACTGAATACTGGTGGTAGAATTCGGTTTTTGTCACTGAATACTGGTGGTAGAATTCGGTTTTTGTCACTGAATACTGGTGGTAGAATTCAGTTTTGTACTGGTGGTAGAATACATCCGGTCAACTGAATATTGTTGGTAGAATTCAGTTTTGCTCACTGAATATTGTTGGTAGAATTCAGGTTTGCTCTCTCAATATTGTTGGTAGAATTCAGTTTTGGTCACTGAATATTGTTGGTAGAATTCAGTTTTGGTCACTGAATATTGTTGGTAGAATTCAGATTTGCTCACTGAATATTGTTGGTAGAATTCAGGTTTGATCACTCAATATTGGTGGTAGAATTCAGTTTTGGTCACTCAATATTGTTGGTAGAATTCAGGTTTGCTCACTGAATATTGTTGGTAGAATTCAGGTTTGATCACTGAATATTGGTGGTAGAATTCAGTTTTGGTCACTCAATATTGTTGGTAGAATTCAGGTTTGCTCACTAAATATTGTTGGCAGAATTCAGGTTTGCTCACTGAATATTGGTGGTAGAATTCAGGTTTGCTCACTGAATATTGGTGGTAGAATTCATGTTTGCTCACTGAATATTGTTTGTAGAATTCAGGTTTGCTCACTCAATATTGTTGGTAGAATTCAGTTATGGTCACTGAATATTGTTGGTAGAATTCAGTTTTGGTCACTGAATATTGTTGGTAGAATTCAGTTTTGGTCACTGAATATTGGTGGTAGAATTCAGGTTTGCTCACTGAATATTGTTGGTAGAATTCAGGTTTGCACACACTGAATATTGTTGGTAGAATTCAGTTTTGGTCACTGAATATTGTTGGTAGAATTCAGTTTTGGTCACTGAATATTGTTGGTAGAATTCAGTTTTGATCACTGAATATTGTTGGTAGAATTCAGGTTTGGTCACTGAATATTGGTGGTAGAATTCAGGTTTGCTTACTGAATATTGTTGGTAGAATTCAGGTTTGCTAACTCAATATTGTTGGTAGAATTCAGTTTTGGTCACTGAATATTGTTGGTAGAATTCAGGTTTGCTCACTGAATATTGTTGGTAGAATTCAGGTTTGCTCACTGAATATTGTTGGTAGAATTCAGGTTTGCTCACTGAATATTGTTGGTAGAATTCAGTTTTGGTCACTGAATATTGTTGGTAGAATTCAGGTTTGGTCACTGAATATTGTTGGTAGAATTCAGTTTTGGTCATTGAATATTGTTGGTAGAATTCAGGTTTGGTCACTGAATATTGGTGGTAGAATTCAGGTTTACTCACTGAATATTGGTGGTAGAATTCAGGTTTGCTCACTGAATGTTGTTGGTAGAATTCAGGTTTGCTCACTGAATATTGTTGGTAGAATTCAATTTTGGTCACTGAATATTGGTGGTAGAATTCAGGTTTGATCTCTGAATATTGTTGGTAGAATTCAGTTTTGGTCACTGAATATTGTTGGTAGAATTCAGTTTTGGTCACTGAATATTGTTGGTAGAATTCAGGTTTGCTCACTGAATATTGGTGGTAGAATTCAGGTTGCTCACTGAATATTGTTGGTAGAATTCAGGTTTGATCACTGAATATTGGTGGTAGAATTCAGTTTTGGTCACTGAATATTGGTGGTAGAATTCAGGTTTGGTCACTGAATATTTATAAGTAGAATTCAGCTTTTGGCCACTGAATATTGGTGGTAAAATTTAGCTGTGATCATTGAATATTAGTGGTATTATTTAGCTGTGGTCACTGAATATTGGTGCTAGAATTCGATTTTGGTCACTGAATATTGATTGTTGAATTCGGCTGTGGTCACTGACTATTGGTGGTAGAATTCAGGTTTGGTCACTGGCTATTGGTGGTAGAATTCAGGTTTGCAATTGGTCACTGACTATTGGTGGTAGAATTTAGCTGTGGTCACTGAATATTGGTAGTAGAATTCAGTTTTGGTTACTGAATATTGATTGTAGAGTTATGTTTTCGTCACTAAATATTGATGTAGAATTCAGTTTTGTTCACTGAATATTGATCGTAGAATTAAGATTTGGTCACTGAATATTGGTGGTAGAATTCAGTTTTGGTCACTGAATATTGGTGGTAGAATTCAGCTGTGCTCACTCAATATTGGTGGTCGGATTCAGCTTTGGTCACTCGGTATTGGTAGTAGAATTCTACTTTGGTCACTCAATATTGGTGGTAGAATTCAGTTTGCTCACTCAATATTGTTGGTAGAATTCAGTTTTGGTCACTGAATATTGTTGGTAGAATTCAGTTTTTGTCACTGAATATTGGTGGTAGAATTCAGTTTTGGTCACTGAATATTGGTGGTAGAATTCAGGTTTGCTCACTGAATATTGTTGGTAGAATTCAGGTTTGATAACTGAATATTGTTGGTAGAATTCAGTTTTGGTCACTGAAATTTGGTGGTAGAATTCAGGTTTGGTCACTGAATATTGGTGGTAGAATTCAGATGTGCTCACTCAATATTGTTTGGTAGAATTCAGTTTTGGTCACTGAATATTGGTGGTAGAATTCAGTTTTGGTCACTGAATATTGGTGGTAGAATTCAGTTTTGGTCACTGAATATTGGTGGTAGAATTCAGGTTTGATCACTGAATATTGGTGGTAGAATTCAGCTGTGCTCACTCAATATTGGTGGTCGGATTCAGCTTTGGTCACTCGGTATTGGTAGTAGAATTCTACTTTGGTCACTCAATATTGGTGGTAGAATTCAGTTTTGCTCACTCAATATTGTTAGTAGAATTCAGTTTTGGTCACTGAATATTGTTGGTAGAATTCAGTTTTTGTCACTGAATATTGGTGGTAGAATTCAGTTTTGGTCACTGAATATTGGTGGTAGAATTCAGATTCAGGTTTGCTCACTGAATATTGTTGGTAGAATTCAGGTTTGATAACTGAATATTGTTGGTAGAATTCAGTTTTGGTCACTGAAATTTGGTGGTAGAATTCAGTTTTGGTCACTGAATATTGTTGGTAGAATTCAGTTTTGGTCACTGAATATTGGTGGTAGAATTCAGTTTTGGTCACTGAATATTGGTGGTAGAATTCAGTTTTGGTCACTGAATATTGGTGGTAGAATTCAGGTTTGATCACTGAATATTGGTGGTAGAATTCAGGTTTGCTCACTGAATATTGTTGGTAGAATTCAGTTTTGGTCACTGAATATTGTTGGTAGAATTCAGTTTTGGTCACTGAATATTTATGGTAGAATTCAGCTTTGGCCACTGAATATTGGTGGTAAAATCAGCTGTGATCATTGAATATTAGTGGTAGAATTCAGTTTTGATCACTGAATATTGTTGGTAGAATTCAGGTTTGGTCACTGAATATTGGTGGTAGAATTCAGGTTTGCTTACTGAATATTGTTGGTAGAATTCAGGTTTGCTAACTCAATATTGTTGGTAGAATTCAGTTTTGGTCACTGAATATTTTTGGTAGAATTCAGGTTTGCTCACTGAATATTGTTGGTAGAATTCAGGTTTGCTCACTCAATATTGTTGGTAGAATTCAGTTTTGGTCACTGAATATTGTTGGTAGAATTCAGTTTTGGTCACTGAATATTGTTGGTAGAATTCAGTTTTGGTCATTGAATATTGTTGGTAGAATTCAGGTTTGGTCACTGAATATTGGTGGTAGAATTCAGGTTTACTCACTGAATATTGGTGGTAGAATTCAGGTTTGCTCACTGAATGTTGTTGGTAGAATTCAGGTTTGCTCACTGAATATTGTTGGTAGAATTCAATTTTGGTCACTGAATATTGGTGGTAGAATTCAGGTTTGATCTCTGAATATTGTTGGTAGAATTCAGTTTTGGTCACTGAATATTGTTGGTAGAATTCAGTTTTGGTCACTGAATATTGTTGGTAGAATTCAGGTTTGCTCACTGAATATTGGTGGTAGAATTCAGGTTGCTCACTGAATATTGTTGGTAGAATTCAGGTTTGATCACTGAATATTGGTGGTAGAATTCAGTTTTGGTCACTGAATATTGGTGGTAGAATTCAGGTTTGGTCACTGAATATTTATAAATAGAATTCAGCTTTTGGCCACTGAATATTGGTGGTAAAATTTAGCTGTGATCATTGAATATTAGTGGTATTATTTAGCTGTGGTCACTGAATATTGGTGGTAGAATTCGATTTTGGTCACTGAATATTGATTGTTGAATTCGGCTGTGGTCACTGACTATTGGTGGTAGAATTCAGGTTTGGTCACTGGCTATTGGTGGTAGAATTCAGGTTTGCAATTGGTCACTGACTATTGGTGGTAGAATTTAGCTGTGGTCACTGAATATTGGTAGTAGAATTCAGTTTTGGTTACTGAATATTGATTGTAGAGTTATGTTTTCGTCACTAAATATTGATGTAGAATTCAGTTTTGTTCACTGAATATTGATCGTAGAATTAAGATTTGGTCACTGAATATTGGTGGTAGAATTCAGTTTTGGTCACTGAATATTGGTGGTAGAATTCAGGTTTGCTCACTGAATATTGTTGGTAGAATTCAGGTTTGATAACTGAATATTGTTGGTAGAATTCAGTTTTGGTCACTGAAATTTGGTGGTAGAATTCAGGTTTGGTCACTGAATATTGGTGGTAGAATTCAGATGTGCTCACTCAATATTGTTTGGTAGAATTCAGTTTTGGTCACTGAATATTGGTGGTAGAATTCAGTTTTGGTCACTGAATATTGGTGGTAGAATTCAGTTTTGGTCACTGAATATTGGTGGTAGAATTCAGGTTTGATCACTGAATATTGGTGGTAGAATTCACCTGTGCTCACTCAATATTGGTGGTCGGATTCAGCTTTGGTCACTCGGTATTGGTAGTAGAATTCTACTTTGGTCACTCAATATTGGTGGTAGAATTCAGTTTTGCTCACTCAATATTGTTAGTAGAATTCAGTTTTGGTCACTGAATATTGTTGGTAGAATTCAGTTTTTGTCACTGAATATTGGTGGTAGAATTCAGTTTTGGTCACTGAATATTGGTGGTAGAATTCAGATTCAGGTTTGCTCACTGAATATTGTTGGTAGAATTCAGGTTTGATAACTGAATATTGTTGGTAGAATTCAGTTTTGGTCACTGAAATTTGGTGGTAGAATTCAGTTTTGGTCACTGAATATTGTTGGTAGAATTCAGTTTTGGTCACTGAATATTGGTGGTAGAATTCAGTTTTGGTCACTGAATATTGGTGGTAGAATTCAGTTTTGGTCACTGAATATTGGTGGTAGAATTCAGGTTTGATCACTGAATATTGGTGGTAGAATTCAGGTTTGCTCACTGAATATTGTTGGTAGAATTCAGTTTTGGTCACTGAATATTGTTGGTAGAATTCAGTTTTGGTCACTGAATATTTATGGTAGAATTCAGCTTTGGCCACTGAATATTGGTGCTAAAATTCAGCTGTGATCATTGAATATTAGTGGTAGAATTCAGTTTTGATCACTGAATATTGTTGGTAGAATTCAGGTTTGGTCACTGAATATTGGTGGTAGAATTCAGGTTTGCTTACTGAATATTGTTGGTAGAATTCAGGTTTGCTAACTCAATATTGTTGGTAGAATTCAGTTTTGGTCACTGAATATTTTTGGTAGAATTCAGGTTTGCTCACTGAATATTGTTGGTAGAATTCAGGTTTGCTCACTCAATATTGTTGGTAGAATTCAGTTTTGGTCACTGAATATTGTTGGTAGAATTCAGTTTTGGTCACTGAATATTGTTGGTAGAATTCAGTTTTGGTCATTGAATATTGTTGATAGAATTCAGGTTTGGTCACTGAATATTGGTGGTAGAATTCAGGTTTACTCACTGAATATTGGTGGTAGAATTCAGGTTTGCTCACTGAATGTTGTTGGTAGAATTCAGGTTTGCTCACTGAATATTGTTGGTAGAATTCAATTTTGGCCACTGAATATTGGTGGTAGAATTCAGGTTTGATCTCTGAATATTGTTGGTAGAATTCAGTTTTGGTCACTGAATATTGTTGGTAGAATTCAGTTTTGGTCACTGAATATTGTTGGTAGAATTCAGGTTTGCTCACTGAATATTGGTGGTAGAATTCAGGTTGCTCACTGAATATTGTTGGTAGAATTCAGGTTTGATCACTGAATATTGGTGGTAGAATTCAGTTTTGGTCACTGAATATTGGTGGTAGAATTCAGGTTTGGTCACTGAATATTTATAAGTAGAATTCAGCTTTTGGCCACTGAATATTGGTGGTAAAATTTAGCTGTGATCATTGAATATTAGTGGTATTATTTAGCTGTGGTCACTGAATATTGGTGGTAGAATTCGATTTTGGTCACTGAATATTGATTGTTGAATTCGGCTGTGGTCACTGACTATTGGTGGTAGAATTCAGGTTTGGTCACTGGCTATTGGTGGTAGAATTCAGGTTTGCAATTGGTCACTGACTATTGGTGGTAGAATTTAGCTGTGGTCACTGAATATTGGTAGTAGAATTCAGTTTTGGTTACTGAATATTGATTGTAGAGTTATGTTTTCGTCACTAAATATTGATGTAGAATTCAGTTTTGTTCACTGAATATTGATCGTAGAATTAAGATTTGGTCACTGAATATTGGTGGTAGAATTCAGTTTTGGTCACTGAATATTGGTGGTAGAATTCAGCTGTGCTCACTCAATATTGGTGGTCGGATTCAGCTTTGGTCACTTGGTATTGGTAGTAGAATTCTACTTTGGTCAATCAATATTGGTGGTAGAATTCAGTTTTGCTCACTCAATATTGTTGGTAGAATTCAGTTTTGGTCACTGAATATTGTTGGTAGAATTCAGTTTTTGTCACTGAATATTGGTGGTAGAAATCAGGTTTGCTCACTGAATATTGTTGGTAGAATTCAGGTTTGATAACTGAATATTGTTGGTAGAATTCAGTTTTGGTCACTGAAATTTGGTATTAGAATTCAGGTTTGGTCACTGAATATTGGTGGTAGAATTCAGGTTTGGTCACTGAATATTGGTGGTAGAATTCAGTTTTGGTCACTGAATATTGTTGGTAGAATTCAGTTTTGGTCACTGAATATTGGTGGTAGAATTCAGTTTTGGTCACTGAATATTGGTGGTAGAATTCAGTTTTGGTCACTGAATATTGGTGGTAGAATTCAGGTTTGGTCACTGGCTATTGGTGGTAGAATTCAGGTTTGCTCACTGAATATTGTTGGTAGAATTCAGTTTTGGTCACTGAATATTGTTGGTAGAATTCAGTTTTGGTCACTGAATATTTATGGTAGAATTCAGCTTTGGCCACTGAATATTGGTGGTAAAATTCAGCTGTGATCATTGAATATTAGTGGTAGAATTCAGCTGTGGTCACTGAATATTTGTGGTAGAATTCAGCTTTGTTCACTGAATATTTATGGTAGAATTCGGTTTAGGTCACTGAATATTGATTGTAGAATTTAGCTGTGGTCACTGAATATTGGTAGTAGAATTCAGTTTTGGTTACTGAATATTGATTGTAGAGTTATGTTTTGGTCACTGAATATTGGTGGTAGAATTCAGGTTTGGTCACTGAATATTTATAAGTAGAATTCAGCTTTTGGCCACTGAATATTGGTGGTAAAATTTAGCTGTGATCATTGAATATTAGTGGTATTATTTAGCTGTGGTCACTGAATATTGGTGCTAGAATTCGATTTTGGTCACTGAATATTGATTGTTGAATTCGGCTGTGGTCACTGACTATTGGTGGTAGAATTCAGGTTTGGTCACTGGCTATTGGTGGTAGAATTCAGGTTTGCAATTGGTCACTGACTATTGGTGGTAGAATTTAGCTGTGGTCACTGAATATTGGTAGTAGAATTCAGTTTTGGTTACTGAATATTGATTGTAGAGTTATGTTTTCGTCACTAAATATTGATGTAGAATTCAGTTTTGTTCACTGAATATTGATCGTAGAATTAAGATTTGGTCACTGAATATTGGTGGTAGAATTCAGTTTTGGTCACTGAATATTGGTGGTAGAATTCAGCTGTGCTCACTCAATATTGGTGGTCGGATTCAGCTTTGGTCACTCGGTATTGGTAGTAGAATTCTACTTTGGTCACTCAATATTGGTGGTAGAATTCAGTTTGCTCACTCAATATTGTTGGTAGAATTCAGTTTTGGTCACTGAATATTGTTGGTAGAATTCAGTTTTTGTCACTGAATATTGGTGGTAGAATTCAGTTTTGGTCACTGAATATTGGTGGTAGAATTCAGGTTTGCTCACTGAATATTGTTGGTAGAATTCAGGTTTGATAACTGAATATTGTTGGTAGAATTCAGTTTTGGTCACTGAAATTTGGTGGTAGAATTCAGGTTTGGTCACTGAATATTGGTGGTAGAATTCAGATGTGCTCACTCAATATTGTTTGGTAGAATTCAGTTTTGGTCACTGAATATTGGTGGTAGAATTCAGTTTTGGTCACTGAATATTGGTGGTAGAATTCAGTTTTGGTCACTGAATATTGGTGGTAGAATTCAGGTTTGATCACTGAATATTGGTGGTAGAATTCAGCTGTGCTCACTCAATATTGGTGGTCGGATTCAGCTTTGGTCACTCGGTATTGGTAGTAGAATTCTACTTTGGTCACTCAATATTGGTGGTAGAATTCAGTTTTGCTCACTCAATATTGTTAGTAGAATTCAGTTTTGGTCACTGAATATTGTTGGTAGAATTCAGTTTTTGTCACTGAATATTGGTGGTAGAATTCAGTTTTGGTCACTGAATATTGGTGGTAGAATTCAGATTCAGGTTTGCTCACTGAATATTGTTGGTAGAATTCAGGTTTGATAACTGAATATTGTTGGTAGAATTCAGTTTTGGTCACTGAAATTTGGTGGTAGAATTCAGTTTTGGTCACTGAATATTGTTGGTAGAATTCAGTTTTGGTCACTGAATATTGGTGGTAGAATTCAGTTTTGGTCACTGAATATTGGTGGTAGAATTCAGTTTTGGTCACTGAATATTGGTGGTAGAATTCAGGTTTGATCACTGAATATTGGTGGTAGAATTCAGGTTTGCTCACTGAATATTGTTGGTAGAATTCAGTTTTGGTCACTGAATATTGTTGGTAGAATTCAGTTTTGGTCACTGAATATTTATGGTAGAATTCAGCTTTGGCCACTGAATATTGGTGGTAAAATCAGCTGTGATCATTGAATATTAGTGGTAGAATTCAGTTTTGATCACTGAATATTGTTGGTAGAATTCAGGTTTGGTCACTGAATATTGGTGGTAGAATTCAGGTTTGCTTACTGAATATTGTTGGTAGAATTCAGGTTTGCTAACTCAATATTGTTGGTAGAATTCAGTTTTGGTCACTGAATATTTTTGGTAGAATTCAGGTTTGCTCACTGAATATTGTTGGTAGAATTCAGGTTTGCTCACTCAATATTGTTGGTAGAATTCAGTTTTGGTCACTGAATATTGTTGGTAGAATTCAGTTTTGGTCACTGAATATTGTTGGTAGAATTCAGTTTTGGTCATTGAATATTGTTGGTAGAATTCAGGTTTGGTCACTGAATATTGGTGGTAGAATTCAGGTTTACTCACTGAATATTGGTGGTAGAATTCAGGTTTGCTCACTGAATGTTGTTGGTAGAATTCAGGTTTGCTCACTGAATATTGTTGGTAGAATTCAATTTTGGTCACTGAATATTGGTGGTAGAATTCAGGTTTGATCTCTGAATATTGTTGGTAGAATTCAGTTTTGGTCACTGAATATTGTTGGTAGAATTCAGTTTTGGTCACTGAATATTGTTGGTAGAATTCAGGTTTGCTCACTGAATATTGGTGGTAGAATTCAGGTTGCTCACTGAATATTGTTGGTAGAATTCAGGTTTGATCACTGAATATTGGTGGTAGAATTCAGTTTTGGTCACTGAATATTGGTGGTAGAATTCAGGTTTGGTCACTGAATATTTATAAGTAGAATTCAGCTTTTGGCCACTGAATATTGGTGGTAAAATTTAGCTGTGATCATTGAATATTAGTGGTATTATTTAGCTGTGGTCACTGAATATTGGTGGTAGAATTCGATTTTGGTCACTGAATATTGATTGTTGAATTCGGCTGTGGTCACTGACTATTGGTGGTAGAATTCAGGTTTGGTCACTGGCTATTGGTGGTAGAATTCAGGTTTGCAATTGGTCACTGACTATTGGTGGTAGAATTTAGCTGTGGTCACTGAATATTGGTAGTAGAATTCAGTTTTGGTTACTGAATATTGATTGTAGAGTTATGTTTTCGTCACTAAATATTGATGTAGAATTCAGTTTTGTTCACTGAATATTGATCGTAGAATTAAGATTTGGTCACTGAATATTGGTGGTAGAATTCAGTTTTGGTCACTGAATATTGGTGGTAGAATTCAGGTTTGCTCACTGAATATTGTTGGTAGAATTCAGGTTTGATAACTGAATATTGTTGGTAGAATTCAGTTTTGGTCACTGAAATTTGGTGGTAGAATTCAGGTTTGGTCACTGAATATTGGTGGTAGAATTCAGATGTGCTCACTCAATATTGTTTGGTAGAATTCAGTTTTGGTCACTGAATATTGGTGGTAGAATTCAGTTTTGGTCACTGAATATTGGTGGTAGAATTCAGTTTTGGTCACTGAATATTGGTGGTAGAATTCAGGTTTGATCACTGAATATTGGTGGTAGAATGCACCTGTGCTCACTCAATATTGGTGGTCGGATTCAGCTTTGGTCACTCGGTATTGGTAGTAGAATTCTACTTTGGTCACTCAATATTGGTGGTAGAATTCAGTTTTGCTCACTCAATATTGTTAGTAGAATTCAGTTTTGGTCACTGAATATTGTTGGTAGAATTCAGTTTTTGTCACTGAATATTGGTGGTAGAATTCAGTTTTGGTCACTGAATATTGGTGGTAGAATTCAGATTCAGGTTTGCTCACTGAATATTGTTGGTAGAATTCAGGTTTGATAACTGAATATTGTTGGTAGAATTCAGTTTTGGTCACTGAAATTTGGTGGTAGAATTCAGTTTTGGTCACTGAATATTGTTGGTAGAATTCAGTTTTGGTCACTGAATATTGGTGGTAGAATTCAGTTTTGGTCACTGAATATTGGTGGTAGAATTCAGTTTTGGTCACTGAATATTGGTGGTAGAATTCAGGTTTGATCACTGAATATTGGTGGTAGAATTCAGGTTTGCTCACTGAATATTGTTGGTAGAATTCAGTTTTGGTCACTGAATATTGTTGGTAGAATTCAGTTTTGGTCACTGAATATTTATGGTAGAATTCAGCTTTGGCCACTGAATATTGGTGCTAAAATTCAGCTGTGATCATTGAATATTAGTGGTAGAATTCAGTTTTGATCACTGAATATTGTTGGTAGAATTCAGGTTTGGTCACTGAATATTGGTGGTAGAATTCAGGTTTGCTTACTGAATATTGTTGGTAGAATTCAGGTTTGCTAACTCAATATTGTTGGTAGAATTCAGTTTTGGTCACTGAATATTTTTGGTAGAATTCAGGTTTGCTCACTGAATATTGTTGGTAGAATTCAGGTTTGCTCACTCAATATTGTTGGTAGAATTCAGTTTTGGTCACTGAATATTGTTGGTAGAATTCAGTTTTGGTCACTGAATATTGTTGGTAGAATTCAGTTTTGGTCATTGAATATTGTTGGTAGAATTCAGGTTTGGTCACTGAATATTGGTGGTAGAATTCAGGTTTACTCACTGAATATTGGTGGTAGAATTCAGGTTTGCTCACTGAATGTTGTTGGTAGAATTCAGGTTTGCTCACTGAATATTGTTGGTAGAATTCAATTTTGGCCACTGAATATTGGTGGTAGAATTCAGGTTTGATCTCTGAATATTGTTGGTAGAATTCAGTTTTGGTCACTGAATATTGTTGGTAGAATTCAGTTTTGGTCACTGAATATTGTTGGTAGAATTCAGGTTTGCTCACTGAATATTGGTGGTAGAATTCAGGTTGCTCACTGAATATTGTTGGTAGAATTCAGGTTTGATCACTGAATATTGGTGGTAGAATTCAGTTTTGGTCACTGAATATTGGTGGTAGAATTCAGGTTTGGTCACTGAATATTTATAAGTAGAATTCAGCTTTTGGCCACTGAATATTGGTGGTAAAATTTAGCTGTGATCATTGAATATTAGTGGTATTATTTAGCTGTGGTCACTGAATATTGGTGGTAGAATTCGATTTTGGTCACTGAATATTGATTGTTGAATTCGGCTGTGGTCACTGACTATTGGTGGTAGAATTCAGGTTTGGTCACTGGCTATTGGTGGTAGAATTCAGGTTTGCAATTGGTCACTGACTATTGGTGGTAGAATTTAGCTGTGGTCACTGAATATTGGTAGTAGAATTCAGTTTTGGTTACTGAATATTGATTGTAGAGTTATGTTTTCGTCACTAAATATTGATGTAGAATTCAGTTTTGTTCACTGAATATTGATCGTAGAATTAAGATTTGGTCACTGAATATTGGTGGTAGAATTCAGTTTTGGTCACTGAATATTGGTGGTAGAATTCAGCTGTGCTCACTCAATATTGGTGGTCGGATTCAGCTTTGGTCACTTGGTATTGGTAGTAGAATTCTACTTTGGTCAATCAATATTGGTGGTAGAATTCAGTTTTGCTCACTCAATATTGTTGGTAGAATTCAGTTTTGGTCACTGAATATTGTTGGTAGAATTCAGTTTTTGTCACTGAATATTGGTGGTAGAAATCAGGTTTGCTCACTGAATATTGTTGGTAGAATTCAGGTTTGATAACTGAATATTGTTGGTAGAATTCAGTTTTGGTCACTGAAATTTGGTATTAGAATTCAGGTTTGGTCACTGAATATTGGTGGTAGAATTCAGGTTTGGTCACTGAATATTGGTGGTAGAATTCAGTTTTGGTCACTGAATATTGTTGGTAGAATTCAGTTTTGGTCACTGAATATTGGTGGTAGAATTCAGTTTTGGTCACTGAATATTGGTGGTAGAATTCAGTTTTGGTCACTGAATATTGGTGGTAGAATTCAGGTTTGATCACTGAATATTGGTGGTAGAATTCAGGTTTGCTCACTGAATATTGTTGGTAGAATTCAGTTTTGGTCACTGAATATTGTTGGTAGAATTCAGTTTTGGTCACTGAATATTTATGGTAGAATTCAGCTTTGGCCACTGAATATTGGTGGTAAAATTCAGCTGTGATCATTGAATATTAGTGGTAGAATTCAGCTGTGGTCACTGAATATTTGTGGTAGAATTCAGCTTTGTTCACTGAATATTTATGGTAGAATTCGGTTTAGGTCACTGAATATTGATTGTAGAATTTAGCTGTGGTCACTGAATATTGGTAGTAGAATTCAGTTTTGGTTACTGAATATTGATTGTAGAGTTATGTTTTCGTCACTAAATATTGATGTAGAATTCAGTTTTGTTCACTGAATATTGATCGTAGAATTAAGATTTGGTCACTGAATATTGGTGGTAGAATTCAGTTTTGGTCACTGAATATTGGTGGTCGGATTCAGCTTTGGTCACTCGGTATTGGTAGTAGAATTCTACTTTGGTCACTCAATATTGGTGGTAGAATTCAGTTTTGGTCACTCAATATTGTTGGTAGAATTCAGTTTTGGTCACTGAATATTGTTGGTAGAATTCAGTTTTTGTCACTGAATATTGGTGGTAGAATTCAGGTTTGCTCACTGAATATTGTTGGTAGAATTCAGTTTTGGTCACTGAATATTGTTGGTAGAATTCAGTTTTGGTCACTGAATATTTATGGTAGAATTCAGCTTTGGCCACTGAATATTGGTGGTAAAATTCAGCTGTGATCATTGAATATTAGTGGTAGAATTCAGCTGTGGTCACTGAATATTTGTGGTAGAATTCAGCTTTGTTCACTGAATATTTGTGGTAGAATTCGGTTTAGGTCACTGAATATTGATTGTAGAATTCGGCTGTGGTCACTGACTATTGGTGGTAGAATTCAGGTTTGGTCACTGGCTATTGGTGGTAGAATTCAGGTTTGGTCACTGACTATTGGTGGTAGAATTCAGGTTTGGTCACTGACTATTGGTGGTAGAATTTAGCTGTGGTCACTGAATATTGGTAGTAGAATTCAGTTTTGGTTACTGAATATTGATTGTAGAATTAAGTTTTCGTCACTAAATATTGATTGTATAATTCAGCTTTGGTCACTGAATATTGGTGGTAGAATTCAGTTTTGGTCACTCAATATTGGTGGTAGAATTCAGCTGGGCTCACTCAATATTGGTGGTCGGATTCAGCTTTGGTCACTCGGTATAGGTAGTAGAATTCTACTTTGGTCACTCAATATTGGTGGTAGAATTTAGCTGTGGTTAATGAATATTAGTTATAGAATTCAGTTTTGGTCACTGGATATTGTTGGTAGAATTCAGTTTTTGTCACTGAATATTTATGGTACAATTCGGCGTGTCTGCCACGTAAATGGACAAAGATCCGTCACATCTTCTCGTGCATGTTACCTTGTTTAGGATTTTTGACTGGAGTTTTGATATTACCATAAGTACACACCGGGATAATTGAAAAATTAACCTTCCTCAAGAAAATCAGTTCACCCTAGTTTTAGCAGGGTTGCGTTGCCTTTTCTTTCCGTTTTTTGATGGATGCTGGAGGTTGCCTGTTTTTTGGTCACATGTTTTGTCGATCTCCGGAGCAGAGATCATGTCCGCTTTGTTCCATATTCCGTAACAATACGCTAAGTATAGATATCATCTCTGCAGCACAACTTGAGCTATCCCAGTAACTCCGCCCACTAAATCAATTCAAATTATTAGAAATACAAAGAAAATTCAGTCACACTGCACACTTTTTTTTAACTATAGTTAAGATAAATTTAAATTTGAAATTAAAAAGAAATTAGGTTGACAATTTTGTTTCTTCTGGATATTACAGACAATACACAAGTTGGATAATTTCGAAAACAAAATTTGGAAAGGATTATCTATGTTGAGTTCATAGTTTACCTAACCTACATCAAAGTATTCAGTAAGAGTGAAATACTGTTAAAAATGTGAAATAAATTGGTCGATTAGTTTGCTTTGTTTAATCATATTTTTCACAGAGGTTTACAAATCAATAAAGTGAGTGGAGCTAAAATTCTATGTGTGACAGAGGTGATTTCTGACCTAGAAAGATATGTAGACTCTGTTTCGGAGATTGGTGTTTTGTCATTGAATCGTGTCTTTGTATTGTCTGTTTTCGTCGAACAAACAAGTCGAATATCGAGCAACATATCTGCCATATTTTGAGCTGACGAATGCGCCTAAATTACTAGACTTGAAACATCGCGTTAACAAATCAGTGCAGATTAGGCGCGATCTCCAGCTTCCTCGCCCCATACAAACTGGACGCCACGATATAGTTGAAAAAAATGACGTGAAACGCCATTCAAATAAACAAACAAAAATAGTGCAGTTTTGACTTAAAATTACATACCAGAATGTATTCCCACTCGGATTTGAATGTGCTCATCTTTCTTGTGTGGTATTTTAAGTTGCTTTATAGAAGATATCAGGTCTATTGCCATGGTGGCGATTTCCTCAGCATGCTGTAATAAGTACATAATTATGTTTCATTATTATCATCGGTATCTATTCTTGTTATCAAAATCTTTGTACCGGGTGGTGTGCTTAAGATAAGTCTTTTTATTCTATATCTTTGCCATCATAAATTAAGGTATCCGAACCAAAAATTGAACACGTGATCATATTTGGTGTCCCGGATTCTATTGTTTTTCAATGGAGCAGACCTCGGTAATGTTCGGCAAACATCGGAAATACTAAATAACTATTAACTTTTTGAAACTCAAAACTACATTTGCTTTTAACAATGATTTAAAGTACAATATTATATTTTGTATCATTAGCAATCGGTTGATTTAATACAGCGGTATTTCTTGGTCGAAAAAAAAATTAAATGGTAACTTAAATTATGGGTCAGTTACCTTAACATGAAACTTAGCAAACCATGCCATACATTTGTACCAACATATGGTACCTTCATATGGTACCAGTTGTAAGTACCTCTCGTCTTCTCGTTCGTAGGATATATCGTCATACAGAATGTGTCAAGAACAAATGTATACTATCCGTGCATGGGTACCTTTCTTGTACGGTACATCATTTAACTGAATCATCCATATCTTCTAAAGGTCCGGTGGACTCAGTGGCCGAGTATTAAGGTTTTTGTCACCTACTTTTGATCACGTGGTCTGTCAATATTTTGGTTTGGGGTTCAAATCGCACTGCCAGCAGGGTGTGCTCGACTCCAATCTTAATTGACAAGAATTGCAAGTTTTCCTACCAAAGTCCGGGATTTTTTAGCATCCTCCGCCATTAAAACTTAGACGTCACGAAATAGCTGAAAAATTGCCCAAAGTGGGGTTAATTGGGTTTATCCAATATTTGTGATAAAGCGATTTAATAAAAATGAAAAATTTGTATCCGTAAAAATTCCGGAATTGTTCTAAATTGTAGTCTTATAGTTAACACTTCCGCCCAAGTGATTGAACGACATTGTTGCGCATAATTATAAATTCAAAGCCTTTGAATGCGGAAAAAAATAGTGTAGCTGTCAAAAAAATTTCTAAAGAGATTTCGTTAGGTAGGATAGCCGGCCCATACACAGAACCACCTTGTCCCATATTTCGTGCATCACCCATCGCTGTTATACCCAAAAAGGGAGGTAAAGAATTTCGAATAATTCATAATTTGTCTTTTCCCCCAAACAACTCTATAAATGATTTGATTAATAAAGATGATTGCACAGTCAGCTATTCTAGCATTGACGATGCAGTAAGAATGATTCAAAGCCTTGGTCCAAAGGCTCTTCTTTCAAAGTGCGATATAAGATCTGCATTCAGACTTCTCAGGCTATCCCCTAGTGAATTTGATTTAACTGGATTCAAATTTCAAAATACATATTATTTCGATAAGTGTCTACCGATGGGGGCATCTATAAGAGTATTCAAGCGCCACTTGATTACTGTTTACGAAAATAGTAATTCTGATAATTATTGACTTAAGTCTTAAAGACATAACACCTATTCCCATATGTTTGAAACTATAATACATGTTACTATCGATCTTTGACTAAGCTTAAGTTTATATTTTATAAGTTGTTCCATTTTTGAGACTTTTTCTACAGCTCTTCATTGGTACGTACAAGGAAAATCGAATAACAAGTCTATCAAATGTTCAGTAGGTTGACTAACTAACTCTCTCTGTTTTTATGGATTGTTGTAAAGAATGGGGAGTCCCCCTAGCTGAGGATAAAACAGTCCACCCTACTGTACATTTGATATTTTTAGGCATTGAATTTGATACATCTCAAATGGTAATGAGGTTGCCACAAGATAAAATCTATGATCTAAAAAATGAGATCAAATTTTTTATTAAAAAGAAAAAGGTGACTTTAAAAGAATTACAGTCTCTGATTGGGAAATTTAATTTCGCTTGTCAGGTTATTGTTCCAGGGCGAGCCTTCTGTAAAAGGCTCATCAATGCCAAATGTAAGCTAAAAGAACCACATCACCATACTAGGGTGACAAAAATATGCAAGAAGATCTACGAGTTTGGCTTACGTTTCTTTCAAACTATAACGGTACTACTGTAATGCTTGATCAATTGTGGAGTTCAAATTCAGACTTAGAACTATTTACTGATAGTGCAAGGAGCATAGGTTTTGGTATATATTTCAGTGGAAAGTGGGCTCAAGCATGTTGGCCAGATCACTGGAAACATCAGGACTTGCTCTATGATATTACTTTCCTGGAATTGTTCCCAGTAGTTGCTTCGTTGTTTATTTGGGGTTCTGAGTTGAAAAACAAAAGAATTCTTTTTCATGTAGATAATCAATCGGTTGTCACAATTATCAACAAAAAGTCTTCAAAATCTGACCGTGTTATGACTTTAATCAGAAAAATGGTGCTGATTTGTTTAGAATCAAATATTCTTTTTAAAGCTGAGCATATCCCGGGTAGTTTAAATATATTAGCTGACAGTTTATCTCGGTGTGACTTTCAGAAATTCAAAAAAATTTTCCATAGGCAGATGCAGACCCTTCACCAATTCCAGACCACCTTTGGAAGATAAAGACAAAGAAAAACACAAGTTAATTCAACTTTCTTTGGCCACAAAAACATGGAAATTATACAATACAGCTTTTGACTCTTTTGTTCAATTTCGACATTTATATAACATATCTCAAATTTGGCCAGCCCCAATTGATGATATTACTCATTTTATTGCCTATCTGTCTTGTAAAGGCTTGGCGGCTTCTACAGTGTCGTCCTATATTTCTGGGCTTAGTTACCATCATAAAGTCGAAAACCTTCAAGATTATACCAAGTCATTTTTGGTATCGAAAATGCTCGAAGGGTTACGAAGGAAAAGACCTCAAAAACCTGATGTTCGTTGTCCAATTTCTATTGATTTATTAGAGAAGTTAATTCAGTCTTTAAATTATGTATGTTCCTCTAATTATGAGGCACGTCTATTTTTATCAGCTTTCTCTCTAGCCTTTTTTGGTATGCTGAGAGTAAGCGAGATAACTGTTTTAAATAAGGATGACTTGAAAAGCCATGCATTATGTCTAAATGATGTTTATCTGAATTTGTTGTCCAGCTGTGCTTAACATAAGGGTTCCAAGCTCTAAGGCAGATCAAATAGGAAAATCTGTAACCATTTCAATTGAGAAGCAAACTGATATAGCTATTTGCCCTATTAATCTGATGGAAAACTTTTTAACAATTCGATTATCTGTGATCGGCTGCTGTAATAAACTATTTGTTCATGTAGATGGGACTCCGTTGACCAAATATCAGTTTTGTATTATTCTCAAGAAATGTACAGAATTTTGTGAGATCCCATCCCATATACGTTCACACTCTTTTCGAATAGGAAGAGCCAGTGATATGGCAAAAAATGGATTTGATGAAGAGACTATTAAATTATGTGGTTGCTGGACGTCGGCTTCCTATCTTAGATACATTAGGCTGAATAAACCTGGACCTTTGAATTGTCAAATATTAATAATAATTTTTATTTAGGTCATAACTCCATATGGTATATAGGATCATCCATAGTATTTTGGGCTCACAAGAGATCATTGAACAGATTAGGAGGGGATAATCTAGGGTTTCAAAACAGACATGTCAATATTAGATGGTTTGGTAAAGGGGGCATGATGTGGGCGGAGTTGTTGAAGACAATATGTCTTCCTTTCCTCCCCATGTTTATTGATAATTCAGCTGGGTTCTAATGATTTAGGCATTGGGAATTCATTCGAACTAATAGAAGATATGAAAAGAGATCTTCTTAGAATTATGCTTTTGCTTCCTGACACAAAAATAATGTGGAGCGACATTTTAATGCGCCGATACTGGCATGTCGCAAGAAAGGGTAGTAAAATTAAGCTGGTTCGCAAGAGAGTGAATCATGAAATTTTTGACTTATGACAAACACTTTGTTGTACACCATACTAACATAAGAGCCCGTGAAACTGCATTGTACAGATTTGATGGTACACACTTGACCAATGTCGGTAATGACATTTATTTGAACAACATCCAAGGAGCTTTGGATGCCATATTAAATTAGATTATTTTGTATAGTGTATAAATGTATACACAATATAACTTCGGTTGAGAAGAATGTTAAGTTTTAAAGAAATTTTGCGACGTTAATTTTTATTCATATTAAATTGGCTTGTTTGCGGGGGGTGGGGGGGGGGGGTGTTCCAATGAGTGGCTATAGATCCACTCAAGTGGCAGGATAAGGGGTCTCTATTTTCCAGATATTTACGTTGATGCATATGGAGTATAAACATTCCTGCAATACCACAGGATGTTTGGTAAGACCATCTCATGTAAACCACGAGTGGCCGGTTATGAAATGATACCATTTTGCTAGCTTGCCAGTTAAACAAGTTTAATTAGTTACATGTGGTAAAAACATGTCAATGTGACAAATTAAAGATACATGTGGTAAATACATGTACATTATAAAAAAATGTATACATATATATGGTAATAAAATAAAAGGTTATCCACTCCTTTGAAAAACAATGATACCCAAGGGTGTATTGATATGAGTCTTCGTATGTGGAAATAGTAACCCCTCTTTCTCTCTTGAAATAACCAGGAGGAAACTGAGTATCCATTGGTACCAATGGTGCATAGACTTGCCCTAAATCAATGTATAGGTATTTCTGTTATCAGGCAGGTTCTCAAAAGCATTCATTATCAACTAAGGCCATTTAATTCCAATTGTCTTGGTTTATTTTAGCCAAATTAAGAATTTTTTATTAATTGGGTTTATCCAATTTTTGTGATAAAGCGGTTTAATAAAAAATGAAAAATTTGTATCCGTAAAAATTCCGGAATTGTTCTAATTGTAGTCTTATAGTAAACACTTCTGCCCAAGTGATTGAACGACATTGTTGCTCAAAATTCCCACCATCCCACCCCCACAGCCAGCACTTTGTCTATCATTATTATTTTTTTTTAACATGCTTCTGTTGTTTTTTCCTTGTATTTTTTAGGATGTTGTAGAGTCGAGCCCACTAATCTGATAATGGATATTCTATCAGGATTTACAGAAAGCCATGACAGGCAGGACAAATAAGCTGTATAGACACAAAACACTCCAGTAAACAGAGTGAAAACAGTTAACATGAGATATTTGTGAGAGCAAACTACATTGTATTCGTATCTGTCTCTTTATACGATGTCAGGCGGGAATAATGCTAGACTATGGTATTCAGATAGACTATGCTCTGAAGATTGATGCTTAAATGAAGGCGAAATAAACTTCTGGAAAAAGACTATCGCAAAATGCTATTATCAACAATGAACGATTAGTTTGTGTTGTTCAACCGTATCAGCTGGGAAAAGTGGGGAAGACACTGTATGTAACCAGCAAGTTTATTTGATGCGAACTTTAGTATGGAGTGTCTTTTAGATAACTTTCATGAAAAAGTTAATTCAGTTAATGATTGAAATCTTTTCCATGTTAACGAAAATCCTGTCTTTAATTACAGAGTCAATAAGTCCTGCAATACAAAGAACTGTAATTTATCATAAAAACTCAATGGCTTTCTTTTAGTATGAAGTGAAGCTCGACATCATTATATTGTTAGCTTTCGTTATGTTGTTTTGAATAAAGTTTGTCACAGTTGATGCTTGTTACGAGATCTGGCAGGATAAGGGGTCTCTATTTTCCAGCTATTTACGTTGATTCATATCGAGTATAAACATTCCTGCGATACCACAGGATGTTTGGTAAGACCATCTCATGTAAACTACGAGTGGCCAGTTATGAAATGATACCATTTTTCTAGCTTGCCAGTTAAACATATTGAAGTTTAATTAGTTACATGTGGTAAAAACATGTCAATGTGACAAATTAAAGATACATGTGGTAAATACATGTACATTATAATAAAATGTAATACATATATAAAGTAATAAAATAAAAGGTTATCCACTCCTTTGAAAAACAATGATACCAAATGGTGTATTGATATGAGTCTTCGTATGTGGAAATGGTAACCCCTCTTTCTCTCTTGAAATAACCAGGAGGAAACTGAGTATCCATTGGTACCAATGGTGCACAGACTTGCCCTAAATCAATGTATATGTATTTCTGTTATCAGGCAGGATCTCAAAAGCATTCATTATCAACTAAGGCCATTTAATTCCAATTGTCTTGATTTATTTTAGCCAAATTAAGAATTTTTAATTAAACGCCATTCAAACAAATAAACAAAACCACAATATCAGAATACTGTCTATTAATTCATACCGTTCAAGCTAGGATCACCATGTAAGTATTATGTTATCCATACCTTTATTCCTTTCCTGTGAAAATATGTCATATAACAGTATTAGTCTAATATAATTCATGCCTTCATACCGTTCAAGCTAGGATCACCATATACATTGTACATGTAACTATACTATCCATACCTTCATACCGTTCTAGATAAGAACATATATACACGTAAGACCGTTCCAGCTAAGATCAACATCTGATTATACTATCCATACCTTCATACCGTTCCTGTTAGGTACACCACTGGCTACCATGTAAGCATCACCGATGGTTTCAACTTTATATACATCATATACATCAATTCTCTCGTCAAACATAGAATACAAACTGTTTAATAACTCTACAACCTACAAAGACATAGAATACAGACTGTTTAATAACTCTACAACCTACAAAGACATAGAATACAGACTGTTTAATAACTCTACAACCTACAAAGACATAGAATACAAACTGTTTAATAACTCTACAACCTACAAAGACATAGAATACAGACTGTTTAATAACTCTACAACCTACAAAGACATAGAATACAAACTGTTTAATAACTCTACAACCTACAAAGACATAGAATACAAACTGTTTAATAACTCTACAACCTACAAAGACATAGAATACAAACTGTTTAATAACTCTACAACCTACAAAGACATAGAATACAGACTGTTTAATAACTCTACAACCTAC
Organism: Limnoperna fortunei; assembly: GCA_944474755.1. Classification (NCBI taxonomy): domain Eukaryota; kingdom Metazoa; phylum Mollusca; class Bivalvia; order Mytilida; family Modiolidae; genus Limnoperna; species Limnoperna fortunei. Next base: position 58,730,266 of record OX104122.1, on the reverse strand, counting down.
AAAGACATAGAATACAGACTGTTTAATAACTCTACAACCTACAAAGACATAGAATACAGACTGTTTAATAACTCTACAACCTACAAAGACATAGAATACATGCTGTTTAATAACTCTACAACCTACAAAGACATAGAATACAGACTGTTTAATAACTCTACAACCTACAAAGACATAGAATACAAACTGTTTAATAACTCTACAACCTACAAAGACATAGAATACATGCTGTTTAATAACTCTACAACCTACAAAGACATAGAATACAAACTGTTTAATAACTCTACAACCTACAAAGACATAGAATACAGACTGTTTAATAACTCTACAACCTACAAAGACATAGAATACAGACTGTTTAATAACTCTACAACCTACAAAGACATAGAATACAAACTGTTTAATAACTCTACAACCTACAAAGACATAGAATACAAACTGTTTAATAACTCTACAACCTACAAAGACATAGAATACAAACTGTTTAATAACTCTACAACCTACAAAGACATAGAATACAGACTGTTTAATAACTCTACAACCTACAAAGACATAGAATACAGACTGTTTAATAACTCTAAAACATACAAAGAAATGGCATTCAGCCATTTCTATTACTGCAAAACCTATAAAAACATAGAATACAGACTAACAACTCTACAACCTACATCAATACATAATACATAAGTGGTAACTATAGTACAGGAAAAATCCATCAAGCGGAGACAGGGGAATACACAAATGGTAATGGTAGTACATGTAGAACCATCAAGCGGAGACATGGGAATACACAAATGGTGATGGTAGTACATGTAGAACCATCAAGCGGAGACAGAGGAATACACAAATGGTGATGGTAGTACATGTAGAACCATCAAGCGGAGACATGGGAATACACAAATGGTGATGGTAGTACATGTAGAACCATCAAGCGGAGACAGAGGAATACACAAATGGTGATGGTAGTACATGTAGAACCATCAAGCGGAGACAGAGGAATACACAAATGGTAAAGGTAGTACATGTAGAACCATCAAGCGGAGACAGGGGAATACACAAATGGTGATGGTAGTACATGTTGAACCATCACGCGGAGACATGGGAATACACAAATGGTGATGGTAGTACATGTAAAACCATCACGCGGAGACATGGGAATACACAAATGGTGATGGTAGTACATGTAGAACCATCAAGCAGAGACAGAGGAATACACAAATGGTAATGGTAGTACATGTAGAACCATCAAGCGGAGACATGGGAATACACAAATGGTGATGTAGTACATGTAGAACCACCAAGCAGAGACAGCGGAATACACAAATGGTGATGGTAGTACATGTAGAACCATCAAGCAGAGACATGGGAATACACAAATGGTAATGGTAGTACATGTAGAACCATCAAGCGGAGACAGAGGAATACACAAATGGTAATGGTAGTACATGTAGAACCATCAAGCAGAGACAGCGGAATACACAAATGGTAATGGAAGTACATGTAGAACCATCAAGCAGAGACATGAGAATACACAAATGGTGATGGTAGTACATGTAGAACCATCAAGCGGAGACATGGGAATACACAAATGGTGATGGTAGTATATGTAGAACCATCAAGCGGAGACAGAGGAATACACAAATGGTAATGGTAGTACATGTAGAACCATCAAGCGGAGGCAGAGGAATACACAAATGGTAATGGTAGTACATGTAGAACCATCAAGCAGAGACAGAGGAATACACAAATGGTAATGGTAGTACATGTAGATCCATCAAGCGGAGACATGGGAATACACAATTGGTGATGGTAGTACATGTAGAACGATCAAGCAGAGACATGGGAATACACAAATGGTGATGGTAGTACATGTAGAACCATCAAGCGGAGACATGGGAATACACAAATGGTGATGGTAGTACATGTAGAACCATCAAGCGGAGACATGGGAATACACAAATGGTAATGGTAGTACATGTAGAACCATCAAGCGGAGACATGGGAATACACAAATGGTGATGGTAGTACATATAGAACCATCAAGCGGAGACAGAGGAATACACAAATGGTAATGGTAGTACATGTAGAACCATCAAGCGGAGACAGAGGAATACACAAATGGTAATGGCAGAACATGTTGAACCATCAAGCGGAGACAGAGAAATACACAAATGGTAATGGTAGTACATGTAGAACCATCAAGCGGAGACAGGGGAATACACAAATGGTGATGGTAGTACACGTAGAACCATCAAGCAGAGACAGCGGAATACACAAATGGTAATGGTAGTACATGTAGAACCATCAAGCGGAGACAGAGGAATACACAAATGGTAATGGTAGTACATGTAGAACCATCAAGCGGAGACATGGGAATGCACAATTGGTGATGGTAGTACATGTAGAACCATCAAGCAGAGACATGAGAATACACAAATGGTGATGGTAATACATGTAGAACCATCAAGCGGAGACATGGGAATACACAAATGGTGATGGTAGTATATGTAGAACCATCAAGCGGAGACAGAAGAATACACAAATGGTAATGGTAGTACATGTAGAACCATCAAGCCGAGACAGAGGAATACACAAATGGTGATGGTAGTACATGTAGAACCATCAAGCGGAGACATGGGAATACACAATTGGTGATGGTAGTACATGTAGAACCATCAAACGGAGACATGGGAATACACAAATGGTAATGGTAGTACATGTAGAACCATCAAGCGGAGACATGGGAATGCACAATTGGTGATGGTAGTACATGTAGAACCATCAAGCGGAGACATGGGAATACACAAATGGTAATTGTAGTACATGAAGAACCATCAAGCGGAGACATGGGAATACACAATTGGTGATGGTAGTACATGTAGAACGATCAAGCAGAGACATGGGAATACACAAATGGTGATGGTAGTACATGTAGAACCATCAAGCGGAGACATGGGAATACACAAATGGTAATGGTAGTACATGTAGAACCATCAAGCGGAGACATTGGAATACACAAATGGTGATGGTAGTACATATAGAACCATCAAGCGGAGACAGAAGAATACACAAATGGTGATGGTAGTACATGAAGAACCATCAAGCGGAGACAGAGGAATACACAATTGGTGATGGTAGTACATGTAGAACCATCAAGCGGAGACATGGGAATACACAAATGGTAATGGTAGTACATGTAGAACCATCAAGCGGATACATGGAAAGGCACAATTGGTGATGGTAGTACATGTAGAACCATCAAGCGGAGACATGGGAATACACAAATGGTAATTGTAGTACATGAAGAACCATCAAGCGGAGACATGGGAATACACAATTGGTGATGGTAGTACATGTAGAACGATCAAGCAGAGACATGGGAATACACAAATGGTGATGGTAGTACATGTAGAACCATCAAGCGGAGACATGGGAATACACAAATGGTAATGGTAGTACATGTAGAACCATCAAGCGGAGACATTGGAATACACAATTGGTGATGGTAGTACATGTAGAACCATCAAGCGGAGACATGGGAATACACAAATGGTAATGGTAGTACATGTAGAACCATCAAGCGGAGACATGGGAATGCACAAATGGTAATGGTAGTACATGAAGAACCATCAAGCGGAGACATGGGAATGCACAATTGGTGATGGTACTACATGTATAACCATCAAGCGGAGACATGGGAATACACAAATGGTAATTGTAGTACATGAAGAACCATCAAGCGGAGACATGGGAATACACAATTGGTGATGGTAGAACATGTAGAACGATCAAGCAGAGACATGGGAATACACAAATGGTGATGGTAGTACATGTAGAACCATCAAGCGGAGACAGAGGAATACACAAATGGTGATGGTAGTATATGTAGAACCATCAAGCGGAGACAGAAGAATACACAAATGGTAATGGTAGTACATGTAGAACCATCAAGCAGAGACAGAGGAATACACAAATGGTGATGGTAGTACATGTAGAACCATCAAGCGGAGACATGGGAATACACAATTGGTGATGGTAGTACATGTAGAACCATCAAGCGGAGACATGGGAATACACAAATGGTAATGGTAGTACATGTAGAACCATCAAGCGGAGACATGGGAATGCACAATTGGTGATGGTAGTACATGTAGAACCATCAAGCGGAGACATGGGAATACACAAATGGTAATTGTAGTACATGAAGAACCATCAAGCGGAGACATGGGAATACACAATTGGTGATGGTAGTACATGTAGAACGATCAAGCAGAGACATGGGAATACACAAATGGTGATGGTAGTACATGTAGAACCATCAAGCGGAGACATGGGAATACACAAATGGTAATGGTAGTACATGTAGAACCATCAAGCGGAGACATTGGAATACACAATTGGTGATGGTAGTACATGTAGAACCATCAAGCGGAGACATGGGAATACACAAATGGTAATGGCAGTACATGTAGAACCATCAAGCGGAGACATTGGAATGCACAATTGGTGATGGTAGTACATGTAGAACCATCAAGCGGAGACATGGGAATACACAAATGGTAATTGTAGTACATGAAGAACCATCAAGCGGAGACATGGGAATACACAATTGGTGATGGTAGTACATGTAGAACGATCAAGCAGAGACATGGGAATACACAAATGGTGATGGTAGTACATGTAGAACCATCAAGCGGAGACATGGGACTACACAAATGGTAATGGTAGTACATGTAGAACCATCAAGCGGAGACATTGGAATACACAAATGGTGATGGTAGTACATATAGAACCATCAAGCGGAGACAGAAGAATACACAAATGGTGATGGTAGTACATGTAGAACCATCAAGCGGAGACAGAGGAATACACAAATGGTGATGATAGTACATGTAGAACCATCAAGCGGAGACATGGGAATACACAAATGGTAATGGTAGTACATGTAGAACCATCAAGCGGAGACATGGGAATACACAAATGGTGATGGTAGTACATGTAGAACCATCAAGCGGAGACATGGGAATACACAAATGGTGATGGTAGTACATGTAGAACGAAAAAGCGGAGACAGAGGAATACACAAATGGTAATGGTAGTACATGTAGAACCATCAAGCGGAGACAGGGGAATACACAAATGGTGATGGTAGTACATGTTGAACCATCACGCGGAGACATGGGAATACACAAATGGTGATGGTAGTACATGTAAAACCATCACGCGGAGACATGGGAATACACAAATGGTGATGGTAGTACATGTAGAACCATCAAGCAGAGACAGAGGAATACACAAATGGTAATGGTAGTACATGTAGAACCATCAAGCGGAGACATGGGAATACACAAATGGTGATGGTAGTACATGTAGAACCATCAAGCAGAGACAGCGGAATACACAAATGGTGATGGTAGTACATGTAGAACCATCAAGCAGAGACATGGGAATAAACAAATGGTAATGGTAGTACATGTAGAACCATCAAGCGGAGACAGAGGAATACACAAATGGTAATGGTAGTACATGTAGAACCATCAAGCAGAGACAGCGGAATACACAAATGGTAATGGAAGTACATGTAGAACCATCAAGCAGAGACATGAGAATACACAAATGGTGATGGTAGTACATGTAGAACCATCAAGCGGAGACATGGGAATACACAAATGGTGATGGTAGTATATGTAGAACCATCAAGCGGAGACAGAGGAATACACAAATGGTAATGGTAGTACATGTAGAACCATCAAGCGGAGACAGAGGAATACACAAATGGTAATGGTAGTACATGTAGAACCATCAAGCAGAGACAGAGGAATACACAAATGGTAATGGTAGTACATGTAGATCCATCAAGCGGAGACATGGGAATACACAATTGGTGATGGTAGTACATGTAGAACGATCAAGCAGAGACATGGGAATACACAAATGGTGATGGTAGTACATGTAGAACCATCAAGCGGAGACATGGGAATACACAAATGGTGATGGTAGTACATGTAGAACCATCAAGCGGAGACATGGGAATACACAAATGGTAATGGTAGTACATGTAGAACCATCAAGCGGAGACATGGGAATACACAAATGGTGATGGTAGTACATATAGAACCATCAAGCGGAGACAGAGGAATACACAAATGGTAATGGTAGTACATGTAGAACCATCAAGCGGAGACAGGGGAATACACAAATGGTGATGGTAGTACATGTAGAACCATCAAGCGGAGACAGAGGAATACACAAATGGTAATGGCAGAACATGTTGAACCATCAAGCGGAGACAGAGAAATACACAAATGGTAATGGTAGTACATGTAGAACCATCAAGCGGAGACAGGGGAATACACAAATGGTGATGGTAGTACACGTAGAACCATCAAGCAGAGACAGCGGAATACACAAATGGTAATGGTAGTACAAGTAGAACCATCAAGCGGAGACAGAGGAATACACAAATGGTAATGGTAGTACATGTAGAACCATCAAGCAGAGACAGCGGAATACACAAATGGTAATGGTAGTACATGTAGAACCATCAAGCAGAGACATGAGAATACACAAATGGTGATGGTAATACATGTAGAACCATCAAGCGGAGACATGGGAATACACAAATGGTGATGGTAGTATATGTAGAACCATCAAGCGGAGACAGAAGAATACACAAATGGTAATGGTAGTACATGTAGAACCATCAAGCGGAGACAGAGGAATACACAAATGGTGATGATAGTACATGTAGAACCATCAAGCGGAGACATGGGAATACACAATTGGTGATGGTAGTACATGTAGAACCATCAAGCGGAGACATGGGAATACACAAATGGTAATGGTAGTACATGTAGAACCATCAAGCGGAGACATGGGAATACACAATTGGTGATGGTAGTACATGTAGAACCATCAAGCGGAGACATGGGAATACACAAATGGTAATTGTAGTACATGAAGAACCATCAAGCGGAGACATGGGAATACACAATTGGTGATGGTAGTACATGTAGAACGATCAAGCAGAGACATGGGAATACACAAATGGTGATGGTAGTACATGTAGAACCATCAAGCGGAGACATGGGAATACAAAAATGGTGATGGTAGTACATGTAGAACCATCAAGCGGAGACATGGGAATACACAAATGGTGATGGTAGTACATGTAGAACCATCAAGCGGAGACATGGGAATACACAAATGGTGATGGTAGTACATATAGAACCATCAAGCGGAGACAGAAGAATACACAAATGGTGATGGTAGTACATGTAGAACCATCAAGCGGAGACAGAGGAATACACAAATGGTGATGGTAGTACATGTAGAACCATCAAGCGGAGACATAGGAATACACAAATGGTAATGGTAGTACATGTAGAACCATCAAGCGGAGACATGGGAATACACAAATGGTGATGGTAGTACATGTAGAACCATCAAGCGGAGACATGGGAATACACAAATGGTGATGGTAGTACATGTAGAACGATCAAGCGGAGACAGAGGAATACACAAATGGTAATGGTAGTACATGTAGAACCATCAAGCGGAGACATGGGAATACACAAATGGTGATGGTAGTACATATAGAACCATCAAGCGGAGACAGAGGAATACACAAATGGTGATGGTAGTACATGTAAAACCATCAAGCGGAGACAGAGGAATACACAAATGGTGATGGTAGTACATGTAGAACCATCAAACAGAGACATGGGAATACACAAATGGTGATGGTAGTACATGTAGAACCATCAAGCGGAGACAGAGGAATACACAAATGGTGATGGTAGTACATGTAGAACCATCAAGCGGAGACATGGGAATACACAAATGGTGATGGTAGTACATGTAGAACCATCAAGCGGAGACAGAGGAATACACAAACGGTAATGGCAGAACATGTTGAACCATCAAGCGGAGACAGAGAAATACACAAATGGTAATGGTAGTACATGTAGAACCATGACGCCGAGATGGAGAAATTCAAAAGTGGTACCTATGGTAACGGTCGAACCATCAAGCGGATACAGTGGAATACATTTGTTCATTGCCAACTTTTCAATTGTTTATTTGAGAAATACATTTTTCAGCTTGTAGTTACTTTCCATCCATCAGTTTTCTTCGTTCTGTTCAAGTTCCAGAGACTACGCGATAACAAATTTGCCAGTGTTTGGGAGCTAACTCCGTAAATAAAAATGTTTCGGTTCACAGTTTAAATATCAAATAGACTTTCATTTATCAAAACTCGCCGCGAAAGACGAACGATATGTCAAGTACTTACTAAACTGTTTGATTTTGAAAGTTGTTGAACAAAAAATAAAAAAATAAACCAAGCTAATGCAACAATGTCTTGTGTATAAGGTAGTCACGTGGTCTGTCAACACTGAGATTGCGGGTACGAGAGTACTGCGGGCAGGGTAAAATCGACTTTTACTACCGTTACTGGGATTTTTTCCGTAATATGGCTTCCCCCATAAGAAAAATTGCTGAAAGAGGCGTTAAGCGCCATTCCAACATAACAGAAAAAAATGATCAGTTGAAAAATGTCAAACATGTTATTTTTTTTTATATCAGATATTTATTCCCATAAAAACCGGCTTCATTTTTGCAATGATGGAATGAGTGGATATTTTGTCACTACTTATCTATTATGGAGTTCCCAAGAGTATATCTCCCCAGGCAACACTATAGGACAACACGCGAGGGAGAAGTCTACAATATTTTTAGTCCATAACACAATATTGAAGGTATGGTACATTTAACAAGAATATATCTGTAAAACTATGGGAAATGTCCATCCTGAAAAACCACGACAGAATCATAGCGTAGGCACCACTGGAATTTTTATAAAAAGAGAAAACTAAAATTCAACATTATAATTATAACAATACTAAGGGACCGACCATTTAACTTGCAGGGGGGGGGGGCGTGGTTTTTCCTAAAAAAAGGATGAAAAAATATTTTTGGAAGCAGAGGGTAAGAAAAAAAATATTCTGAAGAAGGATTTCTGCTGTATAAAATAATGCTAATAATGAAAAAAAATATTCTGTCGCGACGCCTTCAAAAAATTTTCTGACCAAAACAAAAAACCAAGGCCCCCCTTCAAGTTAAATGGTCTGTCCCTAAAGAAAATTGAGAAAAACAGTACTGTAATAATTGTAAATTATTTTCTGCCAAGTACAAAAATTAACTTAATTTAAATACTTTCACAGTGCGTGAACAAGATGTTAATAATTACTTGTAACATAACAATTACTAAAATTAAAAGCTGGTGTATTTGTTGATTTATGTTAAAAACCATAAACATTGTAACATGACAACACATAAAGGGGGATAATTCTTGCTGAACGTCTGGTATCAGAAACGCGGGAAATTTATGAACTTGTAGTATAGTACCCGCGGGAAATCTTAGAGAACTGGGTCCAGCGCCATAAACATTTGCTTTGCTGAGAACTTTTTAATTCTCAATTTCATCCAATCAAATATATCATTTTTCTTTGTTGTCATGGTAGTTGAGTAAATTCTCATGCTGAGCAATAAAAAAATTCTCAGCAAAGAAAATGTTTATGGAGTCGGGCCCTGGTAAAGTTCCCGTGGATAGACTCCCGTCGCTAAGATTAAGCCAATAACATTCATAAATAGCCAGGTCAAATTATCCAATGAAAAAAGTTAATTTTGATGTGTTATGTATTCATGTATACATAATTTAAAAATAATATTTAATTCAATAAAGTATACAATTTACGTTACTATAGTAGTATATTCTTGTCAATGATGAAACAGTGTTGTGTCATATCAAGTGATGTTTATGATGTAAATTAACATACCTCTGTGTGTGTAAGCAGCATTTAATATAATTTAACATTTTTCATCAAGTTTCTTATTTTGCTGTGTAGTAAAAATCAATTGGACAACCACTAAGTATTGCTTTAAAATAGTATACTATACAATAGTTGGTAAACATCAATGTCGAATCACAAAAATAGAGTTTTTTGCTTAAATCGGCGCTTTTCAATTGGGTGAATTAGTATTTCAAGGGACGGAGGTTTTTTTCATGTGGGCAAATAAAATATGTTAATTGGGCGAAAGTGTTCTTGAATTGATATTTCATTGGGGCTCATAAAAAACGTTTTTCCTGAATTGAAGGTTTCATTTTGGCAAATTAAAAATATATCAATTTGGCGAACGTTTTCCTCAATTCATTTGGGCGAATAAGTATTTATATTGGGAGAACGTTTTCCAGAGTTGAAGGTTTCTTTTAAGCGAAAAATATATCAATTGTGCGAACATTTCCTGAATCGGATGTTTCATTTGAGTAAATTAAATATAAAATATAAATAATTATGTCGATAGCCTTATTGTGTCGGTTGCTGACTACGCAGTAGTATTCGGACTGGATACACATGTAGTTTTTGTTGAAACCCACGTCCTGCCGCGTTCTCGCTTCGCTACCACTTACCAACCTTGGGCACACATTTTTTCGTTTTCATGAATATTCAATGTCCTATTTTAATTAGTCGGTCGATTGTACTTCCGGCGAAGCGTTGAAACTCATCAAAATAGTTTTATCCAATACACATCGTTCCCATTGGCTAATTTAATGAATATGAACTTGTAACCCGTACATTTGATAAATTAACTGATTTCTCCATTCTCATATCTTTTGTACTTTCTCCAGCGAACTTCAATTACATCTAAGATCTACATATATGTATATATAATATGGAGTAGGCATTGCCAAAATGCGAGCACAGACAATATAGTCTTTTATTATCAATATATAAAGTGCATTTCATAATTGACGTTACTTCCGAACACCCTAAATGTGCCCCTAAATTCCAGTGGTCACGTGACGTCTTTCTTTGTAATGGTGACGTCACATGAAATGTAATTTGATTGTCAGTGTTTAAAGATCGATTTAGAGATTGCAAAAAATAGTATGAAGTTTTTGTTGTCATTTTTAAATATAACATTAACTTTTTATCGTTGTCAAATTTATTTTTAAGTCTTTCTTTAAAATTTAATTTAGTGCTTCTGTATTCACTTTGTTCCAGTTTTTTGACGATATCAACTTCAATACTCATTACAAAAGGCGCAGTCAATTTACACCATATTTTATTTGTTCATAACAAAATGGATTGGACACAAGTAAATACATACTTTGAAAGTCCTCTCGCATTACAAGTATATAATATACGAGACCAAAATAAACAAGATGCAAGAATGTGTACAAGGTTTCAAATAAATAAACATTGAAAATAATTACAAAAGAAAGACTACGTGGCTAATGATATTTAGGCTTGACTCGTTTATCACTACATAACACAATTACAAATTAACATATGCAGACACTCCTCTAAAAAATATTTACATTTTGTTCATAAGAAAGTTCTAAATTGTCTCAATTAAGCTTATGCAAAGTAATGTCAGTTCCTTATGGTAGCCAGCTAAGACGAACTCTTTAGTTGTTATGTAGTGGACATACAAAGAAAAAGTAATTTGCATCTTCGAATCGAAAACCGAATGTACACGATTGATGTACGTGAATCTATAATATATTATATATCTTTATTAGGAAGGATGTTGATTTATCTTATTGTAAGTAGTATATTTAGCTTTCTGGGACCTTATTTATATATATGGTCTATCCGGATTTGTAACTGTCCCTTGGCTTTTGGCTCTTGTTGTTTGGTCGGCTTTCTTTGCTATTTGTTATAGTGGTTTGGCATCTCCGGACAAACATAATCTCTATACTCATTTTAAACACCCCAATAGAATTATCATTTCTTATAAGAATCAATTCTATTAAATTGCATACATGTTGCTAGAATAAATTATAGGTTAGTGAGCTAGAGCAAGTATACAAATTAGCAATAACGAGTTTACTTAAATAATTAGGGGCATCCTGATTTTGTATTGTATAAAACATTTAAGATTCTTTTATTGTTTCTTTCCATCATATTATGTTTCTTATATTGTAAATAAAGGCTATTCTGTTACGATTCAAGGTGCGCTGTTTTGGATTGTATAGACTGTGTAGTTCAAGTTTAGAAGCATTGCGAACACCGTAATTAACAGACCTCATACGCGTATTTAAATGGCTTTGGGTAAATAAAGTAAAGTTTGTTTCTAAATTTCTATTTCAACCCGATTACTATTAGAGTTTTCTTATATAATTTTTTGACACTTATTACAATATTATCAAGATGCGTATACCATTTAGCATCATTTCTAGATGTAGCCCTTAAGTGGTTATAGCAGAAGGCAATCGGATTTGTTACGTCATTCAATGCAAATTTAATATAAGGAATGGCAACATTTTCGGTTCTCAGGATTAAATGTTATGTGCAACGTTTTGGCCATTCATCCAACACCTTAAGATCTCTATCAATTACAGTCTTGATTGTTCGTAATTTTAATCTGAGTAGTTAAATGACTTGTCGTTAGTGAATAACCTTCATACAAGTTTACTTTTATGCATTATCGTTAATATAAGTCATAAATAGCAAAGGTGCCAAAATAGATATTTGCGGTACACCCTTAGATATACCACATACGGATGATGATGTTTGTCTCCAAATCCTTATCGTGTGATTTTATTTAAAAGTATATTATACGAAACTTGATTAAATGCCTTTGATAAATAAAAAAACACAAGAAATTAAGTTTCTCTCATTCCACAAAATTATTTATACAGTTGTACATTTTAAGTATTGTATAAACAGAAGAATAATTGGGTGAAAACATATACCAATTTATTTGAGACTAGATGGTTATAAGCGTATTTATGCATGATTCTTTCAATGGCGTTACCAATGCAGCTGCCAAGGAATATCGATAGATAATTAGACGGTAACGAGGGGTCCCATTTTTAGCCATTCTATTCCGTTTGCAAATTTAATTTTGAATGAAACTTACACTGCTGTAAAGATGTATTAAACAATATTTTCAAAGGAATTCATTTTTTCCAGACAAACTTTTAACATTTTGTGGCTAATAATGTTTAAATGCGAAGCTTCGTTTTACTTTAAAGTTTTTTTAAATAACATTTGTTTCTATGAAAGTTGTTACAATACCATTTGCGTCAAATTTAGCTGAGAAACAAATTAAAAGTCGTACATGTGTTGGTACCATAAGATACAAAATGATCAAATCTGGGATGAGAAGATACTTTTTGTAGCAGTGGGATATTCGAGAGATTCTTTGTTCGTCTTTATCAACATTTCAGTTGTGCTGCCTAAACATTTTTAATATCTGGTGTAAATTTGTCATGAGTGCGGGCCAAATATATAAAACAATTGGTGTATGTTTTATAGTGCTATCTAAATATGTACAATTGTTGTCCGTTTGTATTGCTGGTCAATTTTAAAACAATTAGTGAAAGTGTGTAGTGGTTACCCATATTTATAATAATTGGTGTTAGTTTGTATATATTAAAATAACGATATGTGACATTTTTTTCAAGCAGGATTTGTACAAGAATACATTTGAAAAACTGCCAATTCCCGATGCCAATTTAAGTGAAGTAAAGGTTCATTTAATAAAACATAATAATGTGTTGGTTATTTTTAACGATGGTGACCATGACTACGGTTCCGTTAAATACAAGTATTAAACCATTTATAACGTTACCGAACTAAAATGAGGACATAATCATTCTGCCAATACTGTAAGATTATGTAACTGGCTAAATATTAATTGAAAAAAATAATTACGTTCGGAAATCCTCGGAAAACATGTAGACACTTTTGTTGAATATGAGTTTGTAGAGCTCTTCATAATTATAATAAATATAAACAATACCCTAACTGTACAAATCCGAATCATTATAATGTCAATAATATAAGGCCAAAATAAAATAAAATGTTACCGATGTTATTATTTTATACCTGCAGGTAGATACCTAAAATAATTTATTTCTGATAAGGATTATATCGGCATATGTTCAGACAATATACATTCAGGTTTGCAAGTTCTAATAAAGTCGTTAAATTAGGGACATTTTTTCTATGGTATTTCTAGGTAGTAGCATATCAACACGAAACATCGGCCTAACATGTTTACACAATGTACATGCTGTGTAAATGATAGGAAGCAATGTGTTTACTTTAAGCCGGTAATGTGTTCATGCAATATTTTTTTATAAACTCTTAAAATTAAAAAAATTGTTTCAAAATGTCAGTCACATTTACTACAAATAAAACACTTCCATAAAAACATCAATGGTAATAACGAAACTATCTCTAAAGAAGATGAAGCTCATCATGTGTATTGAAAGATTTACATTTGCTTTTAATTTGATATTTTGTTCATCTTGTACATGTTATATTTAAAATTTGTTGTCATAACTTTGCCAGTAGGGCAGGTACGGCCCGTACTAATAACTTTTGCAGGTACGACAAGCCGTACCAATAATTTTCTGAAATAAAAAAAAATTGTTCATATTTTTCTATTTTTATTGGTGTCTTTCGACTCTCCTCTCATCTCAAATACAGAGGCGTAGCAGCCGGTACGGCAGGTACGGCTTCCGCCGTACCAATATCAAATGCGATGCTACGCCTCTGGTTGTCCCATTGTAAGTATCACTACTTTTTGCTGCACTATTTCTTACTACACATCCGATCTTTCCAATATCTAACTTACTAACCTTACTTATAGGCATATAATATACTACAAACTTAGCTTACTATATGTTAACGCATCTCAACCCATCCCGGGTATTGTGAAATAACCTTGTGGTTCATGTCGAAATGGTATTACATAGAAACACAAAATCATCACAAGTTGTACATCGATTGCCGATGTATTTATAGATTATTACGTTTTTTGAAACGAGATGCGTTTGTTCGTCAATATCTCATCGAAGGGCGACAGCCCTGAGATGAGATGACGAGAAAATGCATCGAGTTTCATAAAACGTAAATAATCTGTTTATTGCTATTTGGTAACATTGTGACGTCACAGTGTTTACCTAACGACGTCTTGACAGCGAGCTGCGATGGGTCCATTTCACGCTAGTAGAGTGAGCATTCATGCAATATTATCGACGTGTTTTAATCGTCGTCTCTTGTTTATTCTTAAAAAATAGCAAAGGATTTACGCTACAATGACCTTTATGAACACTTACAACTTATCATGGAAATGTATTAAGTTTAGCCACCAGCAACGTATACAAATCAGGACGGTCAAAACATGCTATTCTTCACACACTAGACACATAGACAGTATACCACCCGTAGATGGGCCGGGCAACTCTGGGGTCAACAATATTGGAATATATTACATATGGTTTATGATTCTTTCATTTTCATTGGATTATTTAGTCACGTGGTCCCCCAAAATATTCTATTTCTAAAGCATATTTAAGGCTTGTTACTATTTTTAAAGCATATTTAAGGCATGTTACTATTTATAAAGCATATTTAAGGCTTGTTTCTAAAAATAGATCCGGATATACTCTTCCGACTCATTATTCTAATTTTAAATAAATAGAGAAAAATTCATATGTAATATAACAATTAAGGACTTTTTACTCTGTCAATACGTAGTTATATGGACCTGTAGCAAAATATTGACCTCGGACTGCGTCCTCGGTCAATATTTTCATCCACGGTCCATATAAGTACGTATTGACCTCGTAAAAAGTCCATATTTGATAAATATCCATGAGCCAATATCATGTATTGTTATATTTGTGGAATATTGCCCACTTTAAGCAGTTTTTTTATAATCATATTTACAGCTATAAATGGCGCTTTTCTTTTGTGTGAAATAAACGAAAGTTGTCTAGTAATACATCTGTTAGTCTATAAATTTTGAAATATTTGTCGCAGATAAACAGGTATTTCTAGCCTTATTCTTTTTAGTTTTAAAATTGGCAAACGTATATACAACACCTTATCTTTTATATGATATAGTCCTACGTTTAGAATACTTCAGTGCAATGATTTTACCACAAATAGTAACAATCTGATATTTCAAATGTTGCATTATCTTAATCTATAAACATATTTGTTGTTTTTGGAGTTAGGTCGGGGTTTGTTTTGTTTTTTATGAGTGCTGGGGTTTTTAACCGACTCCGATAATTGACGTTTTACTGTTATTATTTGTCCCTTCTTTTCTACCGATGTTGGTAGATCTCCGTCAGTGTGATATAGCAGATGCTGAGATTTATGTCTAAATTTTCTGCATATACGATTGCTGTTGTCGGGAATTTTGGTTAAAAAGTACAACAGCTGATTGAATACGTCATATCTGTCTACCAAGCAAGGACGTCACAATGTCGTACTTCCGTTGTGTTGAGCAGGTGTTATTTAAACTTTCCAAATTAAAAACAGTTTAGGACAAGTCAGTTTCCAGAAATAAACTGAGGTCAAGTCAGTTTTCAGGAACAGCTAAGTTCACCCCAATTTCAGAAACAGCTAAGGTTTACCCTAGGTCTAGGAAACTGCAGAGTTTTTTTTATTACCTTCATTTTATTTCCTATTACATTAAGTTTCGATTTTTGTTTGTAAATTTAAAAAAAAGTCAGGTCATGTATCCGTGATTTCTTTTTTTCACATCCTACTTTACGTTTTAAATTTTGTGTTAAAGTCGATTTTAAATTGGAGTCGCCGCGACCCAGAATTACATTTACCTTTATACTGACAGACACTTGACATTTAGATCATATCTGGAATAGCCGAATACGACCTAGAATTACATTTACCACTATACGCTTCACATTTTATATCGTATCTATGGAGATTGAAACTTAAGTTGATTTACGATCTAAGCTAACATATGAATGTATTCTATTGTTTTTATTTTCTTTTTGATACAAAAGCATTCTAATGTTATGAAAACCACCAATCAATACTTGTAAGTAATGGGATAGGTCTAATGGAAAAATCTATGACATATAAGGAAGAGAAGATTACGCTTTTATTACATCAAATACAGATAAAAGATGTCTGTGAGATAAAACAGTATTAAAATCTATGTAGATATATTAAATAGATCAAATCTGTACTTTAAAAAAACTATAAATCAAAGATATTTTGCAGACATTTGATAAAATACACGAATTAAGTTAATTAAAGTAGTTTCAAAAAACGTGTATTACATGATTATGAATAGCCACGTGACAGAGATTGCCGTGCGTTACCCAAGTGTTAAAGGTTGTTAGCCACCTGCTATTAATCTCGATCCTGTCAATACTGATGTTGCGATTTGGAGTCTCACTGCTGCACTTTGTTCTCGACTACCACCTCAGTGG
This sequence comes from Limnoperna fortunei, assembly GCA_944474755.1. Taxonomy (NCBI): domain Eukaryota; kingdom Metazoa; phylum Mollusca; class Bivalvia; order Mytilida; family Modiolidae; genus Limnoperna; species Limnoperna fortunei. The sequence goes on along the minus strand of OX104122.1, from coordinate 58,712,997 downwards.
ACGAGGCAATTTCTATCATGCATTTCACATCATAAATGTATAACGACACTTTTCATATTTTTACCAATTTATTTAACATATAAATAATTGTAAAATCCAGTTTGTAACATTCGAATCAAATGGACGCAGTCTTCATAATTAGAATGATATTCAGGGAGATAGACATAGCCAAACCATTCCTAGACATAGCCAAACCATTCCTAGACATAGCCAAACCATTCCTAGACATAGCCAAACCATTCGACTGTGGACTTACATCAATATGGGTTTTCGTTAGATTCTTCCGACTGTTAGAATCATAATAAAATCAGCGGTTTCCAGCCCAATAAATCTTCTCAAACGACATGATAGGATGGGTTTTACATAAATGCAAACAGTTTATGATGTCTGAACGTAGTCTTTGACGAATTGTTTGTTAACGCAGTCTTTTGAATTGTCAAATTATCTTGTTTTTCTCTATCTTTATAACGAGTTATTCTAATTTCTTTAATCAGCTTTAAACTAGTTCATTAGATATTTCTGAAGCGACATTACAGAGATGTTTCCGCACAATTTCGCAACAAGCTAATCATTTACTCAATTTCAAAATGTTTGTTTGTTCTAATTGAATTTTATCTATACGTACTAATCGATCAGGTTACTTACTAAAAACCAATCAAGTCTTCTACAACATTTGCATGATCAATGAACCACACATTTTAGTTGGAAACTGATTTTCATTTTAAACTTGTGTTTATATGGTTTTAATTTTAGTAAATAAAAATAGAGTATTTCAACAAAAGCAGTGCAATTAACAAATGTTGAACATATGTAATAATGGTTCTACGAATTAATAGTTAGCTAAACTCCGACTTATTTGATATAAAATTTAATTACTTTGTCAACTGGAAACTTATTGGCTAATATAAATGTAGCAACGTAGGTTATACGAATTAACTTGCACTGCACAATGACATTTTCTTACGCCGTTAAAATTCAAATATTTCCATGATGTCATCGCTGTTTTTACAGTTTCAAGTTTTAGGTATTATCGTTAAAATTTAATTCAAAGGAATGCAATGTATTTCAAATTTTCTTAACATGGCATATTGTTTGAATTTGAACCACCACTGTCAATTAGACACACGCGAATCTGGCGTATTAAATATGTATCCTTGGTATCTGTATCGTTGATAAGTCTTATTTTGAACTGTTCGTACTAAAAATGACTAGAATTGTTATCAACTTAATTATTTTTTCTTTGTTATTTTGTTATTTCTTCAATTGGAAAAGTTGTAGTTATATAACGGTTTCCAGGAAATCACACATCAAAAATATGTAACTCATAAAGTTAGACTGTTAGAAAGGTGTGTCACAAAACAGATACACTTTCCCAAACCATATATCCTATATGTAAGCAGATCTGGGAGCAGATGCCTTATTTCAAAACAAATGTCTTTTTTTCGAAGCAGATTTTTCTGCGAGCATATACTTCTATGTAAATATATCTTTTCAGACCAGATTACTTAATTTTCATACACAACCTAAACTGTAAGATACAGTATATGCTTCGTTACCATTCTCTGTTTTTCAATCATAACTTTTTTCTTTGTGTAAGCTTAATTAACGTATAACTTGATCTGACCCTTCTTCTTAACACAGTATTTAAACAAAAATGTTAAATTCTACTTGATTCTACAAGCGTTGTAATCCGTCTTTGTAAACTTTCAGAATTGTTAATTGCGTGTAATTGTCGTAAACTCTTCCTTCAATAAGTCAATGTTATTGAATAAGTCACTATCATATGAATTATAACATTTTGCTTTGGAAAATTTTGATTATGTTATAGAATTGATTCTTTCTGGAGAATGGCATTCTACGGAAAGTTTAACGGCCGTTAATTCTGAAGGCCATTTAAGATCATTTACTAGGTAGCCATTAGTTAAGGACAACACACACTAGTCAGAAAATCATTTATATGTTTGATAACTAACCGAGATATATGTCATCCAGTCAAGCGTTGTCACATCAAATGTTTCCATTAAAGAACATACAGTTAATTAAAAATTGTCATTAAAGAAAGTAAAAAAATATGTTATGTAGCACAATATCACAGCATGGATGAATTCAAGAAATTTGAAAGTAGATGACATCGTATAATTTACATAAACATTAAACATAGACGGATTGTGTATTGTTGAAAAAAAAATAGTGAAATTTTAGTGATATTGTATTGTTGATCTTTATGAATTTTTATTCTTCATGAAATGTTTATTCCTTATAAAGAACAAAATAAGAAAATCTAAGGTTTAACAAGGCTAGAAAACCATAGGACAGTGACAAAATCCGGAACGAAAGAACGACACACGGTACAAAGAACAACGCACAACAAAAACTAAATTGAATAACTAGACATCGGATTCATACAACTTCTTAAATTGAGATTTTCCTCAAATATCTGAGTTTGTTCTCATATTTGAATTGGTCAATTTTTGACGACAAGTTGAGGAAATCCTCAAGTTTGAGATGTTTTAGGAAACCGCCCAATCGAATTAAAGTCATGGCGCAATCAGGTGCTCCAGATGAGAAATCACTGTTTGCTTATAATTAGAACATGTCGAGTCAGAAAGCTATATGATCACATGACTCACAAAGCGTTATGATCACATAACTCACAAAGCTATATGATCATATGATTCACAAAGCTATATGATCACATGATTCACAAAGCTATAAGATCACATGAATCACAAAGCTATATGATCACATGATTCACAAAGTATTTGATCACATGACTCACAAAGCAATATGATCATATGACTCACAAAGTATAAGATCACATGACTCAGATAGTATATTATCACATGGATTTTGCATAACGATCATCTAAGCCGCAATGAGGGCCATAGATGACATGAAACTAGTCATAACAAATCCTTTTTAAGTAGATTATTCGTAAACAGCAACACTCGGTCTAGACAATCTGAATATCATTGGCAAGATCTAGCATAATGGATTAGTGCAATGTAACATTATACACATTATTTCGTATTCGTTTGTATTCATTATTAAATAATGTATTCCTCTAAAAATATATATTAATTGTATTTATAATAAAATTGTGTATTTCCTGTGAAAAGTGTATTCTTTGTAAAATTTTGCATTCATTGTAAAATTGAAATGATAGGCGTGTCTGATGAAAAAAATAATTTATGGTTTCAAAGGAACTTTTGATTACAATCCGATATATAAAGTGAAACTCAGAGTTCATGATTAGATAATATCATATCCAGATTACATATAATTTTCTACCAATATGTAAGAATGACGATATTAAATATTTTAATATCATTTTGCCATTTACGCTATTATAAAAGGCGTTGACGGTATAAAAGAGATTTTTACGTATACTTGAACTGATATACCAATATAATTACATGTCATGCAATCTATGTGCATTTTACTTCAATATACGTCAGCAACGGATGTAATCAATTAATGATGTTTACACAATGTTTAATCAAGTCAGCTTTGAAATATTCCGATTAAAAGTTTATGTACACTTTATGATCAACTTCTAATAAATTATCGTGGTTCTTTGTGTATGGGTAACAATTATGAAATCAGTATATATGCATACGCTGTATGTTTTAGTAAATTTTGCTAACTATTGTACTAACAACTTTTATTTTTTCCCTACATGTAATCATAGTAATAAATAAAATGTTATCAAAGATACCAAGTTAAATAGAATTTACTACGCCATACGTTTTTTCTAATCAAGACTCATCTCATCAGTGGCGCTCAAATAAAAAAAAATCTAAATGAGAAATTTGTTGTGGAGCTTTTATAAACAAAATACAATTCAATTCCGACTAAGGCTATCTACACCTGGAAAAAGAAAAACCTTAAATATTTTCTGAAATTTTTGGCAGTAAATTAAAAAAATTACTATATCACTAAACGGATCAATGATATTACTGTCAGCACCCAAGCGTGACTATTTAGTTGGTGATACCCTCCGAACACTTCCACTAGCAGAGGCATCGAACCAGTAGTTGCAACTAAAAGGTCATCAAAGATAAGGGTAATATAATTTACTACGCCAGACGTGAGTTTCTTCTAATATCTTGTACATTAGATTCAATAATGTTGCCAATTTACTGCACATTACCAAGTATTTAGTTATATCTGATTTGGAACAGAATGAGCATATTTTGCTTTTCATTAACGTCGTCTGTGGAGCCTGCTGTACACTTCCGACAAACGTACATGTAATATAAACATGCGACTGTACACTTCCGACTAACGTAGTACGAACAGGCGACTGTACGCTTCCCACTAACGTAATCTAACCATTCGACTGTGCGTTTGCCACTAACGTAATCTAAACCTGTGTATGTACGCTTTCCACTAACGTTATCTAAACAGGCGACTGTACGCTTCCAACTAACGTAATCCGAACAGGCGACTGTACGCTTCCCACTAACGTAATCTAAACAGGCGACTGTACGCTTCAAACTAACGCAATCTAAACACGCGACAGTGCCTTTGCCACTAACTTAATCTATACCTGCGCATGTACGCTTTCCACTAACGTTATCTAAACAGACCACTGCACGCTTCCGACTTAAGTAAACCGAACAGGCGACTGTACGCTTCCCACTAACGTAATCTAAACTGGCGACGGTACGCTTCCCACTAATGTTATCTAAACTGACGATTGTACGCTTCCGACTAACGTAATCCGAACAGGCGATCGTACGTTTCCCACTTACGTAATCTAAACTGGCAACTGTACATTTCCCACTTACGTAATCTAAACAGGTGAATGTACGCTTCTTACTAGCGTAATCTAAACTGTAGACTGTACGCTTCCCTCTAACGTAATCTTAACAGGCGACTGTACATTTCCCACTAACGTAATATAAACAGGCAGACTGTACGCTTCAATCTAACAGATTCCGAACTGGCGACTGTACGCTTCCCACAAACGTTATCTAAACATGCAACTGTACATTTCCCACTAACGTTATTTAAACTGGTGAATGTACGCTTTTTACTAACGTAATTAAAACTGGCGACTGCACGCTTCTTACTAACGTAATCTAAACAGGCGACTGTACGCTTCCCACTAACGTTATCTAAACAGATGACTGTACGCTTCCCACTAGCGTAATCTGAACAGGCGTCTGTACGCTCCCCACTCATGTAATCTAAAATGGCGACTGTACGTTTGCCACTAACGTTATCTACTTGGCGACTATACACACCTCACTAACTTAGTTTTTAGCTTTTCACTAGTACAGTACGCTAAATTATGTTTTGTCTGTTCTGGTATTACACATCTCCAAAAAAATGGCTATTTCACTGTAAACTGTTCCACACTTACAGGATTTAGCGTATGATGACAAATAAAAAACTCCAACATGCAATAATCTTGCATTTTTAAGCAAGATTGCACAGCTGCTTTGGATGTTTAAGGTGGGAAATTCGACAAACGTTTAGTACGCATATTAGCAATACAAATGTGTGTTTTTTTTAAATGTTTTACAACCCCGAAAAACGGTTAAAAACTGGTATTGTTACCGTTTTAAACGTTAATGTCTGCATTTCCATACAGTTAAAAAGGAGACGTTTCGGAGATATGTAAAAAAAATGAATGTTTTGAGAGATAATGTGGCTTGTAACGAATGTTTTTACTGTTCCCAATTCACATATGAAATAACTGTTTTATTATAGGATTGAACAATCCTTATTATTCTTTATAATTGCATTAAGAAATAAATTTTCCTATTAATGTATTCTCAATACTATGTTTCTTGTGTATTTTGGTAGCAGGGATCGTCGACCTAACGTATGAATATTTTGTTGATATTTACGTACTAAATTATATTCATAAACCATCTTTTGATTTTAATAAATATAACTAAGTTTTAAATTAAATTTATAACTTTTTTTAATCGAAAACCAGAATCGTTTTAAATTTAATGAATTATTAACGTAATTTATAATACAAATAAGTTGTCATCGCTATCGATATTGAATGCCACCATCTTTTTATTACATTGGTTACGCTAAAAAAATTTCGGTCAACATCATTTATCCTAAATTCTAATGTGACATGCTTTAAAGGCTTTGAGACCACAACTGTGGTAAAAAATTATTTATCTATGAGCAACACGCGCTGAGAAGGGCGTGTTTTAAATGGCTGTTCCGATTATAAAACTGTAACTCCCTCCGAAAAGCTATTGCATATGACGTATACATCTTATAAATAGCGACACGCGCTATAATTATCCGTTGCAATATATTGTGTGTTACATTGACGGAACAGCCAGTTTATGGCGGAAATGATGTTTTCTATAGGTACGAAAATATTATAAATGTACTCCAATTGTCTTATTAGAATAGAAATAATTCACGGAGACTGTGATTTATCATTGTTTTACCACGGGATGACCATTTATGTCGTTATTTTATCCCTCGCTAGCGCTCGTGATAAAATAATACGACATAAATGGTCACCCCGTGGTAAAACAATGATAAACCACAGCCTCCGTGAATTATGAATGACTTTATTCTCATAAACATATAAAGTTACAGAGAAGATAATAATACATTAATACAAATTAGTAACATACAGCATGCGTGCGATAAAGAATAATATTTAATTAACCAGGAGGGACTTTCACATTTATAATTTTTATAAATTTGCATAGTTTTTCTAATAAAACAACATTTCGTGAGGAGAATAGTTGATTAAATTTAAAAACATTCGGGTTGCTATGACAATATCTGGGTAAGTATTGTTGTCGTTCTCTAACAAAGTATTTACATGTCATTATGTAATGGAACTCGTCACCAATGTCTTTGGAGTCACATAGGGCGCAGGGTCTATCGTGTCTGTGGAGACCCTGCCACCTACCTGTCTCCACTGGCAGCCGGTGATTTCCACATCTGTATTTACAAAAATATATACATAGTTGACAGGTAGTAAAGAGATATAATTCTCTAACATGAAATCAATTTTGAATATTCTATAACAAATTCCTTTTGATGATACATTTAATTGAGAAAACCACTCTTGTTTGAACTGATCTTTTAATCTTTGTTCAACACAACACAAAATCCATTGCTTATTAGACATATTAGGATTAATCCATACATCTGACAATCCACAATTATCTAAAATATTTTTTATAAAATGTAACCAATTATTTTTAAATATACAATTATAAAAACGTTTACAGATCATTTTATACATCAAGTATGCTATTTTATTTTCTTTTCCATTCAGTAAGCGACACCAATAGTTAATCATACGTAACTTAACACTTATAATTAAAGGATATCTTCCTAGTTCACCGTAAACCATAAAGTTTGGTGTAGATTGTTTTAAATGTAAAATATGTTTGCAAAAGCGTAAATGCACACGTTCGAGAATATCTAAATTTTCAAACCCCCATATTTCAGATCCATATAGGAGGATAGGAGTTACAATTTTGTCGAACATTTCTAGTTGACATTGTAGCGATAGATTGTTTTGTTTACATTTTTTATAAGTGAATACATAGCTTTTAAAGCTTTTTCTTGTAAGTATTTTTTTGTTTGTAGAAAAGATCCATTTTTTGTAAATAAAATTCCAAGATATTTATATTGACTTACTATTTCGATTTCGGTATTTTGTATGTAAAATTTTGTATTGTTTGATATTCTTCCTTTAGAAAAAATCATTACCTTGGTTTTACTTGTATTTATTTTCAATTTCCATTGTTCACAATATTTTGAAAAAGTATTTAAAAGTATTTGAAGATCTTCAGTAGTCTCAGCTAATAATATCGTGTCGTCGGCATATAAAAGAAGAAAAGTTTGAAGTAAATTGTTAACTCTTTTTTACTGTCTGAACTAATCGAGTGAACACCTTTAAGGTTGGCATTTTCGAGATATTCCTGAAATTCATTTAAAAATAGTGAAAACAAGACAGGAGATAGATTTTCTCCTTGCCTGACTCCTATTTCGCAAGCAAATGCATCAGAGATTGAGTCGTTATGCAATATACGAGACTTAATATTTTCATACATGTTTTGAACAACTCGCAGGAGTTTACCATTAACACTATTCTGGACTAATTTAAAAAGTAGGGAATTTCTATGTACAAAATCAAAAGCTTTTTCAAAATCTATGAAAGTACAATATAGTTTGTTCTTTTTTGCAAAAAGTAATTCAAATAATGAATATAAAGAAAATATATGATCAGTTGTTGAATAACCGTGTCTAAAACCTGCTTGATTCTCGTTCAAAATACAAAACGATTCTAAATATTCTGTCAATCTCTCGTTTAAATTTTTTCTTAAATAAATTGAGTCAACTTCATTTAACAAAAAATATATTTCGTTAAAAACCTCAACCGGAAGTAATCTAGACCAATCAAATTAACGTATTTCTAAATATGCAAATCATATTAGAATTATTAACTGATCAATTACTGTTTTAACAGTACTTACAGAAAAAAGGGAACAAGAAAATAGTTTTGCAAATACGTTAATAATTAAACTTTCTCAATTTAACAATCTTTTAACTATGTCACACCGCCAACATTATATATGTCTGTAGGTTTTCATTTTGTTTTCTTACTAATGAGTCAGCGTGGTACCTAATTTAAGTAGATATCCTTTTCGCAATCCGTGGGTGAGATAAGAATTTCACGCGCCTTTTCCCGTAAAAATGTATTGTGACCTCAACTGTCGGTTTAGCGAGAAAAGTCATAAATTATATGTATAAGTTGTGTTGGTTTACTTGGCCTCTTTGAATATTAACATGAAAACACCATATCCGAGCTTCCATGAACCAATTTATTCCGCGATAACATTCAGGGTTAGATAACTCTATTTGTTGACAACTTTAAACATGACCGCACCGAACTTTTTAACGAATTAGTAAGAAATAGAATCAAACACGGGTGGTAGCGCAAGACGGGAAAATCTTGGACACCCGCGTGAAAGATTTCTTTTGGTCTCCAACTCTGCAGAGCCTCTTTGAAGTCCAGAAATTTTTTCATTTGGGTGTCCGTGAGATTTTTCCGTCTTGCCATCCCACCGGTGTTAGATCCTTTATTTCTCTGTTATTTCGTTTATTCTTAAGGAAACAGTAATTTTGCCTTTTTTCAACTGACAAATTTGTAATTTGTTACGCGAAGGGAAACAGTCGAAGCTATTGACCTTCAACAGTTCGTAAATGTGGACGTTTTTAGAATTTCAGAAAACAGTAAAAAATACCTAATTACATTTATAAAATGTATCAGGTAATAATAACGAATGCTTTTGGAGATAATATTAAATGAACCCTAAAGTATGCTTTGGTGTTATTTGGTTTTAAACAGTGGCGGATCCAGTCCCCCTTCCCTTATTAGCAACCCTCTTAAAGGAAAAACTGACCGGACCATCCTTATGAGTAATCCTGTATCTGCTACCGGATTAAACAGTAACACATGTTTTAAAAGATACATGGATTTAAAGTAACACATGTTTTGGGAGTGCGTAAATTGAGCAGAAACTGTTTAAGTAGATAATGTGAACTGTAGAATAACGAAAGTTTAGGAGGTACGTAGATTGAAGAGTATAGGACAGTTTTGAAGGGTAGGTGGATCAAACTGTAACAAATAGTTTCAAAAGATACGTAGATTGAATAGTAACCAATGTGATGACTGTGTAAGGAGATATGTAAATTAAACAGTTTTAGGAGTTACATGTACGTGGATTGAAAAGTAACAAATGTTTAAAGATACTTAGATAAAACAGTAATGATCGTTTAGGCAGATACGTATATTTAATAGCAACGACTATGTGGATTGAGCAGTAAGGAATGTTTTATATGTACGATGATGTGGTTGGAACAGTAACGACAGTTTTTGAGATACGTGACCTAAACAGTATAGAACGTTTCTCTAGATACGTGAATTACGCAGTAAGGACTTTATCAAGGATGTTATGAGATATGTATATTAAAAAAATTTGAGAGTAATATGAATGTGAAATGTGCAGTAATGAATGTTTTGTGAGCTACGTATATTAAAGCCTGTTTTGAGGAAAGTGGATTGAATTGCAACGTCAGTTTTGGAGGCACATATACTTGCATGAACAGTAACGATTGTTGCGAGAGAAACTAGATTAAGCAGTAACGAATGTTTTAGAAGGTACATGGATTAAACGGTTATACAACAGTTTTGGAGGTACGTGAAGTAAACAGTCACGAATAATTTGCAAGTAGATTAAATAGAAACCAATGTAAGGAGTGTGTGATGAGATACGTAAATTGAACAGTTTTGGTAGATACATGTACGTGAATTGGACGTGACAGATGTTTTGGAGGTGAGTAGATTGAACAACAACGGATGTTATGGAAGGTACGTGGACTAAACAGTAATGATTGTTACGAGAGAGTTTGTATATAGGTGAATTTAAACATTTTTTTAGATATGTGTCTTGAACAGTTAGCGATTGTTTTGGAAGATACGTTGATTTAGCAGTAACGAATTATTTAGAAAATACTTGGATTGAACAATAACGAATACAACGAGTGTGCTAGGAGATATTTGAATTAAATTGTTTTATGACATACGTGGTTGGGCAGTAATGATTCAAGACAAAAAAATTTCCTATCAAAATACTAAGGGAATTTCTAATATAGTGTCTGATTTCACATATTAGTTTCTTTGATTTCGAAACACAAACAGTATCTGTATAATAACAGAGATTCCTTCGTTTATGAATGTTGTAAACAGGAAATCAATGATTTTCTTCTTGTTGCACCTTTGTTATAGTAAAACTCACGTAAGACGTCGGTGAGTTAACGTTTCATAATTTAATTTGCTTTGTAAGATGGAATTTGATTTGTCAAATTATCCGATATAACTTGCGTTAGTCACATGACCTAATTCTTAAAATTTAAATAGTTGCGTGAATTGACGTCAGATCTGATGTTACCGTCATTGTCAAGTATTATCTTTAAAATTATTTATTAGGATATTTGCCTCCTAAATAAGACAAAAATGTGTTTACGACAGCTAATAATGGGTAGCTAGCTAAAATCTCTATGGTATCCAGTAAGATATATCTTACCTGCATTGGACTGCTTGCTGCAGATATTTCTGTAAATCCAACAACATCACTGAAAAATATTGACACTGAGTCGAATGATTCAGCAAAAACACTCCTATTCTTTTTTCGAAGATGCGACACTACAGATTTTGGAATCATTTTGTATAAAAGATCTTCCGCTACTTGTTTTTCCTTGTCCAGTTCGTCAGTTTTTATCTGATATTCTTCCGCAAATGTTACCATGCATTTATTCATTATTTTTGTTGTTTGAACAACGGCCAATAACATCGTAACTGTAAACATACACATGATTAGGACTGAAATAATCTGGCTAACGAAAAACGATGCATACGACTTTGTGTGTGCTTCAACTTCACCGCGGAACTTGAATAATGTCATTGCAATGTCATTCGATAGATTCATAATTTTCAAAACATAGTCAGAAAATGACGTTTCATTATATATGACATCATTACATGTCAATTGATTTATTTGCTGAATGACACTTAAATTAAAGTTTGATAATAAATTAAGCCTTTTTATGTCATTTAATGCATTATTTTTCATGTGGAAGTATTGCATAGTTTGGGAATCGCAACTTCCGCTAATTTTACACAACGTACAATAAAACATTTCTAGAAGAATAAAGGAACACGATTTTATTAGGCTGTAATAATATATGAATTTGGTTGGAGTTTCAAAGATAATTTCAGAGAAATAAGCTTGCAGCCAGATTAAAGTGTCATCAATTAGTTTCTCCATATAGAGCAAAGTATGATTGTCGCATCTGTTAAATACCGTAATGTTACATAATCTCCAAAATGTTTCATTTAAATTCAGACCATCATCATTGCAGATTGTCCTGTAAGTGTCATAATAAGCAGTTAATGTATCATATTCGACTGTAGAGTTTAAAATAACAGGTATTAGGCATTGAGAATTTACTCCCTGTATCATCTTTAGAAACGAAGCTATCAGGCTGGTCGTTCTTGATATGACCTCTAAACTCCTGTCTGCAGTTAAATAGTTATAAACGTTGCTACCTATTATAAAAGATGATATTCCAAAAATGACAACCATAGACACGGCACATATAATATAAACTTTAATTAGGTGTAACTTAGCTACTTTCCCGAAAAATGAAGGCTGTGTCGTCATGGCAACACTTACATCCTCTTTATATATATTTAAAGGCACGATGGAATTCGGTTTTAGTGCTCTGAACATCACGTACATGTAAAATCCACACTGTTTGTCGTATCCTGGTAAAAAAGTAACTTTTAAAGTAGCTAAATGTTTTTTGCAGTTGGATATTTTACGAAAAAAATTAGTAAACAAGTGTATTTACTGGCTTCGCACTCACAGCATATGTTTACAATATTAATTTCACTTGTCTTTTTAATTACAGTCATTATATCAACACAACGGTTATGTCAACTCGCAAGATAGATCGGTAAAAACTCGATGCTTTCTGACACAGTAGATCACAAGTTTATACGATTTACACACTTTTATCAATCAAGGTAAATTTACAGGTAGATAATCAATGTCATTATCGGTTGATTGTATGCTATAGTACAAAATATTTCTAACATTTTCTTAAAAAGCAGAAAAAACTAAATAATCATATGGTTCTAACTAGACGAGTCATCAATAAGTAACAAAAAAGGTCGGTATATTAGTTCTGAACGCAAATTAAATAAAATTATTTAACACATTTTTGTTGGTTTGTTTGTCACAGAGAAAACATTTTTTAAGATTCAGTGAATCAGAAATTAGAATTCCTCATTGGTGGGAACGCTTGAGGTCCAATCGGTATTTCTTATGACGATTAATATATACTTGACTTAATATTACTTTATTGGTGATAATTATAAAATGATAAGCGTGTTTAAATGCATAAATTAAAATCCAAACAATATCAAATGAATCATTCCTTTTTTTTAAAACAAAATGTTCTGTTTAGCTTTTTGTTTTAATTTTAAACCATATCTGAACGCTGTTTATATTTCAAATGAGTTCTATCTCAATATCGAAATCGCTTATGTCATAATATTATCATTTTGCCCTTTACTGTTTAAAACTTTATCTTACTATAGTCCAGTCATTCTATGTCTGAAATCCCTATAACTAACTGCAACTGAACTACTTTTTGGGTGCATTTGGTTACTCATTATGTACTGAATGTACTATTAAAAATCGCCATCGATTAGAAATGGCACCTTGTGTTTTTCGGGCAAAACAATGGATTTTGAGCAAAAATCGCCAAAAACTGGAAAATGTCTGTTAAATGTTTGAAACCACCAAAACAAATTAACTATCTCTTGTAAATCTTTTTTAACACTTTGCAAAAGGATATTATAAATGCTCATCTTAAAAAAAGTTTAGTGTAAGTTTGTTTTGGGGACAAAAACACAAATTTTGGCAAAGTATCGCCGAAAATGAGAACAAAATCCGAAAAACTACTCAACATTCAAATGTTCAATGTTCTAAGCTAATTTTGTTTCCTATCGCTCATTCGTCAGTATCCGACTCATTGAGTAATTCACTAGATATATTAGAACAAGTATTTCCGTGACATCCTCTACATGCCATTGAACATTGCAGTCCGTGTTTTATACTGTACAACTTTTTGTTTCACAGTTTCCTTAGCATTTGCAATAAATTGTTTTTAATCATTCATTAGGAGCAGGCGGCAAAGAGGATCGCACAGGTAGACAAACATTATTCTCTAAATGCCCTCCCCAGTCGTATACATTTAGATGTTCGCTCTGTCCCATCCATTGTTTAACTTGGTAATACACACGAAGAATATGAAAAAAGGCAGCATTTGATGTTGGTGGTAGAGTATGCACCTCAACAAAATTTGAACTGGTCATTACAATTGTTGTAAACTTTCTGAATCTGAGAAGATCAAAGTTTTCATATTGAGTACCACCGTAAAGATTAACCAAAGACTTTTTCCGTACTTTAAAGCATCTTCTTTATAGCTGGCATTTGTAAATTTGTCTGGACACTCGATAAAGATTGCATCTTTCGAAGCTTTTTTGAATGAATGTGCCTTTTCTATTCCAAACATCGAGGCACATCATGAAACTGCATGTACAAAAGGTAATATTTTGCACAATTGATGTCCGAGATTTGCACAAGTCTTCTTAATTTCCCATAACCTATTTTTACGTGATGATGGCTTCATTTCAGACCGTAAGGTAATGTTGTATGACAAATTCTAGGCACAGTAACACAATAAAACTAAGAGGTCTGTATCTTCCTCTTCAGGATATCAGTCATAGCTTCGCTTGTGACCATCATTTTTAATTCTTTTGGAGCAAAATAAGCAATGGTCGTTAAAGAAATAAAGGCTTCTTGCGGTCTCAAAGAACGATTTAGGTTTTTGCTTGTGTTATTACTGGAACTGCGTCGAAGTTCTTTACTTCTATAAAAATCACGTCTACATATTTTATGTACTTTCTGATGCAGAAAACACAACATGCTTCCATTTGTGCTTAAATCGTCATCATTATCACATGAAATTAAAATGTATTTTTGATTTAAATATATGTGGATAATTGTGAAATGAAAGATCACTTACGTAATTTTTTTCATTTCAATATGATTTTTTTAAAAACGAAGAACAAACCTATTTTCCTTTTCGTTTATTTCTTGCTGCTTCCTCTTATGTTTAATAGAAAATATTTATATTATAATGTAAACATTTGTTTGAGGTATATTATTCTTAGATAACTGTAAAATTACATTGAATTTTTTGGACTATGTTGGGTTTCCGTAGATCTATTCAGCACCCCTCAAAGAAATTTGAATATACAAGCTTTTTACTTCAGTATTTAATTATGATTCATGATTTATTTTTTTGTTTCATAGTTTTATAGTTTTTAGCAAGTTGTGGAATTTTAGCAAAAATTGGCGATTTTGGGAAATGGTCGTCTGCTATTTAATGCTACCAGTGGTGTAGCTAGGTTTTGAACTTACGGCAGGACCCTGGTAGGGGGAACAGGGAGAGAAGCTCTTCCTCCGAAGCTCCGCGAATACAGCCTTTTAGAAACACTTTTATTTTTCAAGCATTTTTATAATACTTTTTTGTAAATCTTCCATCCAGGGATGCTAATGATTGAGTAAGGAAAAAATGGTATGGATCGAGTTTTCCGGGAAATCATATTTAAAAAACAAAAAAGAAAATGATCTTAGTGAACGGACGATCAGACTATTTTCCGACACGATTCAGCTACCTTTTTCAATTTGTGCGATGCGGAATTACTTCTTGTAGTAACATCGGACCAAAAGTAGGAAAATTAAAAATAGAAAATAAAAATAGAATAAGTATGGTTGAAGATTTTTTGGACTGAAAACTGCCAAGAACACATAGAATGAGAAACCCTCATCCTCTTCCATTGTCCTTTCTTTTCTATGAAAAAAATTGCTGTTTTGTTTATGCACGCAGGTGTGTCGTTGCGTAAATGGTAGCTACGCCACTTGATACGGGAGAAAATATACACTTTAAATCGTTATTTGATAAAAGAAAGTATCTTCATATATATTGTTTAATTAAAATGAACGATTTAATAGCTTCATACTTACTTAAAATGTCTTTTTTCAAGCACTAGAGTCGTTGGTTTTGACGTTCTGGAAAACAGTGTGTAAAATCCGGATCGGGTTTGGAGGCTCATTCAAGTCATATTTTTTTTCTCGTATGGGTGAAAAAAATAAAAATTCGCGTAAAATGTTTAAACAACTAGATTGAAGAGGCGTTTTTAACAGTTATATAGTTTTTAGTATTGATTGATTTTCTAAACAAAAATCTTCTGTTGCAGTTAGTTCTTGGTCAAATTAAATTACGACTAGACTACTTACTACTACCGTAACATACTTACTTCCATATTGTTTTGTCGGTCTGGAGAGAACGATTTTTCCAAAATGTTTCTAAAATGACTCAAAAACCAAAGCAACATGTTTAGAATGCTTAGTGCTTGACAATGATCATTTCTGCTATTTCCAATTGTTTTTCTTACTTAAAACATAAATTGTTTATATTATTACATAGGGGATGAAGGAAGTCCCACTATAGTAGTAGCCATATTGGTTTATCATAACTTTTAATGTTATAAATTGTTAGATGCTTTCCACAATTGTTATATATACATGTATGCATGTATTAAAGCATCTGGTTTTAATTCTGGAAGAAGCAGGATTACTCGGTTAGTTTTAAAAAATTATCTTCACCTATCAGTACATGGGTAGCAACTCAGTCAACTAAAATGAACTCTCTCTTACTTGGACCTTCTTCTAGAAATAAACTTGGGAATACTACTAACTAGACTCCACGACAAACGTGTTGACTTCAACTTTCCAACTGTCAAATTAACGTAAATCGATAGCAACAGTCCAGCAGCTCCAGTGTATTGTGTGTACAAATTAGCACATAGGTTAAGCTAGATTCCGATTTAATAGCCCGGTCACTGATGATGACTACTAACCTATTCCAGCAAAGGTTTGTACCTAGGTTGATGTCATCACTTTGAATGTCTATCTTCATCACAATGGATTAATTGATCGTTATAAGAACTCCATCTGTCGAATTAGATGGGACTTTTTCGCTGAATTATATGTAGTCTTTCCTATTCCTGGGTTTGACTTGTTCTACGATATGACAGTGTGTATAATTAGAAAGAGGCACTGTTTTACATTTCGGAACACTTGAGTGCACCCCTGTTTTTAGTGTGTTCGGGTTACTCATTTTCTGTTATTGTGTTTTGGGGTTTTGTTTCGTTTTGTATATGTGTCTAAATCTGGATTTGTAATCGTTCATCCGCGTTTGGCTCTTGTAGTTTGGTCGGTAACCTAGCTGTTTAGTGTACAGAAAGGAGATAGACCAATCACAAACCATACCAACAATAACAAAAACGTAATAGAAATACGAGTGCAAAAGATTTGAAATGAGGTTATTTTCATAGGTCAGTTTTCCATAGTATAGTTGACCTAGGAAATGAAGCGTAAACCTACAAGCAGTCGATTTACGCGGGAAATGTCTCGCGGTTTGTCCGAATAACATAGAAATTTCTCTAAGCAGACGAGCCTTTGTAAACAACGCAAATTTCCTTTAGAATCCAAAATAGCACACTTACAATGTAAAAATTTAATTACTTGACAACTTTTCAGTATAGAAAAGAAAACTTAAAAAAAAAGTTGTAATTAAAAATGTATGTGCACTGACCATAAATCTACAGGGAAAAGGGACATAGAACACATAAATTTGATTGTAAAGAAGTATAGAGTGTTGAATAGGGTTGGACAATTTAGCCTTAGGTAGCGTATTATCACCTGATAACTCTAACGAGAGAGTCTCCCCTATCTGCCACCCTGGGACGAACTGGGCTGATCTATGAATCTAGCACTAGGAATCCCCCATGTATGGTTTCAGGTTTCCCAATCTGTAAATAGCTTGTATTTAAATATTTGAAAATTAAAGTGTAAACCTATTCGCAAACCTCAGCATGAGTAATGGCAAAACCTATAATGGAAGACTGGAGATTAAAAACACAGCAAATTATGTTTTGTGTAGTATCAACCATTTTAATGTTTATGTTGAAATTGATCAGAATGAATACCGCTAACTAAGCAATTTCCATGTATAATATATTAAATAAATCTACCTTTTAAGCTGCTATTTTAGTTCATTCAGTTTGGAGGTACTACATTCCATACAAAACTTTAACTTGACACAGAAACATCATCTCAGTTATAAACATTTCTAAATAGTAAATGTAAATGGGACAATACTACCGTTGTTTGAATTTTTCACATTTGTTTACAATGATTGTGCAAGATCTGGAAATAATAAAACTTATAAAACTTCGTTTATACCAGACGAAATAAAATTATACAATATCATTATTATTTTACTGCAGTGAAGAATGAATGATGTACCATCTGAAAAAACCTGCAACGGGTACGAATTTCTGTCTATATACCTTATAATGTTTTTAACAATTATAATGCATGTAACAAAAATGTATTTGTCTTAAACTCCCAAACTGAAGGTAAAATAGACATAATTGTTACCCTCAAACTGTGTTCGTGTTGTTTATAAATATGTTGCCAAATATTTGCTTTTTCTTTTGTTTCTCTAGTCGTTTATTTTGCGTGTTTGTATTGTACTTTGATATTTGCAGTATGTTCACCTTATAATCTTTTACACTATGGTTATGTAAAAAATGAAGAAACTTGACTACGTTAACCAAAATTAGAATATTGAAATACACTACATACATTATAAAAATTTAATGAAAAAGACATTCACGATAAATGTATATAAGGAATGTGAGATGAAAGTACACAAAAGATTAAGCATTAAGGTATAAATGTTGTAATACGAATCGCTATGTCGGCCAATTTATGTGTACAATGTATAGCTTGAAAAAACAGTCAGAGTAACCGTGATTGGTCAATAATGATTCTTGTAATAAATATGTTTTGGAAAGAAATGCAATCTTTGGCACGAATACACAATAATGCATTTTAAAGGAAGAAATCGAATTTCGAATACGTAGAGTCACCTCGGTGAAATTAAAAAAAAGTTTTTTAACCCTCATTTTAAAATAACATTGGAAGAAGGCATTGATATAATCCATCCAAATACCCAATATAGGTCATCGTATGCTTATGATCTGTTCTGAACAAGTAGCAATCATAACTTTCAGTAAATCATTAGTACAGTGTAGATATCTCTCCAGCTGGAACAATGCTGGTGTAACAGCTATCTTTAAAAAGGAATTCTCTCTTTTCAAATTTGAGGTCTGTATCTTTGATCTTTGAAGGGTTGTTTATTAATATGTTTACATTCATCTTTATCTTTATAAACTGCTTAATGAGTAATTCACCGGTTTCCTACCAAAAACTTCAATTGTCCACCAAGTGTTTGATATGTATAGCTGTATTTTAAATTTTCGTTAAAAAATGAGCTGTTTTGCATTTCGTGACTTTTCAAAATAATTTGATAACCTTTGGAATAAGTGGTTACTATACAAAATGAACTCGTATGCAATTAGAGGGAACTTAATAGAATAGTTTCAAAGGTATTTAGGCGGTAGACAACAAAAAACTTTAATACATTTTACATTCTCTAAGTATATTAATTTTTTAACTGGATTTCCACAAGATTCAGTTCTCGGTTCTCTGATATTTATACTTACCATTATTGACATAGCAAATCGCCTTATCTCACAGTGTAGATTATCTGATAATGAGGTCGAAAGGATGCACAAGGCAAGACATTTTGCAAGTTAATATAGAATCTTACATTAGTACGAGTGGATTATCGAATTTCTCCAATTGAGATAGTTAAATAATGGAATTTTAAGTCCGAGCCTTGGCGAGGAATTAAATTTCCATAGCTTAACTATCGAGATTGGAGAAATCCGACAATCCAAGAGTACTTATTAGTAACCTAAATTTTACGTTTATGACTTGAATACGCGGTAGATGTAAGGTGTTTTGTTTATGACGTCATAAGTTCTTATTATGACGTTATTATTTTAAACCAATCAACTGCTGAGAACACAGATTCACTATTGACGAGAAATATTTTTTTCTACACCGGTCAAGCGGTTCAAATATTACGTCAACATTAGAGAAAATATGTTATTGATCATGATTTAAAAGAAAAAAGTTGATGGTCCTAAATTGGCTTATGTGTTTAATCGTAGCATCAGTTTTACCGTGAATTAGAAAAATATTGCTTTTAGCAAAACACATAAACATTTAGATGTCATTTTCAGTAATAACACCAAACCTAATGCGTACATCAAAATAATGTATTTTGACACATTAATATATTTCGCAAACTGAAATATAAATGATCAAGAAAAATTTATAAAACAAATGTATAGCCTATATTAGACCTTATTTTTAGACATGCTTCAGAAGGTTTCGGAGACAGTTATCAAGAATTTCAGGTTGTTGGTAGCAGATTTTCTTACAAATTATAGACACCACCAATACACTAAGCTCAGCCTCTTACTTAGACCTGATTCTAGAAATAGACTCAGGAAAACTACAAACTAGACTCTACGGCAAACGTGATGACTTCAACTTTCCAATTGTCAACTTCCCGTTCATCGACAGCAACATTCCAGCAGCTCTAGCGTATGGTGTGTACATTTCACAACTTATACGTTATTCTAGATCTTGCGATCGGTATTCCGATTTTCTAGACCGATCCCTGCTGTTGACTGCTAAACTACTCAAACAAGGGTTTGTTGCACCTAGGTTGATGTTACATGTATCTCTCCAGAAGTTCTATGGTCGTCACCATGACTTAATTGATCGTTATGGGAAGTCAGTGTCTCAAATACGATCTGACATGTTTGCTGAGTCATAGGTAGTGATTCTTATTCCTGGATTTGACTTTTCCCTAGACATGACAATGAGTAACTCGACGGGTTTCTAATTAGAGGCAGGCACTGCTTATTCGTCCGGAGCACCTGAGTGCACCCATGGTTTTGATTGGGTTCGGGTTACTCTCTTTCTGTTTTTTGTGTTTTTGGTTTTTGTGTTGCGTTTTGTCTATATCCAGATTTGTAACTGTCCCTTGACTTTTGGCACTTGTTGTTCGGTCGGTTTTCTTTGCTATTTTTCTTAACATTACATAAACAAGCATTTTATAACTTTAACTAAGAACTTAATCTAAATTAAAAGCAAATTCAACAAACTATTGACTGGTACGTATTGTGTGTATTTGGGTGGAGAGGGCGAGGTTTGCAAACTAGACAACGTGGAATTGTTCTGTTTCTTAACATAGCCAAACACGTGATGTAAAACAATGTCATAGTGTTCTTTTGAAAGTGTTTCGCTCAATCCCAAATGCAGTCCTAGCTTCATTGTAATGTGCACCAAAAAAAAGGAGTGATGAGTATCACTCATCTGCATCTGCAGGATGGAATTTGAATGATATAAATCTTTAAAAAAAACAGTGTTTAAAAATGGGTACGAACACCTAAGTTGTGTTATCCCAGATGTTAAAGAAGACTCAACTAATATACAGTATTGGCGGTATTTGGCCACAGCTTTAATATTTTTAATCAATATATATATATATATACATTTTAATAGTTCATTGATACAATATAGTTAGATATAAATGGTTGCCGCAGATTGCTGATTATGGCAACCAAACTGTCACTGTATAAATGATCACCACAGATTGTGGTAAAATAGTTCCTTGATACAATATAGATAGATATAAATGGTTGCCGCAGATTGCTGATTATGGCAACCAAACTGTCACTGTATAAATGATCACCACAGATTGTGGTAAACTGAATATCAGAATAAGAGCAATTAGACAATCACCGTGGGATACACAGGTGAAAGTACAATTTGGAAATCACCGTGGGAAACACAGGTGATGGATAGAAAATCCTTACATTGTTAATATCCAGTGAAAATACTATAATCACATGTATCTGATGCAGCAAATTGTGCCAACCAAAATTGTTCATTTTACAAGTCCAAATACACCTCTCGAGTATTGTCCTGAAGATACGTCAGCAAGGATCCTAATGGCAATTGATCAATCAACTGAAATTATAAAAAACACAAAGCAGTATCTGGTTCAAAAAACACAAATTCCCACTGAAAAATTAAAGGGGGGGTTGGGAGGGTTTTTTGTTCTCGAGACAGTGGCACCACAAATTTTTTGCCGCCTTTCGTTCTCGATGGTAAACCAAAAAGGAAGTGCAAGTTACCAAGGCGATACAAATTGTGTGGGTATCTCTAATAACCGAAAGGTAACTATAACAAAGTAAGCATAACTAATAACCGAAAGGTAACTATAACGAAGTAACCCTGTGATAACCGAATTTAAGTTTGATTACTTAAATTTCATTATCCCAGATGTTAAAGAAGACTCAACTAATATACAGTATTGGCGGTATTTGGCCACAGCTTTAATATTTTTAATCAATATATATATATACATTTAAATAGTTCATTGATACAATATAGTTAGATATAAATGGTTGCCGCAGATTGCTGATTATGGCAACCAAACTGTCACTGTATAAATGATAACCACAGATTGTGGTAAAATAGTTCCTTGATACAATATAGATAGATATAAATGGTTGCCGCAGATTGCTGATTATGGCAACCAAACTGTCACTGTATAAATGATCACCACAGATTGTGGTAAACTGAATATCAGAATAAGAGCAATTAGACAATCACCGTGGGATACACAGGTGAAAGTACAATTTGGAAATCACCGTGGGAAACACAGGTGATGGATAGAAAATCCTTACATTGTTAATATCCAGTGAAAATACTATAATCACATGTATCTGATGCAGCAAATTGTGCCATATTGTCGATGTGAACAACACTTGTTTACATCGACAACCGCCATAAAATGGGGGATTTGCTGCACCGCTGTGGACCAAATACCATATATCACAATGACAACTTTATATAACTTTACTCAAGTCAACTCAGCAATTTATTTAACAGCCTCAAAGTTATACACACAATATTAAACAGTGCATTAAAGACGCAGCTGTATGTAAATAACGAGTGGCTAAAAACTCGTAGTTAAAATTTAGGAAAAACGATCCCAGTTTGTGAACTACTTAAAAATTCCTCAATGCCTCCTTGCAACGTGTTTATAAATATATTGTTGCCCACATCAGACAAATGAACCCCATCCTCCTTAAAAAAATTTCTTTTCCCAAAATATCGGGATACCGAATATAAAACCCGCCCGATTTTAACAAATGTGAAGCAATCGAGTTATTAACCCTGCGTCTGGCTTTCTCCATTGCTGCGTTATTTAATGAATAACTCCACTTAATTCGTGGCAACATTTGTGACCAGATAATTTTTGTAGACGGCATATCTTTAGACAGTTTTTGTAAGATATTTTTTATATCATTTCTCAAATGACCAACCTTTATGTTACCGATATCATTGCCGCCAACATGAATTAACAAATAATCAGGAGGATCTTCATATTTTTTCAACCTTTTTAAATGCCCCTCAAGCTGACTCGCAACCATTCCACTTTTCCCTTGCCACCAAACTGTTGCGTTTAACCTTTCAAGGCCTAAATTTAAGCCACCAGGACGAGATCTAGCCTTCATAAAGGCATGCTTTATCAATGATGATCCCACAATCCAAATTTGCACAGGTTTACAAACTGTACCTATATAAATACTTTGAAGCCGTTAAAATACAGCTTACTAAATTGAATTTAACAAAAAGAATGAATATCAATTATAGGCCGTATGTATGATTTATAAGCATTTGACTTCCATCGACCGAATTGAATAATTTTACTATCAGATAAGCCCTCCATGGACAGGGTTGTAGCTCGACCGATTCGAAAGGAATGGGAAGTAAAACATGTAGAGTTAATGCCTGCTCTAGATAATGTTTTTTTTTAAACGGATACGAACTGATATCGAGTAAGAGCTCTCCCGTCAAAATGACAGAAAAGTGGACCCGCAATAGGTGGCCTATCCTTGAGAAAATTCTTCGTTAGCTGAGCAGGACAGATGTTAGGGTCGGGATGGGGTTGTAGCAAAATTTTATACCCTGTTCCGATCTGGTCCGTTTTCGATGAAGGAATACATATCTTCATACCAAAGGATGAAAATGACACATCCGAAACAGAAATAACATGATTGGAACAGCCCCCACTTGCCAATTCCCCAATCCTCAAAAGACCATGATATGCTACAGAGAAGGCGGCTTGAAACATCTTGACTTCATAGCAAGAAAAACAAACAAAGGGCAAAAATTTTAAAATTAACTGGAACAATTCCTTTGTTATTGGTAATCTGGGGTCCTTGCCTTTAACTCTAGAACGATTAATACCCTCCAACATTTTCTTAACTGTGAATTTTTGAGTATTATCCTCAAATTCGTTTACTTTACTATAAAAACTTATTCCTGCTAAATAACACTTAATTGAAGAATGTGAAAAATGTTCTTGAAATAAATAAGCAATGAAACTGCACAAATCATACAATGGGACAGGCCACACATTTTGCAATCCATAATTATTCCTAAATTCTAACAGGGCCCCAATTCCTCTCTGATACGCCTTTACAGTATTTGGGGCTACTGAATTATGTACTAAAGAATTAATTAAATTTTTGAAATCAGAATCATGAATTCCTCTGGAATTTTTGTCGATGTACTGTCTGCTTTTGGCACAAGAGACCTGAATCGGGACATCTGAAATCGAGAAATTGCATCTGCTACTTTATTTTCGATACCTTCTATATGGACAGCCTTAAACTGGACATTATTCAACATTGACTGCAAAACAAAAGGACGAATAAGCTTCATAATTTGCTTATCCTTTGATGATCTTTTATTCACAATAGTAACTAAGGCAAGATTATCAATAAAAAACAAAATTTTTTTGTTCCTGAATTGAGCTGCCCATAGGTACATAGATAGAACTACTGGTACTAGCTCTAAAAATGTCATATTTTTCATCAAAGGTAAATCTTGCCAAAATTTTGGCCACCTGAACTGAGCCCACGAGCCCTTAAAATATGCTCCACAACCTAAATTGGGATTTCCAGAACTGTCAGTAAACAGTTGTAAAGTTACATTAGATATCCAAATTCGATCTGGGAAAAAACATTGACCATTAAAATTATCTAAAAATTCCAACCATAGGACGATGTCAGATTTGACTTCCTTGTTTAACTTTATTCTGTGATAAGGTTTACGAACACCCACCATCAGGTCATAAAACCTTCTGATAAAAGCCCGCGAGGAAGGAATTGCTTTAGAACAAAAAGCCATTAGACCTGTAATAGATTCTAAATCTTTGAGAGTTATTCTCTTTTTTAACAACAATGGTTGCAACAATGATCTCAATTTGCATAGCTTATCATGTGGTATTAAAATCATCATCAGTTCAGTATCAATTATAAAACCTAAAAAGGGTAAACAAGTTGTTGGGCCTAATGTTTTTCCTCTGCCAATGGGACACCTAATTCTCTACAAATTTCACTAAACGTAGACATTAATGTATGACAATCATTTGATTTGGCACTCCCCATAAATATAAAATCATCTAAATAATGGTCCATTGAATGCAAACCAGATCGTATCTCTACTACCCATTGAAAAAAAGTTGAAAATTTTTCAAATAAATTACATGAAATGGAGCATCCCATAGGAAGGCATTTGTCAATGTAGTATTTGTTGCCAAATTTAATACCTAATAAATCGAAATCTGAAGGACTCACTACTAATAATCTGAATGCCGATTTAATGTCCATTCTTCCCAGTTTGGCAGAACTTCCCAAATCATATATTTTTTCTAATATATTATCCAGAGATGAATAATTCACTTTGCAAAATTCAGGTTTGATATAGGCATTAACACTATTGCCCTCTGGATATGATAAATTTGATATCAAACGCCACCCACCATCCGGCTTTTCAATCAGGCCAATTAGCGATATACGTAAAGTTGAAATAGGCAATTTTGAAAATGGACCTAATATCCTACCAAGTTCAATTTCTTTATCTAATTTTCTTAAAGTTTCAATTTTAAACTGCTCAGCGGAAAGCAAATTTTTTGAGGATATATGTTTTCTAGGTCCAGTATATTGTAATAAAAATCCTTCCGAAAACCCATTATATAATTCCATAGCCGCAACTCGATCAGGATAATATATCAACCACTTCTTCAAAAATTCAATGTTTATTGGGGTATGTCCCAGATCCCACAGGCGTGGTAGGAGGTCTTGGTCGTGGGTAATGCTGCAACTGTTGCCTAGATACAAAATTTGGAGAATGTGTTAAATTCGGTTTCGAAAACCTAGGAGAGTAGTATCGTTTCCCATATGCTGCACCCTGCTCAGGTACAAACCGAGCCCCAAACTGTTTTATCGGACAGTACAAGACTGGATGTTCACCACTACACCGCAAACATTCATGATGATATGAACAAAAAGACTTGAGACATTCGCCATCATAATTATACGTGTAACACTTTAGTCCCTTGTTTCGATTTATCAAACTGCCCCTAGTTTGATTAACTAATGAACCTATGCTCATACCAAGTGAGCTACCACTTTGAGACATATATAATAACCAAAGCTCCGAGTCGACATTTGACCAAGAACTTGCTGGGTCATGTGCTTTGCGCAGACGATACTGCTCATCGTAAAGTTTCCAGGCGCAATTGGCACAACGAGTAGCTGCCAACCTAACAACTGACATATATTTTAAGAATTCTTGAAAGCGAGATGGATGAGCTGTGCAATATATACTTGTATAAATAAGAAATGCTGTAGTCCACTGATCGATAGTAACAATTTTTGTTTGCACATTTTCTGACTGTAAAACAAGTGCACCCCTCTCAACTGTTAGTTTCTGTGTATGTTGCTTAGAGTAACTGTTTAATAAAAGACTCGATAATTCAATGTATTCACATTTCTGAATTTTTTCTTTAATATTTTGAGGCACATGAAAAGCCATATCACCATAAACACTTGCCACCTGGCATGGCGTATTTACTGTATTTAAATTAAATTCAACATTATCAGGTTGATTACTAGTATTGAACATTGTGGGCAATGTAAGTATGTCATTACCTGGTTCCTGCTGTTCAGGTCTGGAAAAATTCCTCTCGGTGCGACTGGTGGTTGAGAAAGGAAAAATTAAATCAAGTCCAGGGTTGTCATGTTGAATTGAAGTTGAAACCAAAGGCAAAGACGCTGTGTAGTATTAGCTGTTGTACTAGCATATGGAGGTGTAGGGATCGTCCTTGTAGTTGTAGCAATAGTGCGAGTAAGTGGAGCAGCCTTTTTCCTAGCCGCAGCCGCCTGGGTAAACCCCTGACCAATACCTGTTGATGCCTTTCTTTTCCTTGCTGATCGCCTTATCTGGGCCGACATGATGGTCAAGTAAATATGAAGTCGTACAATGTAGGTCCTGTGTAGATAAAAAATATAAATAAGAATATTTGTGTACTACGTATATCCACTGGCATTGTTTGTAGCTGCTTAGTTGGAAGATTTAAATATATTTTATTTATTTATTTATATTTTTATTATTATTATTATTATTTTTTTTTTTTTTGTGGCCGTTTTTTTTTTTTTTTATTTTTTTATCCGTGATGACCAAGCAAGAAATCCTAATGAAATTATAATCCAGTCAGCATAGAACGCTTTTACAGGTTACATTTTTTTTTTAAATATCATTCGCACGTTGTGTTAAGAACCACTGAATTTTAAGGTAAAGTAAAGTAATTTTTATTTAAAGTCGGCATATATATACATAACAACAAAAAGAACACGAGCTAAATTTTCTATAACTACACGAGGTCGCCCATTGACCTGGCATAACCTCATGTAAAATCTATAATATCAAAAGATTTTCGTTGTAACTTATCATTTCCAAACCTAATTAAATAATCTATAATTATACTCCCTTGATGAACACTGATGACAAGTGATGTACGGTGATTGTTCTCGAGACAGTGGCACCACAAATTTTTTGCCGCCTTTCGTTCTCGATGGTAAACCAAAAAGGAAGTGCAAGTTACCAAGGCGATACAAATTGTGTGGGTATCACTAATAACCGAAAGGTAACTATAACAAAGTAAGCATAACTAATAACCGAAAGGTAACTATAACGAAGTAACCCTGTGATAACCGAATTTAAGTTTGATTACTTAAATTTCATTAATATGATGTTTTATGTTCTCGGACCAATTGAAAATGCTTTGAATAGGGTAATCATTCAGAAAATTTGTGTACATCTGATTTGAATTTATAGGGGCTTTAAATTTTTTAGTTGATAGGTTTAATTCGTTTCAATGTCAAGTGGTAAAAGGAAAAAAAGATTTTCTTATGAGATAAAGTCTACAAAGTGGAGCAATCAAATACTCGTTATTTCTTAGAGTATATACAGAAGTTGTTTGGATTGAGAGAGACATTAACACATTTAAATATTTTTAAACAATTTCTTTAAAACGACGGTAGTCCTGTTATAATACAAACAGTTTCTAAATGCAGATGTTCAAGTTTTCTAGATTTGAAATACCACAATCATCCCATAGTTCTGAAGCATGTAAAAAAATATAGGCTATACATTTGTTTTCTAAATTTTTCTTGATCATTTATATTTCAGTTTACGAATTAATATATATATATATATGTATCCCCTTTCTGAATTTATTGTTGAACTATGGTTTATCATTGGCGCGAATTGTTACATTGTTTGTTGGAATGCAGTCTTTGGTTACATTTCAGAAAAATATCGTTAAACATGGTATGCACATTTTTCAGCTATATTCATGATGGCAACAAGTTGACAAACAATACATCAATTAAAATAGGGTTGGGATGGGACAAAGGAAATACAATTTTGACTGCCTGGAAAAAAGTACGAAGTATTGGGTAGGGTCGGAGAATTTAGCCTTTTGTAGCGGCTACAAGGAACCTACTCTGTTTCGAAATCTACAAAAGGGATCTCTAACGTGCAATTAGTGAGGCACTCTTCAAACACGCTACCCACTATGGTCCGCGGCCAGGCTTTCTGTGTTATGACCTGACAACCCCTCCCCCCAAACGAGAGGGTCTCCCCTATCCGCACTCGGGGACGCGCTGGGCTGCTCTGTGGGTTGAGGGCTGGTATGGTCCCAGTATAGTCCCGAAATGTTTGCAATACTTTTTATACCTATTGCATGGTTAAGACGTGCCCAATAACTTGTATCTCTGTATTCAGCCCTAAAGAATTAAACAATATCAAACACTGTTCACGTGCTTTTATTTCAAATCAAATTGTTTCGTCTATGTGGTTTTATAATTCGTCAGGTCTGTAAATATAAATGTCATCCTTTGCATACATTAGTAAGCCGCAACCACAATTTTTTCGATCATTGTTTTTTATAAGGTGTCTAACTTACTTTATCATTGGGGATACTCGGCTCTATATGAGTTTCAGTAATAATAAGGAAATTTATTCAGCAGAGTTATGTAGACATTTCTAGCTTATTCCTCATACTACGAATACTTATGTTACAAATGGTTATAAAATCATTGCCAGAAAGTGCGTTTTTGGGGCCTGGATTTTATTCAAAGTTACCAATATGTAAAATAAATTGTGATACATACAAAATAAATACTGAATTAACATTTGGACTTAAGATTGAAAAACCGTTAATGGGAGTTAATGAAAACCGGAAGTTAGTAAGTTGAATTTCTTGGTATGTTCTAGCACGGCAAATACTAAAATTGTATTTGATTCAATTTTTAAGAGTCAAACATTCCTATGGCTGCTCTGTAGATTCTAGGCTATTACCCATAAGTGATTCAAATAGACTGAAAGATAATAACGGTGGGCATATGAGATTAAAGTTGGAAGATGATACACACACACACACACACACCATAACATATATATGTAAATATAAACCAAGCTATTCCAGAATAATCGATGAAATAATGCACATACATGCAACAGAGGTTTTTGAAACCACATCAGGATAATGTTCAACATATTAAATATGCACATAATGATACAAGAAATGTAAAAAATGCATATAAAATGTGTCTCTAGGCGTTGATTAATTAAATGGGATTTGGAGAAATTGTAGTATATTATTTTGATTATTATTATTGACAATAGTGATAATATCCATAGGTAAATTGAATATAATACTAATGTTCTTGATTTGACATAAATCTTAAATTTATATTAATGCTAAGACCTTTTTAATAAGTCAGTAGTAGTGTAAGGGCAATCCGTATATTTATATATTTGAGACATGATCTGCAAGTACTAAAGTTTAGGACTGTACTATTAAAATAACCCACTTGTTCGTGGGATGTATTATATGTGAATGGTCAAACAAATATACCTTGTTGACATTACTCAGCAACAAAAAATAAACGTTTTTTATAGATGTCATGAACGCTACGTTATTACATATCTTAAAAGTGAACTTTAAATATCACTGACATGCAATCCATAACGTATAACTGGCAAAATGGCAATTGTATTTGCATAGTTATTATTATAATTTGTCAAGATATTTACCACAAATCAAGTGTTGTTCAAGATCATCGTACAACTCAGGTGAAGAGAATATTATTATTGGCATAGACCATAGTTACGCAGACAGATTGAAAATTGTTGGACGGAAATTTTCTTACAAAGGCGAAGGTAACCTATCTAACAACCTATCTGATACTTTGTTTTGTTTTGTTTTTGTTTTTGTTGTGTTTTGATTTTGATTAACATTCTAGGTCGTAAGGTAAGATAATTGAACTTAAATGCTAAAGTAGGATTAATACTATCTAATCAGAACAACCGAGTAAAACATAGTGTAGTCAACATATACAATGATCTCTTAGACACCTGTTAACAGACAAGAAACAGCAATATTAATAAGATAAATTCATTGGTTCTACCGAACAAATGAGAGGTTTTCCACTTATTGCAAAAATGACCTTCACCTTGACCTTGGGTATATGGAAATTAAATCTTCTTTTCAAAATAAGCAAACGAAAGAAAACCCATTCGTATCTCTTTCGAAATAAAAAAGGTCATAAAATACAACGTTAATTGAGATAAATGACATTGAATACCAAGTGTTTGATATTTGCATATTTAATGCTTTAAAAACAAATCATTTATAAGTATTTAACATTTTATATACTCGAAAAAGCAGATTAACCAAAAAAGGGTTTGTCCTTGACTTCTTACAATGTGACCTTGACCTTGCTGAGGGTCAAAAAAGGACCAACAGTGAAGATCCTATGTCAATATATCTTAAAGTTTCAAGGTCAAGGGTCATTAGTGAAGACCACATGCCTCTACTATCAATAGTTAATAATTTATCAATGAAAAACTAAATATAAATTGTTGTAATGAGAGATAACTCCTATAAGATGAAGTCAAATCCTTTTCCTCCAATATAACAAAATTGCGCCTTTATGAGGCCAACATTTTACCCGTTACAAGTTATAGCCTATCTTTTACAGTGTAAAAGAAATAGCGACGACAAGAAAGTGTCAAAATTTAGAATGTGACCTTGACCTTTGACCTTGTGTCCCTTTTTAAGGTCAAGGTCAATGATGACCAATGATATAAGGTTACTGAGATTTATTAATATAATGCAATTCACAATACATTTAAATGGTCTAGGGGAGATAACTCTTTCAAAAGTCAAATCATTTATAGTAGTGACCTCTTAAGGACATTAATTGGGTCTACATTTTTGTAAAAGATTTATTTAAAGACCAAATTAAGGTCTTGAAAGGTCACTATAAATGATTTTACTTTTGGAAGATTCATCTCCTCTAGACCAATAAAATGAATTGTGAATTGCATTATATCACTATATCTCAGTAACTGTAACAGATATATATATATATATATATATATATATATATATATATATATATATATATATATATATATATATATATATATATATATATATGAAACCTAATGTCAAGGTCATCATTGACCTTGACCTTGAAAATGGACACAAGGTCAAAGGTCAAGGTCACATTTTAAACGGTAAAAGATAAGCTATAACTTATAAAGAATAAAATGACGGCCTCATTAAGGCGCAGCTGTTCTCTATTTGGAGGATTGGAGGAGAAGGATTTGACTTCTTCTTATAGGAGTTATCTCCCATTACAACCATTGATATTTAATTTTTTTATTGATAATTTATTAACTATTGATAATAGAGGCATAAAGTCTTCACCAATGAGCCTTGACCTTCAAACTAATACAAGATCAAAGGTCAAGGTCATCTTATAAATTTTGGTATTTATGATAAATAGTCATATCTTCATAACTTTAAGATATATTGACATAGGATCTTCATTGTTGGTCATTTTTTGACCCTCAGCAAGGTCAAGGTCATTGTAAGAAGTTAAGGTCAAATCCTATTTTTGGACATTTCTGCTTTTTGTGTATATAAAATGGTAAATACTAATAAATGATGTGTTTTTAAAGCATTAAATATGTAAATATCAAACAATTGGTAAATTAAATGCTTTAGTATCATTATTATCGTCTGACATAGTAAGTTGTGATACCTCTAAACTTTTACCTTTACTTTCCACCTACTGGCATATTTATATTTCAGTATGGACCAGAGTATCGTTTTATCCATGCACTGTTTATATTTACCTAGCCCTTTCAACGGGCATTCATTCCTAATAATTTTCTTTACAACTGGTTTCTTTACATGAATGGCATTAATTACGTGTTTGATTTTCTTCAGTTCTCAAACATGGGCAAGATGAAGGTTATTATGGTCACGAATATACAGAAAGTCATTTTGAAAGTGACTATGATCACGGATATAGACATCATGAAAACTACAATGACAATAGACAACACAACTTGCATAAACATTTGGACGCGCACAGAAAAATTGGTGATCATCGTGTAGAACGCGTTACTGATGTTGCAAACAGTCACGTATCTAGCATATCAAAGATTTCTCAAAAACACAAGGACAATATTAACAACGAAGCTAACAAGCACGTAGACAGAACTTCAAACGAATCCGACAAACATATTAAACAATTTATTGAGACTGCAAATTTACATATCAATAGACACAATCATACAAAGCATCATATATCGGATTCTGAAGAACAGCACCAATAACATATACAAGTACGTGAATACCTACATACAATACATTTGGCTAAAGAAGAAGAGGTCCATCATCGACCTGAGAAATTCATCTCAAAACATCACCATAGTGAATACGACTAAAGTAATGTTTATCATGATGGGTTTACACAAAGCCATCACTGAGGTGAAACAGCGTCCCACTCAAACAAAGTGACAACTATTTTCCTGCACAAAATTCTGTGGTAAAAAGAATGGCTATGGGTATTAACAGTACAAAAACTAACACCCAAGATACTTTTGAGACATTTTATTAAGTATTAAGTATTAAAGTTGCTGTAAAAATTATGTTGATATCGTAATACAATGTAAAAATAGTTACAACAAGGCT
This sequence comes from Limnoperna fortunei, assembly GCA_944474755.1. Lineage (NCBI taxonomy): Eukaryota > Metazoa > Mollusca > Bivalvia > Mytilida > Modiolidae > Limnoperna > Limnoperna fortunei. The sequence goes on along the minus strand of OX104122.1, from coordinate 58,679,877 downwards.
AATGAGTTTTTTAACGTTATTGTATATCCTACGTTATAAAGTCTTTTTTATCACGAAGAAAACAAAGCGACAGATTCCATTTAAAATTTACTAAAATTGAAAACAACACAGTCCTGTTGAAAAAAACACACCTAGCTGTATAGCCTAATCTGGTTTATGGTTCCCGTGTTTAATTTTATTAGTAATATATGTATAGTTTGTATACATTGTTTAAGGATACTCCTGAATAAAGTAGCAAGGCGCATACTACCGGTATTAGCGTTTACATCCCAGAGTTTAAGACAGCAGCAAAGTGTTAAAGTTTAAAGCTTTAATGATCAAAATTCATCTGATAAAGTATGAAAATTAAACACTGCCGTCTAAGGTTGAGCAGAGCACACATATGTATAATCCCTTACAAAACTTTACAGTAAAATAACTCGCAAAGTATAATACTATAGGGTTATTGCATGAATATTGGGAAATATTGTCCCAAGCAAGTGTTATATTTTACGAGCTTGCGAGTGCAATATAGCATCTTGCGAGGGACAATATTTCCCAATATTCATGCAATAACCCTTTTATTTTATAGTAATATTTTTTGTGCTTTAAAGAGATTATTTATTATCTTTGCTATTTTGTAATATTTTACTAGGTCCAATATTATCATATTTTCACTTGGTCAATATTACAGATATATATTTTGATGTAGATGTAAATAAAATGAAAGACAGATTTTTTTTTTCAATTTCATGTTTTTATTGGTTGCTCCTTATTGTTGTTAATATAAATTTAAGTCCTTCTTCCCTGACTCAGTTCGGAACTGGAACTCTTTGCCATCTGAGGTAGTCAATGCTTCAACTGTCGACTACTTCAAGACCAGGCTCCAGTCCATCACCATCAGGGAGTAGCCTATATCGTTTGCTTTTAACTGCACACTGTAAATTCTTCTTTTTTTCATCACCTGTACATAGTTATCCTTGCGCCACATGCACTAGTTCGAGTATCCAATGTATTTGGTATGTACCTGACACGGAGGAAGAAGAAATTCCTGCTTTGAAACGAGCCATTTGTACACGATATTTAAATCCCGTTTTGTACAGTTTACACTCGATTTTTTCCTTTGTTGGTCTATGAATTCTTTAATTTTACATTTATAGACAAACGAATTCACTTCCATTTGTTCAGTTTCAAGCGGTTCTGCTAATTTCCCCTCAAGACCAGATCATGTATGTCATTTTCGGCCATGGTTGTTTAACAAACAACAGTAAAATATAATAGCTGATGTTCGGAACACATCTGTACTTTTCCCGGAAATTACCTAAAAGATCGGGATTCAGTGTAAAATATGAAACTATATTGCATTATTGCTATATGAAATACAATGGGGAAAAATATTACTATATAATAAAACAGTTTTATTAAAATTCCTTACATCTTGCACAGTACACGGTTTAAACAATTGACATTGTTAAAATATTATTGAATGTAACAATATATTTAGAAGAAAAATGTTGAAAATGGTTCACACAACGGTTTTACTACTCCTCATGTAAAATACTAGCTTTTGCATTCATTCGATCTGTAAGTGGTAATTTTCCTTCATCAATTTTCTTTCCGAAAGTAGCATTCTGAAAATAAACAGAAATGGCAAATGTCAGATGTCAGATGTCAATATGCTTAATAACAAAATTTAAATTTTCTTATTTTGAAAATATCCATCTATTTACAACAATATTTCTTTCTTACCAGTTTACACATCTCCGATCATACGTTACTTCTGATTTCAAGGATTATGTTGAGAGAGTTCACAATTACGCAAATTATGAGGTAAAGTTATGCCCAAGGTAAGGGAGAAAAGTTGATTACAATAATCTTTTTGTGCATAACTTGGCATACCCTTATAAATTTCTAAAAGAAAACTTGACTGCTGTGGTTAAGGTTAAACACGACTGATGTGTTTATGGACAAACACGAATGATGGGGTTAAGGATAAAACACAACTCATTGGGTTACGAATAAACACGACTGATGCTGTTTAGGTGCAGAAACACTAACACCATTAAAATTTGACAAAGAAATGTGCTTTTTTCTTTTGCAGTGCTAATTAAGCATTGTTATATCTAAACTTACCCGTAGATAAACAAGGTTGTAAGTAGAAATAGGGTAATAAATCTTTTCAAACCAAATTTTATGATAATTTAGATGTCTAGTATACTGTTGCCAATGCAAGAAAACGACATAAAGGTATCCGACCCATAATTGACCACGTGATCATATTTGGTGTTCCGAATGTCCATTGTTTGTCAACGGAGCAGACCTCGGAAATGTTCGGCAAACATCGGAACTACTATTTGAGCAACAGACTTTTTTTCCTCAAAACTGTTAACATTGACCCAAAGTAAAACAATATATTTAATTTGTATCATTAATTAGTAATATAATGATTAAATAAAGCTGCATGTCTTCGTCTAAAAATACAATTTAACGGTGACTTCAATTATGGGTCGGATACCTTTAAACAATTTAGCGTTAATAATTATATAGTTGCTACCAATATGGTGGCGTTATACATGAATATTTAAGAATAGACAGTAATACACATAATGTCCGAGCGCTCAATATACTAGTATTTACCTTGCTAAATTTTTATGTCTTTTATCTTTTGATTTTATTGCAGCATGAATGAGGAATAAATTGAAAATATCTCTCTGTAAAATGAAATTACAAATATTTTGCTAATTACAAAGTCAAGAATTATTTAACACATGTTAATCGACGTATTAGTATTATTGTTGTCAGCAAAACGACTCTGCATAACCCAAATACCCGAATGATGCTGCGATATATACCCAGGTGATTCAAACGGTCAGTACTTGAGATTTATTTATATTCTTTTATCAGAGAAAATGAAACCGAAAACAAAAGGTATAAATGTTGTCCCTCAACATCAGAACAATCAAAGAAAGGATAAGCCAATAGAAACTAAGATACTGTTGAACTATTATGCAGAGTAACACTCAATTAAACCGCCATTTGTTCTGAGAACAAATGAGAAGGTCTTTCCCACTGTTCGTCGTAAGTCGCAAAATTTAGGTGATGCTATGGGATCTTGTGTCTTGCTATAGCACAAAATATCACTTCCTGTCATAAAAATGAGTTATTTGAGTAAAGAAAGTGGTTCCGAGCCAACAAATAGATGGCTGTTAAGGACTAGGGACAAAAGGTCACTTCCGGTCATGAAATGACATATGTCAGTAAGTACATCATTCTGATTCTAAAAATAAAAGTTACTAAGGACTTTTTATAACGGTCATCTTGTTGCTATGGTATGACCTTGACCTATGACCCTTTGACCTTGGATCAAATTGAAGCTCTTTTCCTACTGATCATGTTAAACCTATATGTTTACTATATTATCTCTAACCGTTTTCAAGTTTTAACCAAAAAACTGATTAACCGAAATGCGTCAAGGGCTGTAACTCGAAAACAGTTCACCGCACAGATTCGGACCAATGTGCCAAATGAAGGCCTCGATAAGAGGAGTATTTTCCTAATTTATTGTCTGCTTCTATCTTTTATGGTTTATGAGATATAGTTCTAACAAGACCTATGGTGACCTTTCACATTGACTTTTGACCTTTGACCTTGATATTTTTAAATGTAACATATTCACTTAGGATCAATAGTGGTGGTTCCAAGTCTGTACGAATTACGGTTTTGAAACAAAAATTTTGACGTGTTGCGTCATTTTTCAGGTCAAAAACACGTAAACAGGAAGTCGATTGGAAAAAAAACTTTTGCATGACAAATCATCGTCATAGGGCCAGCGACATTTTGTACACTTCAGATTTTGAGAATCGGTAACAGTTCTGAGTTTATCTGCTAACAAGGGTTTTCGTGTAGGGGCAGATAACTCTGTTACTAAAAATAGATCGGTCTGAAACATGAGCCATGTCATCTCCGGATATAACCGATTAATGGTACCAAGTATTTGAATGATATGTCGAGACACTTTTTGGCAAACCTCTGCGAAAGAGAAAAATATAATTATAACCATAAGAAAGACAAGAAGGTCTTTTCAGTGTAGAGGGAAAAACCTTAATAATAATAATAATCATAAGAAATACAGGAAGGTCTTTCCACTGTAGTGGGAAAGACCTTAATAATAATAATAATAATAATAATAATAATAATAATAATAATAATCAGAAAACTTGTCTTTCTTATGTTTATCAACGTATTAGTATTATTGTTGTCAGCAAAACGACTCTGCATAACCCAAATACCCGAATGTTGATGCGATATATACCCAGGTGATTCAAACGGTTAGTACTTGAGATTTATTTATATTCTTTTATCAGAAAAAATGAAACCGAAAATAAAAGGTCTAAATGTTGTCCCTCAACATCAGAACAATCAAAGAAAGGATAAGCCAATAGAAAAAAGATACTGTTGAACTATTTTTCAGAGTAGCACTAAATTAAACCGCCATTTGTTCTGAGAACAAATGAGGTCTTTCCCACTCTTCCTCTAAAGGCAGAAAATTTAGGTGATGCTATGGGATCTTGTGTCTTGCTATAGCACAAAATATCACTTCCTGTCATAAAAATGAGTTATTTGAGTAAAGAAAGTGGTTCCGAGCCAAAAAACAGATGGCTGTTAAGGACTTTCATTCCGTTGCTAGGGACAAAAGGCCACTTCCGGTCATAAAATGACATATGTCAGTAAGTACATCATTCTGATTCTAAAAATAAAAGTTACTAAGGACTTTTTATAACGGTCATCTTGTTGCTATGGTATGACCTTGACCTATGACCTTTTGACCTTGGATCAAATTGAAGCTCTTTTCCTACTGATCATGTTAAACCTGTATGTTTACTATATTATCTCTAACCGTTTTCAAGTTTTAACAAAATAAAACGATTAACCAAAATGCGTCAAGGGCTGTAACTCGAAAACAGTTCAATTGACAGATTTTGACCAATGTACCAAATGAAGGTCTCGATAAGAGGAGTATTTTCCTAATTTATTGTCTGCTTCTATCTTTTACGGATTATGAAATATAGTACTAACAAGACCTATGGTGACCTTTGACCTTGACTTTTGACCTTTGACCTTGACATTTTTATAATTTTTTAAATGTAACATATGTCACTTCGGATCAATGGTGGTGGTCCCAAATCTGTACGAATTACAGTTTTGAAAAACAAATTTTGACGTGTTGCGTCATTTTCAGGTCAAAAACTCGTAAACAGGAAGTCGATTGGAAAAAACTTTTGCATGACAAATCATGGTCATAGGGCCAGCGACAATTTGTCACTTCAGATTTTGAGAATCGGTTACAGTTTCTGAGTTTATCTGCTAACAAGGGTTTTCGTGTAGGGGCAGATAACTCTGTTACTAAAAATAGATCGGTCTGAAACATGAGCCATGTCATCTCCGGATATGACCGATTAATGGTACCAAGTATCGGAATGATATGTCGAGACACTTTTTGGCAAACCTCTGCGGAAAAAGAAAAAAGAATAGTAACCATAAGAAAGACAAGAAGGTCTTTCCATTGTAGAGGGAAAAACCTTAATAATAATTATAATCATAAGAAATACAGGAAGGTATTTCCACTGTAGTGGGAAATACCTTAATAATAATAATAATCATCATCATCATCATAAGAACGACAAGAAGGTCTTTCCACTGTAGTGGGAAAGACCTTAATTACATAACATGATCTCAGTTCGACATCGACTTAACACAAAGCGTCAAAAATTAACCTTGAATATTGACAACTCTGAAATCCTACCAAATATTTAATAACACTGTTTCCATTTTAGTGCCAATGGTCTTTTCATTGTTGTTTGCAAAGTAAAGAAATAAGCGCACATATTGACAGAAAAACGATTTGCAAAAAAAAATCTGTACACACCTGTGCATTACTACCTCCTAAATTAATAATCTGGTACCGTCTTGAATACAAAAGCTCGACTGTTTTGTGGTACTCTCCTGCTTCAAATGCAACAAGTGCTTCACACAACATAATACCAATTTTCTTCATGCTGTTACATGTATCTCCTCTTCCTTTTCTATAATTCAATTGTCATCATAAGAAGAATTTTTCATTCAGATACATATACCGAATACACTATATTTGCATATTTTGGCAATGGAATGATGGGGATGTATTAGGAAAGAAGTGTTGTTTGTTTGTTTGATTTTGTTTAACGCTACTTTCAGCAATTTTTCAGCTATATCATGGCGTCCAGTTTTTATTGGGGGAGGAAGCCGGAGTACCCGGAGAAAACCCCCGACCTGCGGTAGGAGAACTGGCAATCCTTGTCAATTAAGATTGGAATCGAGTACACCCTGCCTGCAGTGAGAATCGAACCCGCAATCTCAGTGTTGACAGACCACGTGATCACCTCGGTTATTTCCGCCTATGGTCGGAAAGTAATTTCGGATGTAAGTGTATGGATGTGGACCAAAAATCGGTCCAAAAGTGATACGGTTAGCCTGTGTACACAACAAAATTATTCTTGTGCGAAATAGATTATCCTTTAATTATTCAACTATACAGATCTTTAATGATGGAGAACTAAAAACCCGATAGAAAATTGTATTTTATAAATTTAAATTCGCTAACACTGTCAAAATATTCCTTCTCCGAAAACGTTAAAATGGATAAGTATTTGTTTACTTACAATCTGACGTCATCAGTAACAATCAACTAACCGTCAATGACAAGCCAATCAAATAAATGAATTGAAACGTCACAAACGAACTGACTGAAAATAGTTCAAAATGGAGATCACTTACCGCCGAGGTCACCTTCCCAACCCTTGACGGAAATGGCCGAGAGGTGTTCCGATTGTAAATTAAACCTTTTCACGTCTGCGTTACTCTGAATATTTTGTTCCCATAGATTTTACAAAGACATGTGGTCTATCACAATCGTATTTTTTCGACATATTGGAATATAAAGGAATATTATTGTATTAATAAATGTTTAAAACGATATTTATATGTGTGTTAAGACATTTGGGAAAATAATTCAAAGATTAAAAGTAAAGAAATGTGATTAGAAGATGATCAAAAGAACATGCACAAATCATGCATGTGCAATGCAACAATACCCTCCCGTGAAGTAAAACTACGATCATCTTTTGTCAAGAAGATACGAATTCACATTGCGACATATTTTAACTGATACCTTGATCAATTATGATTTTTAAGCCTTAGATATACGTGTTATATATGAGCCACAGCCTCACAGTTAAAATGGCTTTAATTGAAAACGAAAAACAGTATCAAATACATTTGAACTGTAAATAGACATTAGTCAAATGATTGTTGTTTAATATTAGCATACTCAATGAACTCTTTAATGGATTGCAATATATCCTTAACACCTTGTTCATCTTCAGCTCCGAGACAAGCCATTAAGTAATGAACATCAATATATCCCATGATATGATCGTCCTTGTGTGCAAGGCACATTTCAGAATAGTCCCCGAATCTGTCTCCGACTACAACATCTATAAAATAAACTACAGTTGTAATAAATATAAATTTGTTAGTTTTTGTTGTGTAAATTAAATAGATCCATTATTACGAAATAATCACAACAATTTTACTACAACAATAAATGGTTTTCTATAGTATGATCAGTTTATAAATGGAATACCTTCTAACTTAAGTCTGTGAAGATATGATACTGAATTGACGATCTCCATTGTTGACTTTGATTTTAAAGTTCTCTTTCCTATCTGAAGCAAATAACATATCTTATAGAATATTGAGAAATATTACAGTTCTGCAGTTCATTAATATTTGTATCGTGTAATGTTATTCATAATGAATAATAATCCATAAATTAAACATAGAATCATAATATTAAGGACGTTTAAAAACAATAAAAAGAGATACAAAAGAAACTATATCAAAAATGAGGTACTGAACAAAGAAGTGAAACCACAGGTGCAGGTTTACTGCATTACAAACGAAAACCTATGTGTTTTCTTTAAATCAGAACAAGTCAATTTTACAAAAGATAAAAGAATCGAACCCTTAGAGACCAAGTGGCACTTGCAAGTCGACCATAAATGTATATATAAATTTACTTTTTTAATGTAATCTTGACAGAACAGTGTGCAAGACAATCTTTTAGCATAGTCTGTGACAAGCAGGATGCTCTTTAACATATATCAAATTAAAGATATCAATACCATACAGGCTTGTGAGAAAGCGTTAACATATGCCATCCTAACATTTTATTTTGCTGATGTCAAGCAATACTCTTTTTTGTTTACAAGTTTTGCCGTTCATAAATTGTAATACGCATCTCCTTTAAACAAAACATTTTTTTATTCATTTGATGTCTAACTAAAATTTACCTCTGAATCAAATATACCCAGAGCTTCTTCAAAATGTCCCTGTAATAATCAACACAAAGGAATGAAGCCCACCAACAAACTTGTTTTACAAATTTAACGTTTAATGAACGGAGAAAATATCAATCAAATATTTAACAAATGTGTGTTTAATACCTTTAATATCTTTATATCGGTCCAAGCATTTCCTAAAATGGTTCTTGATTATTCAATTATTCAATTTATAAAAGGCATTAGAACTATTGGAAAGAACATTTATTTCTTTATGCGACAAACATGCTGTCAACTTCTACGAAACCTAAACCTCAACTATCTGTAGCTTAAATTTATGATAGCTTTATGTTAATTAATTAAACAACATATGCCAACAACTTATAACGCAGTATAATCTACCTTTTCAATGTAAAACAGACCATAATGCCAATAGTTATGGCATGCTGTTAAACCACAGACCTGAAAAACAAATGAAGCAACATTGTCAATATCACTGAATAAAGAGAAAATGTAGCGAGTTTTTGGATTTTAAATTTCTAAATGTTTGCTTAGTTGTTATCCACACATTTTTAACTTGGATTGATGTCTTTGACTTAGTATTTTATGAATACTCGCATTGATATCTTCAATTCCTATGTAATATACAAACTTAAGCTTTTAACAGCAAATTAATATAAATTGACAACAGACAGGTGAACATGGCGTCAGTAAATGCATGTATATATACATTTTTATAATATTAACAACATCAACAGATTAATCTGATAAATCTGACTGTAGTGCTTACTTTCCAGTCGTTTTCCGTGTTGGACATAAACTGGATTCCATCATCATATCTTCCAGTCATCTCATAAACATGTGCGAGAGCATGTGTAGCCCATGCATCATGCCGATTTATATCTAGTGCCTTAAGAAATTTAAATTGTGTAATTCATTAGACATGTACACATGGACTTGAATTAATTGATTGAAATAACATTAAATTTGAATATATATATTTTATTTATTTCACTACAAATTACAGCGTAGATGTATGATTAATCGTATGAATCTCTTTATCAAATATACAATATTCAGGTCTTACCCGTCTGGCTTGATTTGAAGCTGCGTCATACAGACATGTTTCCTCTAATCCAAATGCATGCATACCTAACAAATACCTGGAGAAAATACATATTAAATCTTTTTATATGTCATTTTAATGCAACGCACGATTACAAAAATATTTATGGACACACAAATTCTCCATTACGAGGCTTTTCAACTGTATTTATAATTTTAAAATTGTTGTATTGTAATGTCAACCAATGGTCATAATAAACTTTATAACAGTAGTTTGTTGATGATATGTGCTTAAAAGTCTGAACTGGAAAAGTTATATTTAAAATTTAAAGAATGCATATTTTTTATAAAGAAAAGACACAATGTAAATGTTTACGTGTTGTGTTGAACTATATTGATTGATGACAACACGAATTAGTAAATCCTACCCATACAATGGCACTGATTTCTTCCAGAAATGTAATACTCTTGCTATTGAGTCCCTCATTTCAGGATGATATCCCAAGCAAAAATAGTTGTCGTGTGCAAATTTCAAAGCTAGCATATCTGTCGGGTAGTCAATCAAGATATCCTCCCACATATCACACGCTCGCTTCCATTCACTGAAAACATGTCTGCATTGTGTTAAGTGATATACACTGTTTAACTAGAACTTGTATTTATTTACCAAACGCGCATAAAAAGTCGAATTAACCACGAACGTTTAAAATCGGGGCCAGTTGTCAAACATTTTTAACTTTAATATTGCTTTAAAGAATTATAAAGAAATATAAACAATCTGAAAATTATAATTTCATGCTTTAAAATATTCTTCAACAAGAAAACTCTTTTGTTCTGCTTTCACTGAAGGATGTTGTATAATGAAGTATATACTTTTTGTCGTATAAAATACCCACCAATTAGCCCAAAATTTCACTGCTGCAACATGCTTCTTTTCTCTGTCTGTTATTTGTTGTTTGGCTGCTAACTCGATCATCTTTCCAATATTGACTTTAAAGTTATCATTTGAATAGATACTTGTTGACATCGAAGATAATTCTAGACCATTTTTCAAAACGAGACCTAAGACTGAAATAATTAACAGTTAACTGTTACTTGTTTATTCCCAGTTAAGTAATCAATAAGAACACAATGTTTAAGTTTTTAAGGATTCTGTTTAAGTATTATGAAGGCATTCCTTAATCCTACAGAGTTAGGAAAAATAGCAAAGAAAACCGACCGAACAACAAGAGCCAAAAGTCAAGGGACAGTTACAAATCCGGATATAGACAAAACGCAACACAAAAACCAAAAACACAAAAAACAGAAAGAGAGTAACCCGAACCCAATAAAAACCATGGGTGCACACAGGTGCTCCGGACGAGTAAGCACTGCCTGCCTCTAATTAGACACCCGTCGAGTTACTCATTGTCATGTCTAGGGAAAAGTCAAATCCAGGAATAGGAATCACTACCTATGACTCAGCAAACATGTCAGATCGTATTTGAGACACTGATTTCCCATAAATTAGCATTTACTACGCAGATATATTAATATATTAATATACTCACTCAAAAAAAACGCAACGTACAAAAACTGAGAATTTTACTTCATATATTATTTTAACAATTTATCATATAAATAATTGACACAGAAATGTAAAGATTGGCACACTTCTTGTTCATGAGTTTTTTTACCATGGAATATAAGATTTTATTGCATATTGTCAATAAATTACGCAAAAATGTCAGTATCTCTTGTGCCCACCATTTCCTTGTTACGCAACCCTCACGTTTCTTAGCTGTTTTCATTGCCCCCCCCATAATCAAGTGCATTCTCTAATTGTTGCAGATTTGACGGCGGCGGTTGTCGTTGGCACACGCGTCGATCCAATTCGTCCCACAGATGTTCAATTGAGTTAAAATCCGGAGATTGTGATGGCCAACGGATCACATTAACATTCTGTTGCTCTAAAAAATCTACTGCTACACGTGCTGTATGTGGTCGGGCATTGTCGTATTGAAAATTTCTCTTTGAATGTCAATTACGGGCAATAACTGCGGCCGTATAATTTCGTCTCTATACCTAACATCGTTAAGATTGCCTTAGATATGTGTCAGCTGTGAATTCTTGGCGTACGGGAAATAGCCCACATCGTAACTCTGCCTCCGCCGAAATTGTCTCTTTCTACAGTTTTGTGCAAAACGTTCATTTCGGCGCGTGTACATTCTTATGCGACCATCTTGCTTTTCGAGCTGAAAACGTGACTCATCGCTGAACTACACTCTTCTCCAGTTCTTAAATTCCATACACTAACGGTAGTACACAAACTAACACTTGCTCGACGTCTCAGTAATGCTCCGACTTAAGGTAGTTTTGCCCGCAATCCACGAAAGCGTAACCGATTGCGTACTGTCTTTGGTGATATACGGCCCAAACCAGGGACGTTTACAGCTGTTTCTGTTGTTGCAATAGTGTTCAAGCTGCTGGTAGCGTCTCCCAAGGCATGAAATTGTGTTACGATGAACATTGTACGTTCTGGCAACACCAATCTGTGATTCACCGGCCTCGATTTGACCAATATTCCGGCTAGCATCATCCTAGCGTCACCTCATCACAATTTAATTTTACTAATGCAGTCAAGAAAAGAAAAGCGGGGTTTTATTTCGATTATCTGATTTATAAAAAAACTCATTGCTATCTACGTCGAAAGTCGACCATGTTTTTTGCAATTTGTAATTCATAGTGTGTTCCAGATTTCGTCCACAGTCGCTCATGGTGGATGAACGTAAATGCTTTCACCTGGAAACTTTAAATTAAGGTCTTATTATGATGTTGTGTATACATATTTGAATACTTGTAGGTTACTTGTCCGCATAAAAATGATTTAATACACTTTATTCGATGTTGCGTTTCTTTTTTGAGTGAGTATATTAAAGGAGCAATCCATTTAAGCTTCAATAAATACTGTATTCATTTCAGTGCTAACAATCATTTTTTTGCGCTTTACAATAACATATGATTAAACCACGAAAGTACAGAAGCATGATATAATTAATTATTTCATTGCCAAAAATCGTACCAAAGTTTGGGTCTGCTTCCATCATTTTGTTGATGCTGTTTTCTATACCTCCTACTGTTATGTCCTCATACCAGCCAACATACTACAAAACAACACAACTTAAATTTCTACACATTGAATGAAAAGAATCAAAAACGAGTAACTATGTACTTGCATTTATAGACTACACTGTAAAAGTATAAGTAATTGTGACAGAGATGCGAATTGTGCATGACATAATTGATATTTACTACAATGAATTATTTTCTGATTAAAATAATAATTCCATCAAAAATATAGTGAGTCGCACTGTCTATACTTTTTGATTTACGATCTTGTAATTTATGACAGATGTTATTCAATACCCGTGTTAATACAGCATCAAAGTGTTTACTGGCTTCATTGCTAACAGTTGACATTGGTATTCCGCAGTCTCTCCAATCCTATTAAGAAAACATTGTATATCGGTAGCCATATTTTAATTTATTTTAATTTATTCTTGCATTAGCTTTTTATTCGTTTTAACGGAATACTTATATAAAACAGTAAATGGCTACCTTATGGATAGTCTAATACTAGTCAAAATTGTAAAATATTAAGTTGTCTTCTTTTTGATTGGCAGTGTAGCTTCTGTTGATATTTGTGTCGTTTGTTTCGTCCTCCACAATGATTTTTTTTGTGTACACGTGTATAGCTAAAAGATACTGTTAAAGCAGTATACGAAATCCGGCTAAACGATGAAAAGATGTTAATTGTTAAATATTGTGATCCGGACATTTGATGCATTGCTTATCTTTTTGACAAATTTTATCATTTTTTAGAAAAGAAAAACATTTGTTCGCATAAAGAAACTACATTTGATCATAAAATAACATTACGTCATCACTAAAAGTGAAATATTCATTGCGAGATATTTGTGGTATTGTTATGTACTTGCCTTGTAAAACATATGCGATCATATTTATACATATAGATTTGTAATTAATTATTTATAATTATAATCTAAATAAGTAATAATCATCGATTTTAAGGTTGAAATGATGCAACAAATCTTGTTCAGTCGTTTAATCATACATATGACTCAGAAGGGAATGGGAAATATTAGCAGCAGGACAGTCATAACAAATGTTCTGACTTTTTGGTGTTCAAAGTAACTTTAATTTATTACATAAACTTGTATCGGATTAAAGAGAATATATTTAAAAGAAGCGATAAATTTTTCCACAGTATTGCTGGGTTCCCTTAGAATACATGTAGAATGTGCTTGGTAAAGTGAAATATTTTGTTCTCGTGACTTTAATACCAATCTTTAAGACTCAAGATGTCCATTTCATCAAAAACTACCTAACCGGAAACAAAATCACTCCACGGTATAAAAACATTTCATAGTAATTTGATTTTGCAGATAGACTCAATAAAACTTTTAAAAATGTTTTCCGCTGCGGTAAATATCGTTTGACCCTGACAATAAACCGATAACGATTTTAAAGATTGTGTAAGGCAAATCGAGTTTTAATTTTGATGTTGAAAACCCAAAGGAAAAAAACTGCATTCATATAGAAACTAGTGTGCTGCATTAGTTACAAAATCGAAAAATTCTTAAGAGCGTCTACAATTTTTCAACCTCAGCAACCGAACCATTACCAGTAGCCATTATCTTTCTTGAGAGGTGCTCATATTTTTTAGATGAAAGCTCTTTAAAGTGAACAAATATAGCAAATATTATGTAAATTATTCTTAGTTTTTACAAAATATTCATTTCAATGTGCGCGTACAAATAATATACTGGTAACAGAGTAACAGCAGAAAAACTCAGAAACCGATTCTCGAAAACTGAAGTTGCCATAATGTAAGACGCAACACTTTTTTTTCAATCTAATTCTAGTCTCTTCAACATACAAAATTGATTATAAATTAATAAATAAATTTAAAATAGTCGATGAAACTTATCTACGTGAGTTAAAGAAACCTGTCGTATGTTTCAAGTATTATGAATAAGGTAACGAATTTTTTGTGTGGTACAACGATTACTTAAACACTCTTAATAAATTTACCTTACAACTTCTCCAGTTACTTCTCGTCATACTTTAAGAAAGGTTCCCTTTGCATGAAACAGAACTTAAAGTTTAACAAAATCTGAAAAAATGTTCATATATAAAAGGAAAATGTGTTTGCTTTTAAAAGAGAAATATTACGCAGTTAGCGAATTATTTAAACTCCGCCTATATTATTATTTAACATATATTTACGGAAGGCACGTGTCTTGTGTGCGTGCGTTGCATCCACATCGTCTATTCGAAAACATATCGGTATAAATATTTAAAACGGTAAGACGTACTTTTGCAATTTTAATAATATACTTTTGTCAATTTATATTTTGTTATTTTTTACCGCAATCGTGTTTTTCTTTTAACACTTGTACAGTACAATGGTATTTATTAAAACGACAATTTTGTTAACGTACTAGTGGCATTATATGTCTGAGTGGATTATGTATTTAATATGCAAATTTTTCAGTGAAATTGAACGAACAAAACCAAACCGGTAAAGAGACTTCTGACTCGATTAATCTTGGAAGCACTATCATTGAAGAAATAACTGTTAAATTGTAACAATAATATATCTCGTTAAGATTTAAAAAAAAATTAAAATATGAAAACCAAAAAAATGTTGCTTTGCCTTATGTTCGTTCTTATTAAAAAAAAAATTGTGTTTCGTTTAGTTGTCTTCATTGTTTGAACACAACGTCTACGAAAGTAAAATCAGAAATGAGTACGTTAGTTTTAAAAGAATAGTGTTAAATGCACTTTCACCATTTTTAGTTATATCAGTTTCTAGGAATTTCATTTGTGGATTGTCTTTTTTAACAGTTTCCCTAGTGTTTGGTATTTTTTTTATTACTTTCGTTAAACAACTGACTTCGTGTTATGAGCGTAAAAACAAGCATTAAATTTTCGAACCTTTGTCAAATCCGCAAGTTAGAGTTTTCTTTGTTGTCAATTTTTTATAGACTTTTGGATTGATCATTTTTAAGTGATAAATTGTGCATGCCATAGTTTGGTAAACATTAACGTTTTACCTCAAGGTCACATTGCTTTATTAATAACAAAATTTGCATCCAGTCGTTTTCGCTTTTGAGGTAAGTTTTTGATATCTGGCATGTTGTTAGATCATGTCAAGTCAACAGTATCATCCACTGCCGCTGCCATGGTTGTTGATCTTTTTAACTAAAATTTTGACCTTATGGTCTAATATGGTCTAATAATTGTTTATTGAAAGATAATTGAAATTGACAATTCGGATAAGTTGCTTAAATTGTCTTATTTAATCCTACTGAAAGAGGGACGGACAAAAATGAATACACCTCACTAATATTTTTTAAATTATAATTAATGTATTTCTGTGTAGTGTTAGAACTATATGATGCTTACACAAAGGAAATAGCAATTATCATGTTGGTTCAATACTAATGTTATGGAAATATCTCAAAAATGTTTTCATGGTCCTAAAATGTCTTATGAAACATTCAGATATTTTACGACTTAAAAAGGCTGAAATGACAGATAGAAATTTTGTGCTGAAACAACAGGAAACACCCAACATAAAAGATGAAGGTTCTGAACTTATAACCATCCACCAACATATTAAAACAACAGATCATTGTTTAATGGAAACCAATACAACTATAGATGATACAAAATGGTCAACAGTGAACCAATTAGAAGAAACAGTCCATGTTGAAGGAGGATGGGGTTGGTTGATTGTGGTCAGCAGCATGATGATACATTTCATTGTTGGTTTGTGTAGTTATGTTTTTATATTTGTTACTTTTAGTATATACATGTCTTGTGGCTTTACATGTTTCATCACAAGTTGAAGAAAGCACATTTTGAGTTAAGATTTATATTTATGAGCATCACCTCATTAACGAGGATGTCAATATCCAAAAATAATATCTTATGTTTTAATATTATTTCTAAAATTGATTTAAGCATTGTTTGTTTATTTGGCATTAATATATCTAAATTATAGCAAATAAAGCACCATACCTATTGTAGCTGGATTAAATAGAGCAGCTGGAATATTGTATTTGCGATTCGAAGAACAATTCAACAAACCTGCAGCCATTACAGCTTGGGTAACTTCGTTGTCAGTAAGCTTAACATTAGCAGTAGGTAAGAATATTAAATTAGAACTTACATAAGCAACATATGAAGTTGACTTTGGTCTTTGTGCTGTTAAGTCATGGTTATGTTTATTTTTAGTTAAACCTTGGCATTTTCGCATGACACGGTACAAAGATGTTGCTACATAGAATAACACTGTTGCAGCAAAACAAACTACGATTTTGCTTTTGCTTTTTTGCTTTTAACAGAATATAACCTACACATAAAGCTTAGTTAGTTGTGCCACGCTTCAAAAGGCGTGAAATTTTGATAAAATAATTTTATATAATGTAAATATTGTAAAAAGACTGAACACAAAAAACAAATATAAATGTAAATTCTACATTTTGCAAGTTTTAAAATAGCTTTCACCTGCAAATATTTTTTTACAATTTTAAATTATGACATCTAATTTTAGGACCAATAGCATCAGCGCTGTGCATTAGATTTTCATACAGAATTGTTGTGATTTTTGGTGGCATCATCCTAGCTGTTTCTATGATAATATCTGGATTATCGCCCAATTTATATATACTTTTTGTAAGCTATGGAATATTAGGAGGTAATTACACTTAGTAAGTGAATGGCTTATTAATAAGGTGGAGGAAAGTTTTTACTTAAGCGTTTAAAACCACTCGCATGGTAGTTAGGTGTCCGGAATACTAATGTCATAAAACAATGTAAATTAAAAGATATTGAAAAAAATAAAATTTGATTATAAAATGCAAAATGGGTGAGCGGTTCAACTTTAGACCACTTAAATCTTCTGAAAAATTACCTTATTTTCTCCATTCAGTCAAGTTGTTTTGAAGATTTGCAACAAAAGTAAAATTGTTGATTATCTCATATTTGTTCTCTCATTTTGCTTTTAAATTGTGGGGTGTTTCTGTCCATACAAAAAGAATATTTTTTGCAATCATGTGCAAACAGATTTTAAAGACAATATGAGTTTTTTTTATCATATTTAAAGCCAGGAACACAATTAGTCAGATGTATAATAAGCAGATGTTATGTAAGAAACTGATCAGCCATTCAGTCACAAATCAGCAATTTTTCGGTTGATCGAATTTACTTTATATGTTTTGCAAATATCATTACATTTAGATTAATTACCAAATACTTTCAACATTGTGATCATTTAATAGCTCAACTTAATTTGTATTTTTAAAAAAAATATTAAACGTTTTCTTCTAAAATAATGCTAAAGCGTGTACTTTCATCTTCTTTAGTATTTAAATAGCAACTGTAATGGCGATATTTTTTACCCACCGTGGTTTCATTTATTTTCGTGTGTATCAATTTTCGTGGATGAGAAAAAAAGACGTTTCGTGGGTTTCTTAAATTCGTGGTTCGCGGAATCGAAAAAACAGAAGATAGATGGGGAATTGCTTATAAATTTTCGGTTTTTACATACAGTGTTAGTCTGTTCTTTTTCTAATGCGTCATTTTCAAGACAAAATCGCTCTCGGGAGGTGATAATTGTAATGCTGATCACGGGATTTTATAGCATTTTACGGTACTTTAGTGGAAAGTGGCGACATTACAATGAAATGGGACGGTTAAAGAACGACGATGCAAAACGAAACCTGTTCTTTGTTGTGGCGTAGTGCAAAGCCCACACAAAACGTAAAGTTAACTTAAAACCAAAACGTAAACGTATTGGAGGAGTTGCGTTTGATGCCGTTTTATGTTGTTTGTATACATGATTTTTAAAAGTGCCCTCAATAAAATCACGCGATATCATATATCACGTGACACTGTATATATAACTACCTATTTTGAAAACGGTGCATTGACTGTTCTCTTTTTAAAGGAACATGAATTAATAGAGATTAAATAGATATTGTTTTGTAGCCCTTAACATTATTAACATAATTAATAAACATGTCATTTTATTAAAACCAAGCTAAATCAACAGTTCATTGCAAATTCGTCGTACATTCCCTGGGGCAAAGATTAAGTTTGTTTGTTTGACAATAAACTTGATTGTGTAATTATTGGTTTTTAAAGATGGAAATCAGTATAAACGGTGTTAAAAAATAAATTGCTTTATCGATCGTTATTTCCATTAAGAAAGGCACAACAGGAAGTGCGTTCATCACTGACGGGATTACGCAATTAAAAATAACAACGATGTTTTTTTAATTAATTTTATTTTTATTTAGTGTCATAAGCACACTAAAGTTGTTCATAATGCAAAATTATCATATCTATCGAAAACATATCAATATAACAATGCACCTTGAACATCAGTCGTCATTATCCATGTAGACAACCTTCTCATAGCAGTTTCTCATGTCAGCTTACCGTCATTAAAGATTTCTATAGGTCATTATTCGTTAAATTCTGAATTTCGCGGTTTGTCCCCACCCTCGAAAACCACGAAAATCGGTACCCCGCGAATAAAAATGAAACCACAGTATGTTAATAATTTGAAATCACAGAGGGTGTTATATGTTTAAGTAATCTCGTTTTCTAAGGAATATCTTTTAAAAGACAAATGATAACACTGTAATAAACTGAATGAACAAGTTGATACAGTTTTGTTTATCACTTTCGTTTGACATTTAAATATCCAATGTTTCAAAAATAAAGACAAAAGTGATGCAGAATTAGGAATAGTTTAGAAAAAAATGTTTTGGTTTGTCTTTTATGCAATAATTGTAGTGTATGTTTTGCATCTAGTGTAAATGTATATCAAAACAACGACCTTTTTAGGAACAATATCGCTTTTAATAACCAGCTAGAATGAAATAGAACTTGATGATAAACACAATCATTCGGAAATTTTAGGTAATATGGAATATGTTTATGCAGGTATTGGAAAAGCCTTTGCCTATGGTCCTGGAATTGTCTTAGTAGGCATGTATTTTAAACAGAAACGTGCCCTTACAGTTGGCTTAGCGACTTCAGGTGTTGCCTTTGGGGCGTTTGCGGTGCCATCAATTGTTGAACTATCCTTTTCCCAATATGGGTATTTAGGAGCCTTTCTAATAATGACTGGAATTTCCTTAGAAATGATTGTGTGTGGATTTCTTCTTCGACCATTATCGTTACACCATAAAATTATAGAATATGAAAGAAGGTATGTGTTTTTGTTTGAATAATGTTTAACGCCAGTTTTAGCAATTGTTCAGCTATATCATGGCGTCCAGATTTTACTGGGGGAAGGAAACCGGAGAAAACCCGATCTTCGTAAGAAAACTTGGCTATCCTTGTCAATAATGATTGGTGTCGAGTACAGTACAACCTGCCCGCATAGCGAATTAGCAACCTTAGTGTTGAAAGACCACTTGATCAACAGTAGACGAACTACCTTAACCACTCGGCCATGAATGTTTTTGAACTTGTGTTGATTTTGTCCATAGTGTGTAAAGTTTGGTGCTGCACACTTGTTTTTTTTCTTTAAATAATATTTCCGTAGTATTGGGTTGCTATAGTTAAGGTATACTGTTTCCAAAACGTAAAAAATACAATTACATGGTTAAAAATTGATCCATAATGACATGTATTATTTTTGTTATAGATACACGAGATCATAATTTGTTTGTTGACAGCATGTATTGTTTAATTGGAGATCTGGGTTAATTAGCGACTAATTCACGAATTATTTTGTTCTTGTTGCATAAATACACATAAGAAAGATGTTGAAAATGAATTAATTCCTTAAAGTTTACATTGTCCAATTAAAATATTTAAAAACATTTCTCGGGACATCATTGATCCCTTTTTCTTATAAGATAATCTTAATGCTTTTCATTATTCTTGGATTTAAATTGATGGGCACTTGTAAAAATTTAAAACATGTTTTAGTAAACATCTGAAAAGAACAACTGTAGCTAAAGAATTAACAGATAAAGCCCTTCTTAAGATGGAGTCGGACCCAAAAGATCCCATTTTTACCATATGTAATGCTTTGAACAACAATAAAGACATGTCGGATAATCCTCGCAGATTGAAAACTAAATCTATCAAGAGCGAATCGATAATTACTAAAGAAAAAACAAAAGCAAGAATGTTCAATTTTTCACTACTTAAAGACATTCGGTTTTGTGGACTTGGCATAGCGATTCTGATGTTTAATGTGGCTTTCCAATCCAGCATGATATTTCTACCAACCTTTTCGGCGAAAATTGGTATGGGAGAGTTCGAATCATTTCCTGTAGTTGTTACTGGAATTTTTGATGGACTTGGCAGAATAATTGCGGGATTTTTCTTCGACTGGAAATCCATCAGACCCCACAAGTGTTATATTTACAATGCAGGAATGTGTTTCCTTGGAATAACATCGTTTGCTTTTCCTCATGTATCAGATGCTATGCAATTGGGAACCGTTTGTGCCATATACGGCTTGTTCCTAGGGACGTGCATATCACAAGTATCAGTAATCCTGGTCGATTTTCTAGGGGCTGATAATTTGTCATGTGGATTTGGAATAATATTACTATTTCAAGGTATTGGAACTTTTGTCGGGCCACCATTATCAGGTAAAACGTCTTTTAGTTAATACAATTTCTTTCTTTAAATCTTAATTCTAATTACGGTGACTGTATGCGTCATGAGCAATTCGGTAGCGATATAACCATTTTAGTTCATTCCAATAAGATAAAAACGTTGCTACAGCCATTGAAAGATCGGTTTAGGTCTTCATCACGACCTTTGTTGTGTAACGCATTTACATTACTTAATGTATGCACTTTAAACATACTCTTTAACAGACTGTTAATAATTTATGAATCTAAACCAAAATGTTAACAATAAAGAGTAGTATTAAAAATAGTTGGTTATGGTAATTGTAATTAAAATTTATAAATATTACATGTTTAACTATTTGTCATTCCAGGTTTATTAAAAGATATTAATGGGACGTACGACTATGCGTTCTATTTTGCCGGTGTTGTTTCAATAGTTGGCGCTGCAGTCTTAATGACGGCTAATGTAATACACCATAAAAATATCAAAACGCCACAAGACTTTAAACATATTGAAGAGACTCATTTATAAAAATTGTAGTTGTCGTACATGAATAGTGATTTATGTTTCTTATTGTGGTAACCAATTTAAAATTATTGTACGGCTTACAAAATGCACTCTGAGAGCTGCAACTCAAATTCATTTATCGCAAAACACAATTTAAAATTATAACCTCATTTAGGCGTTATTAAGGTCTTACCTTTAATGCAAATACACATATTTATTTGAGTTTTTCTTGTTTTTTTTTACCCTTTCATTGTTGTCAAAGTTAATATAATATTTAACTTTTGCTATAAAAACAAATAATAATAATATAAGTCAGATTTTATTTATTTACTTTTGAGTTTGTGTATAGATCTAAAAGTTGTTTTAAATGTACTTGAATTTATGTTTCTTACGACTTATTCATTTATCGATTTTATTATTGATAAATATTTGTAACGATTAATGTATAACGTAGACTACTATTGATATTAGACTTCTTTAACAAGAAATATACTTTACGGAATCATTCCTTTCTTTTCATTTTTAAATGTAATTTCGTTTGTTGTTTGTATGTGCATTAAAAATGTTGAACATTTGTCATTGTGTATGTTAAATGATTTTAATTGACATTATATCATTGTTAAGATTAAAAAGATGTTTAAACGTTATTATGGTGGGCTAGAGTGTTTTTGATAGTTTAATTGTTATCAATGAACTTAGTTCATTAGGTTGATAAACAGACATAATTCGTTTTAATCGAATACAATACTTACCAAAGGTCATGTTTCACAACGCTTATCAATCTCTTTACTTTTAATTGTACCAAACACATGATGGAACAAAGTGTAAATAGTGTTTAAGAAATATACGTAAGGTGTTTCAATAACTAATGTGACGATATAGTAGACAAGAATTTGAGGCTCATCATTTATTCCAACCTGATGTTTGAATAATGTTTAACGCCAGTTTTAGCAATTGTTCAGCTATATCATGGCGTCCAGATTTTACTGGGAGAAGGAAACCGGAGAAAACCCGATCTTCGTAAGAAAACTTGGCTATCCTTGTCAATTATGATTGGTGTCGAGTACAGTACAACCCTCCCGCATAGCGAATTAGCAACCTTAGTGTTGAAAGACCACTTGATCAACAGTAGACGAACTACCTTAACCACTCGGCCATGAAGGTATTTGAACTTGTGTTGATTTTGTCCATAGTGTGTAAAGTTTGGTGCTGCACACTTGTTTTTTTTCTTTAAATAATATTTCCGTAGTATTGGGTTGCTATAGTTAAGGTATACTGTTTCCAAAACGTGCAAAATACAATTACATGGTTAAAAATAGATCCATAATGACATGTATTATTTTTGTTATAGATACACGAGATCATAATTTGTTTGTTGACAGCATGTATTGTTTAATTGGAGATCTGGGTTAATTAGCGACTAATTCACGAATTATTTTGTTCTTGTTGCACAAATACACATAAGAAAGATGTTGAAAAATGAATTAATTCCTTAAAGTTTACATTGTCTAGTTACAATTTTTAAAAACATTTCTCGGGACATCATTGATTACTTTTTCTTATAAGATAATCTTAATGCTTTTCATTATTCTTGGAATTAAATTGATGGGCACTTGTAAAAATTTAAAACATGTTTTTGTAAACATCTGAAAAGAACAACTGTAGCTAAAGAATTAACAGATAAAGCCCTTTTTAAGATGGAGTCGGACCCAAAAGATCCCATTTTTACCATATGTAATGCTTTGAACAACAATAAAGACATGTCGGATAATCCTCGCAGATTGAAAACTAAATCTATCAAGAGCGAATCGATAATTACTAAAGAATAAACAAAAGCAAGAATGTTCAATTTTTCACTACTTAAAGACATTCGGTTTTGTGGACTTGGCATAGCGATTCTGATGTTTAATGTGGCTTTCCAATCCAGCATGATATTTCTACCAACCTTTTCGGCGAAAATTGGTATGGGAGAGTTCGAATCATTTCCTGTAGTTGTTACTGGAATTTTTGATGGACTTGGCAGAATAATTGCGGGATTTTTCATCGACTGGAAATCCATCAGACCCCACAAGTGTTATATTTACAATGCAGGAATGTGTTTCCTTGGAATAACATCGTTTGCTTTTCCTCATGTATCAGATGCTATGCAATTGGGAACCGTTTGTGCAATATACGGCTTGTTCCTAGGGACGTGCATATCACAAGTATCAGTAATCCTGGTCGATTTTCTAGGGGCTGATAATTTGTCATGTGGATTTGGAATAATATTACTATTTCAAGGTATTGGAACTTTTGTTGGGCCACCATTATCAGGTAAAACGTCTTATAGTTAATGCAATTTCTTTCTTTAAATCTTAATTCTAATTACGGTGACTGTATGCGTCATGAGCAATTCGGTAGCGATATAACCATTTTAGTTCATTCCAATAAGATAAAAACGTTGCTACAGCCACTGAAAGATAGGTTTAGGTCTTCATCACGACCTTTGTTGTGTAACGCATTTACATTACTTAATGTATGCACTTTAAACATACTCTTTAACAAACTGTTAATAATTTATGAATCTAAACCAAAATGTTAACAATAAAGAGTAGTATTAAAAATAGTTGGTTATGGTAATTGTAATTAAAATTTATAAATATTACATGTTTAACTATTTGTCATTCCAGGTTTATTAAAAGATATTAATGGGACGTACGACTATGCGTTCTATTTTGCCGGTGTTGTTTCAATAGTTGGCGCTGCAGTCTTAATGACGGCTAATATAATACACCATAAAAATATCAAAACGCCACAAGACTTTAAACATATTGAAGAGACTCATTTATAAAAATTGTAGTTGTCGTACATGAATAGTGATTTATGTTTCTTATTGTGGTAACCAATTTAAAATTATTGTACGGCTTACAAAATGCACTCTGAGAGCTGCAACTCAAATTCATTTATCGCAAAACACAATTGAAAATTATAACCTCATTTAGGCGTTATTAAGGTCTTACCTTTAATGCAAATACACATATTTATTTGAGTTTTTCTTGTTTTTTTTTACCCTTTCATTGTTGTCAAAGTTAATATAATGTTTAACTTTTGCTATAAAAACAAATAATAATAATATAAGTCATATTTTATTTATTTACGTTTGAGTTTGTGTATAGATCTAAAAGTTGTTTTAAATGTACTTGAATTTATGTTTCTTACGACTTATTCATTTATCGATTTTATTATTGATAAATATTTGTAACTATTAATGTATAACGTAGACTACTATTGATATTAGACTTCTTTAACAAGAAATATACTTTACGGAATCATTCCTTTCTTTTCATTTTTAAATGTAATTTCGTTTGTTGTTTGTATGTGCATTAAAAATGTTGAACATTTGTCATTGTGTATGTTAAATGATTTTAATTGACATTATATCATTGTTAAGATTAAAAAGATGTTTAAACGTTATTATGGTGGGCTAGAGTGTTTTTGATAGTTTAATTGTTATCAATGAACTTAGTTCATTAGGTTGATAAACAGACATAATTCGTTTTAATCGAATACAATACTTACCAAAGGTCATGTTTCACAACGTTAATCAATCTCTTTACTTTTAATTGTACCAAACACATGATGGAACAAAGTGTAAATAGTGTTTAAGAAATATACGTAAGGTGTTTCAATAACTAATGTGACGATATAGTAGACAAGAATTTGAGGCTCATCATTTATTCCAACTTGATGTTTGGGCTTTATATATAAACACAAAATAAGTAATGCACATGATAACATAAATAAAATTAATAATACAGTAATACACAACACCTTCTTGGCTCATTTGGTTAGTGGGCTTGCTGGTTCATGTAAAACAGAGCCCAATGACCTAATTGGTAGGAAAACTGGCAATCAATAAAGATAGGAGCTCCTCCCTCCCGCAGTGAGACTCAATCCCGAAAACTATCTGTTTAAAGACAGCGTGAACAATAGACGAACTAGCTTAACCACTCAAACACCGAGGCCTAAAAACAGTATACAAATTAGGTTCTTGCCTAGGTTTTTTGTTAAAAAAGTCTTGTCATGATTGGAAAATAACACGGGCTTTCTCAAAAGCACATGAAAGTATCTCCTCACACCAACAAGAAGGACATTAAACAATTACGTTGTAATGTTGCTAAAATAACGTTCTTCTTTAATGCGTTTTGATATGATGACGCAACTAGTACCGATGTGCTTGCGTGAGCTTATCTGTGCTGTGTCATGTAAACCATACATCGGACATTTTGGAAGAAATAATATATTTGAATTTTTTTCTATTTAAAATATGTTAACACTTTGTACAATATCAATCATACGTAAAAGGCATCCGCCTGTATTAAAAAAGTTTAACATGCACGTATTATTAACTAACAAAGTACAACGGACATGCTGCTATTGGGATTTGTCGTGATGTCCAGTAGGGGTCATTGTTTAAAAGATGTAGATAGTTTAAAATTATAAACATTCTATAAAAGACCCGCAGAACAAATTTGAAAATGGCTGTTTGAAAATCGATATTAATTACAGTTATGGGGAATTATGTGAATCGGGCTGTGACAAAGGTTTTCCTGTTTTTTCTTCTCCAAAAAAAATACAAATTGGACGCCATTACATGAATGAAAAATTGATAAACGTGGCGTTAAACAGCAATAAAAAGCAAACAAATAAACCAAGTCTCAGTATTTGGTATTACTGGAAACTGCATGTCATCTTAGTTTATATTTTGTAGTCTCAAGCATAATTTTACATTTTATTAAATAAAGGTGGATGATTACCAATATTTTGTGTACCTGAAAACAGTTGTAGGCATATGTGGAAGCGAAGACTTTATGTATGATTTCCTTAAGACGGAATTTTTCGCCCGGCAATGTGCTATTAAGAGCTGAAAAATCAATGGATTTATCAGACGAAATTTTAGACATCGATCTTGATTTTAAATGTTCAAGTCTACGACACTAACAGAACAATGAACGATATAACATGATACATACGAGGGTTGTCATCGGAGACTGCAGTTTTCTCTTTTAAAAACCTAGACCCCATGAAATAATGATATATTGGAAATGTTTCTGACAGTGGTGTTAACCCGACAAACTTAACATATGTCATACTATATTTAACGTAAACGAATTATGAATGGCATTTAGGCGCAAGTGGATTGTTTAATTCTGCTCATTGATTTTTCATAAAGTATCTATAAACATTAATAGTATTAGTATTAATAGACTTGTTTGTTTCATTCTACCGTTATTTGTGTTTTAAATCAAGGTGACCCCTGAAGTTATGACATTGGCATCAATTCAACAGTTTTTAATTATTTGGAACTTTTCGATATAGGAATAATAAACAGAAGATTTACCTCAAAATAAACAGATCACAGTTCAATAATACAAGGTTTCTATGTTAACTAGATCACACGTGCAATATAAACATCAGGGTTTATTCAGTAAGATTTTTCATTTACAACCAGGCAGATAATTATGTAAATTAGTTTAGATTTTTAATCACATAATCAGGTAAGACTTTTCATACACAGAGTATAAAATTTCGTATATTAGTACCCTCAATGCCTTTCTTTTGAATTATTATTTCTATATTGAAATTTAAATACATATTTAAAGTACGAATGTACCCTATTTAGTATCAGGGTCAAAATTAAATTGGATTTAACCGAATTTGCATGTAGTATTAAAATCCGAATAACATACAAATGTACTGGGTTTTTTTGGCTTTTGTAGAGATCCATTTGAGTTCCAACATTCAAGAACGATCGATGGAGATGGAGAACGCCGATGAAATAGATTTGTTCGAGGACCATTAAACCATATTATCAGACTCAAAGTTTAATGCACAATTTTCAATTGCAAATGCTATAAAACATTTGGAAACTAATGGAAACAATGAACAAAATAACAATACATACGGGGGTTTTTGACTGGATACTCCCCAATAAGGTTTTGTCCTCAATAAAACATTTACCCTATGATACTGTGGTTCTGTTTCTGACAATGATGTTAGCCCCGGCAAACTAAACATAAGCATACTATATTGGACCTAAACTAACAATTTAAGACATTAAGGCGCAACTGTAGTGACTGATGTTTGACTATTAATAAAAGCGTAACTGGACATATGGTTATAAATATTTTATGAATCGTTATCTATACATATTTTAAATTAAGATTAAAAGAGGTCAAAATAAACACATAAACGGAAATTTTGTCTTTGAATGTGTTTGAATTTTGTCCGTTAAGAAAAAGCAGATTAGGTTGTTTTAAGAAATTTTATTTCAATTATTTAATTTCAATAGAAATCAAATCTTGTTGTGTTGATTAATTCTGCTTTTTGTTTTAATCAGTATCTCAAAGCATTATTACTATACTTGTTTGTTTCATTCTTCTGTTATTTGTGTTTCAAATCAAGGTGACCCCTCAAGTTATGGCATTGACTTAGATTCAACAGTTTTTAATTATTTGGCATTTATGATATACGAATTATGTTATTCTTTTCCGTAGATTCTTCATTTACAACCAGGATGATAATTATTTAAATTAGTTTAGATTTTAAGTCACACAATCAGGGTAAGACTGGTACATATATACAAAGTATAACATTTCCCATATCAATACATTCAAGTACTTTCTTTTATATTCTTGTTTCCATATTGAGAACTTATTTGAAATATAAATTGTAAACCCTTATTTGCTGTTGCGTTAACAAAACTAATGGAAACAATGAACAAAATAGCACAATACATACGGGTGTTTTTGACTGGATACTCAGGTTTTTTCCCCAATAAAACATGTACCCTATGATATTGTGGTTCTGTTTCTGACAATGATGTTAGCTCCGGCAAACTAAACATAATGCATACTATATTGGACGTAAACTAATAATTTACGACATTAAGGTGCAACTGTAGCGACTGATGTTTGACTTTGTATAAAACTGTAAATGGACATATGGTTATAAATATTTTGTGAATGTTTTTGTTTACATATTTTAAATTAAGATTAAAAGAGGTCAAAATAAACACATAAACGGAAATTCCGTCTTTGAATGTGTTTGTGTGTTCGGGCAATTGTCTGTTAAGAAAAAGCAGATAATGTTGTTTTAAGAAATTTTATTTCAATTATTCAATTCCAATACAAATCAAATCTTTTTGTGTTGATTAATTCTGCGTTTTTGTTTTATTTAGTATCTCTAAGCATTATTACTAGACTTGTTTGCTTCATTCTTCTGTTATTTGTGTTTCAAATCAAGGTGACCCCTCAAGTTATGGCATTGACGTTGATTCAACAGTTTTTAATTATTTGGCTCTTTTTGATATACGAATTATGTTATTCTATTCAGTAGATTTTTCATTTACCACAAGGAATATAATTATGTAAATTAGTTTAGATTTTAAATCACACAATCAGGGTAAGACTGGTACATATATACAAAGTATAACATTTCCCATATCAATACATTCAAGTAATTTCTTTTATATTATTGTTTCCATATTGAGAACTTATTTGAAATATATATTGTAAGCACGAATGTACTCTATGTCATATAAGGGTAAACAGTTAATCGTTTAAACTGAGTTTACAAATAGTATTAAAATCCGTATTACATGCAAATGTGCCGGTCGTTTGCTTTTGTAGAGATACATTTGATTTCTATTATATTCTCATTTCTATGGTAAAAATAATTATAACAAATTTAAATTTCCAGTGCAAATGTATCCTACTTTATAACAGGAACATGGGTGTTACGCATTCGGAACTGTTATTGCTAAGTGTAATATAAAATAATAATTAAAAGTAGTCTGTAAGGGGAAATGATTTTCAATTGATTAAACAACCAACGTTGACACAATCATTATTATAAGCTATTTAACTTAAGTGGATATAGAAAACTATTTGCGTCCTTTCCTCAATTAGATTCATGATACAACTAATACAAAGTCTCATTATTAACGCTCAAATTTATAAATATTAATAATGACTTGTACCTATATTCTGATAGTTATTAATGGTTTCTATAAAAGCTAATTATTAGGAATCTTTGAAGAAATAAATTTACAAATTATTTTCAGTGTACATGTAGGCAGCTAGAACCCTTTCAATACGACAATACATTAATTAATTATTAGCAGAACATATATAAAAAAAATACAAGGTGCATATGTTAACTTGTCCTTCGAGTGACGTCATCAATCAGACATAATACCAAGTTAGATTATACGAAATGGACAACGTTGAGCTTTTGAGTATATACAAGATATTAAAATTTACAAAATAGCTCATAGAGTAAGCATAATGTTGATTATACGAATGTACTCAAGGCTTTTACTTTATACACTTATTTCTATAGGGCAACATATCACAAAATAATTTATATTTGCACCCTCTTGAAATCTTAATCTTTTAAATATGTATCTATCTATACATATTTAAAAGAGTAATATTTTAAGAGCGTGCGTTTGAATGTGTTTGTGTTTGCAAGCAATTTTGTCCGCCCTGTAAAAAAGGGTTGTTTGGTTTAAGAAATGTTATCTTAATTATACAATTTCACTAAAAATAAAATCTTATCGAAGGTGTAGGAATACCGGGAACAAGTACAGAGGTTGTACGTAAAAGTATGTACAGTCCCTGGAACGTATAAGTTAACAAAACGCACGATGCACGAACGATGTACGAACGATGAACGGACGATATACGGACGATGTACGCACGATATACGAACGATGTACGCACGATGCACGAAACGATATACGATAGAAACCGTGAGACGGCGTTTATCATTTTAATAGATCGTTTCGTCTATCTAATGGTATATCGTATCGTGTAACGTTTCGTTTATCGCATGGTTTATCGTATGGTGCATCGTTTCTTATGTCGTCATTGCATGGTTGAATGATTGCCCTTGGTATAAATGGTTTATTTTTCAGTATTTTCTTCAGTATTGAAGGCATTTACTAGTTTTACTAGATACATAATAATTTAAAAGGTACTTAATTGATAACGGAGCACAATCATGTCCGTAAAATTTAGCATCCATATATAACGCTATGTATTTTGTTATGGAACTAAGTTGATTAATAACATTACTTTGACCTCTTTTTTAAATAAATTTAAAAAAAAATAACTTAAACCTCATCTACATTTCTTAATAAAAGTCTTTACATTCATTCGATTAAAAAAGCCGACAAAGTTAAACAATTCTTTCTATATGTTTTATGGCAGTACCTTTCATCAAGTTCCAACCTTACTAAATGTGCCAGTCATTTTCAAATAGTAACATTGTTGCGGTTTAAAAAAATATTATTAAACTTTTCTTTTGCCGTATGTGTACCTAAAAATTTCCTTTTGTGCTGAGAGTAAATTGATTCAACATAAATATTAGATCCCTATCATTAAATATGTACTTTGTTTATATGTTAATTAAAATATTCATAATTCCTGAAAATCAGCTAAAATATTGCTTGGTGGAAGAAGTCAATCAATCCATCAATTAATCGATCAATCAAATATTCATATATTCAGCTATAATAGTATACTCTTTAAACTATATTTTTATTCATTAATATTACTGACACCTCTTTCTAAAATTTAAAAAGATCGTTAACTATATTCACAGACGCGTTTTTTGTACAGTAGTACTAAGTGTTAAACTATAAAATTGTTGTCACTACATGTTCTTTGTTTTAGATAGAACTATTTTTGTTTTCTTATTTACATCTACTGATTGTTTATATGTCTTAGGTGGTAAATAAGTGTGCGTCGCAGCGCGAACTTACAAATCGTTTAGAATGACACATTTGTATATTTAATGAAAGGTAATTTTGCGCGATCATCCAAGACAACGATTCTGTTCATACTTTATAATGTAATTCATCCATTTGCAGTTATGAATTTAAAAGAAGTATCTTTTAACAAGGCGTTTTTCGTCCCTGTTGTAAAAATCGTAAAACTGTATGTAGCGTTGAGAAGGTTAATTCTTCTTTATTGTCGAAAGTATACCAAACTAGCTTTAAAATCGAACACTTTAAATCTACATAGGACGACAGAGAGAATCACCGACTCTGGACAAGTATCTGACAAACATGAATTCAAATCGAGTGCACCATTTGTTTTCACCGTACAATGTCACGCACAAAACAATACGTATGTATTTATAACATAGATAAATCAGTTAGATAACATCTGAGCTTATCAATCAACCTGAAAAAAAATAACAGTAATGTACTGCGATTAAAGTGAGACAAAAATTTTTAAAGATTGTAATTAGCTCTGAATCAACAAAACCCAAGACGTATTTACAAACAATTCCAATCGCCAGAATGTCTTTTAACAGTTTAATACACT
Organism: Limnoperna fortunei; assembly: GCA_944474755.1. Taxonomy (NCBI): domain Eukaryota; kingdom Metazoa; phylum Mollusca; class Bivalvia; order Mytilida; family Modiolidae; genus Limnoperna; species Limnoperna fortunei. The sequence goes on along the minus strand of OX104122.1, from coordinate 58,647,893 downwards.
TAAAAGCTCAAAATATTTGCACAATGGTTTAACAAGGAAAGATGTATGAAGTCGAGCACACAGTTTTTAGTTAGTTTTTAGTTGCAAAGTATTTGAATATTTCTTCACAGCACTTTAATAATACAAGACTATAGATGCATTTTGTGTTCCAAACATACGTTTTTTTTTAAAATAAATTTCAATTTAAAATAACATTTTAAAAATAAGCACGAGACGCGTGATTCGTCATGCCTTATAAAGTTAGTTGAAAATTCGAAAACGTAATTTTATTGTAATGATTGTTACTATGCATAAAAGGTGTTATTTATTTAATGTATACGAGTCATTTAGCTACCTGGGGTTCAAAGGTGCACAAGTAAGATGCGTTAATTGTTAATATGTTAATTGCAATCACCACAGGTAATAGAGGTAACGTGTCCCTTTGAAGTGATTTTATTACAGTGTAATTTATATAACAACTTGATTATCTTTTGATAAGTACTCTAATTTCGAAGTAACGATGTCATACGGCTCACTTCATATTTAGTTGATGGAAAGGTGGAGATACGTGTATTTATTTTAGATATCTCGTAAACTATCTGTTAGGGAAGACAAAGAAAAAACTCTTCACTCTCGGTATTTATATTTCATCGTTTTCATAGAATGTTATTAGACATACGGGTAAATATTGTGGATTAATGTTATAATTTTAAATCAATTCGGATTCACGCGGGCATATTAAAAGTTCGAACAAATACAATAAGTTTTCGTTTAATTCCAAACTAACATTGGTACTTATGAAAAATCCTTATATTTTAACAAACGTAAAATGTTAGTCCCCCTTGTTACATGCGTATGCAAAACCAGGCTCATATATATATGTACAAATACTCATCCATAAGACAGCTCAAAATTAAATATAGAAAAAATATATAAAACAAGGTATAAAATCATTTTGAAATTGGAAGTCTCATACATGCAATTACGCACAAAAGCTACATTAATTAACTCCTTTGAACATTGTTTATGTGCGGAGCTACATAACTGTAGGTTTTGTACACAAGTGTAACGGTTACTGCTATCTGTAGCATCTACTATAAATATTTTATTTATAATTTATCAATGAATTTATTTAATTTAAAAAATCGGTAGCATATCTCCTGTTCAGTGTACCTGTTTATTACTTGTATCATTTAAGTGCATATATAAACTACACATAAATGGTCATGCTCCCTAGGACAATGTCGGTTAAACAGCTCATGAGATAGCTGGTGTTCTTATTTTATAAACCATATTAACTTGAAATAAATCTTTGTTGTATGTTCCGATGTATTCGTATTTATTTATTTATTTATTTATTTATTTATTTATTTATTTATTTATTTATTTATTTATTTATTTATTTATGACAACGCAGTTTATATTATGTAAAAAGAAAATTCAGATCCTGTTCAATGCAATAAACTTTTTTACATCAATGATTCAAACTTATTTAAAAACTATTAATGCGCAGTTATTATCCTTAGAGCAGAAAAATGTTTTTTAATGTTGCAGTTTACTAAACGTAAATAAAGATGTACATGTTAAATCAAATTACCCAAGCATTATACAATGTACGCTAATTTGACAGAACAACAATATGGCGAACGATAACGCAAACTATAAACCATACGATGAATGATAAACCGCACGATATACGCTAACATAAACGGAAAACGATACGATAAACGATAGAACAAACGATCACCCATACGATGCACGCTGGTGAAAACGATGCACGATATACTATACGTTATACGGTACCATATACGAACGATATACGCACGATGTAGTAACGATGTACCCACGTTGTAAGAACGATAAACGCACGATGTACGAACGATAAAATCGGTTAACTTATACGTTCCAGGGACTGTAAAAGTAGTACTATTTAAAAGATCATTGTACTGTTGTCTAGAAATAGTATTAGCATAATTATATTTTGCATGAAAATTTTGTCAAAAGGTATCACATTCATAGAATACCAGGAACAAGTACAGAGGTTGTACGTAAAAGTATGTAAAAGTAGTACTATCCAACAGATCCTTGTATTGTTGTCTAGAAATAATATTGGCATAAATATATTTTACAAGAAAATTTTGTCAAAAGGTATCAAATTCATAGAAAATGGAAAACAGTCTGAAACTAGTCTCTTGTAACAGGGGCTTTGAATTGTCTAGAGTGTACTTATCAAAACTCTTAACCTTTGGTATGAAAACTTTGTCATTCAATTTCAGCACATCCTGCTCGCCGTCAGGATCTTAATCACAACCCCACTGTTGACAGACTAATGACTAAATGTCGCTTTCATACTAATCTGAACTACTCGGCACATAAAACGTTAAAATTTAGTGAATTTGAACTACCAGGCCTAGTTATAAATGTCGAAATTGTTATATCAAAACCGAATCTACAAAATATAAATCAGGAATAAGTATACCTTTCGCAGATGAAGTTTTGTTCCTCGTCACAGGGGAATATCTCCCAGTATCCACGGTAGCCCAATCTGGCACATGTGTTATTGTCTGCTCTATTTGTTTGAGAGTCAATCCAGTTTGAAAAGTCAATATGTTCATCATTTCTGGCTTTTACCCAGCCTCCATGGTCTTCTGCATACACAATTCCCATGAAAAACCACGTACCTAATAAAACGTCCACAGTTGATATGCACCTTCAGTTGGTTGTTATTTTGAAATACATTGACAAGTGTAATTGTTCCTTTTTTCACAAGTAGACTGTTTCTACAGACATTATGTCACTATTTATTTACAGTTCATAATGGAAGAATTACAATATCTAGCGCGAAGGATAACATTCATATTTATTCTTTGTTAATATATTACTCGCCAATGTTTTTGTAAAAAAACATTTATATATATAACGTATAAAAATATTTGATATTCACGTTGTATTTCTGATGATTCAGAAATCCGCTGGATAGATATTTTATATGGTTGTCACAATGCTTAGACGTTTGTGTATAATTAACTTACTGTGACTGTATGACAAGTAACTTTGTCATCCTATATAATATATACAAAATTGTTGAATTAGGTTACTGTCAGATTAATACGTATTGATTACGAAAATTCCATCGTCACACGCTATGTGCTATGTCCATGTCTACGATTCACCCCGGTTAATGAAGTAATATTTTTATTTAGCGGATTTGGTCGAGGGGTGTTGACCGCTGGACAGAGTGCAGGCGATTTGGTGCCAAGGTGTCACAACGGTGTGAGTTCGAATCCTGCTGAGGGAAAGCAAACGTTTGACAGTGTAGAAATCTAATTCTAACAGTGTTGGGTTTAATTTGTTGACGAATATATAAAATTTGATATTCACCTTGTATTTCTGATGATTTAGAAATCCGCTAGATATATATTTTATATGGTTGTCACAATATTAAGACGTTTTTATATAATTAACTAACTGTGACTGTATGACAAGTAACTGTGTCATCCTGTATAATATTTACAAAATTGCTGAATAAGGTTACTGTCAGATTAATACGTATTGGTATGAAAATTCCATCGTCACACGCTTGTACACATGTACTATGTCCATGTCTACGATTCATCCCGGTTAATGAAGCTATATTTTTATATAGCGGATTTGGTCGAGGGTTGTTAACCGCTGGACAGAGTGAAGGCGATTTGGTGCCAAGGTGTCACAACGATGTGAGTTCGAATCCCGCTGAGGGAAAGCATTTGACAGTGTACAAATCTAATTCTAACAGTGTTGGGTTTAATTTGTTGACGTATTTATAGATTTGATATTCACATTGTTTTTCTGATGATTCAGAAATCCGCTGGATAGATATATTATATGTTTGTCACAATACTTAGACGTTTGTATATATTTGTAGACGTATATATAAATATTTGATATTAACCCTGTATTTCTGATGTTTCAGAAATCCGCTGGATAGATATATTATATGGTTGTCACAATACTTAGACGTCTGTCTATATATATATTTATAATTCGTCTAAAGAAATAGTCAACAATTGTTCGTACGGGATGTTGGATCGTTACGGTAGATAACGATGCTGTACAGACTAAAATAATAATATATTCGTTTAAAAATATATACAACAACATCTAGATACATAATTAAAGCGAAAACAAAGTTTTACACTTTAAAAAAATGCACAAATATTTCGCCTGACCAACAGGCTTCGTCAGTGTTTTTACAACGAATGACAATAACAGGTAAAAAGGTTTTGTCGTTATACGTATGTGATGTATACTATATCTAGTAATTAACGAAAACATGTTTTTTGTTAGTGCTATTACAAGTATGTACATGTATTTAAATATGAAGCACTATTTATACGGTTACAATCAATATATATACAAAAAAGCAGTTTTAAAATAAATAAAACGACACGTAATTCACAATGAATATTCGGAGACCATGGTTGTATCTGGTCTAAGGTCCTATAATTTTTCATTAATTCCCTTCGGAAATGATGTTCCCAATGTTTTTATCCAAAAACTTTCTTTCTCTTTTCTCTGTTTGTCTGTCCACCTTGGGTTATGGTCTATAAGGGTCACCCTGAGTTTATTAAAAATTTCAGCTATTGCAGTGCCGTGCGTACGTAGGTGCCTATTAAGGGGTAAGTTTGGTTTGCATCTTGTGTCGCTTCTGTGCCCGTTCATTCGTTTGCTGAATCGTTGCACAGACTCACCAACATACTGGAAATTGCATATACAACACTGTAAAAGGTATATGATGTTCTCACTTTTGCAATTCAAATTGACATGGATGTCAAATTGTTTGCCATTTGATGTGCTAGTGAAGTGTTGGGTGTGTTGTATGTGATCACATGTCATACAACGACCGTCACCACAGATGCAGCATTGCCCCGATTGGCGGCTACGTGACGACATTTCTGCTCGGACTAACTGATCTTTTAAACTTTTGGGTTTTCTAAAGGCCATTACAGGAGGTTCTGGAAATATTTTTGAAAGTTGATGATGTTTTTCAATTGTTGTCCATCGTTCGCGGATAGTACGTGCGATGTCTTTAAAAGCTGGGTGGTATGTTAGGACAAACGGGACTCTATTGTTAGTTTTCTTTTCTCTGTACTGCAGGAGCTGGTCCCTACTGATGTTGTTGGCTTTATTAAAACCTATTGATATGTTTTTGTTATTGTATCCTCTCTGCTTTAGATGGCATCGAAGCTCTCCAAGACGCTGTTTAGTTTTAGCCTCCGTAGAACAGATGCGTTTAACTCGCAGAGCTTGGCTGTAAGGAATACTTTTGCTGCAATGTTTAGGATGGCAGCTGTTTGGTGAGAGGTACTGATGTTTATCTGTGGGTTTACAGTACAGATCGGTTGACATAATTCCATCTATTACGGTGGTAGTGGTATCTAAGAATGAGATTTTAGATGTGGACATTGCATGTGTGAATTTGATAGAAGGATGTATACTGTTAGCGTGGTCAAAGAACTGTTTAAGGTTTTCCTCGCTTTCAATCCATTTCATGTCAACATCATCAATGAACCTAAACCATGAGAGTGGATGGTGGAGAGAAGAGTTTAGAAGTTGTTTCTCGAGTTTTCCCATAAAGATGTTAGCATAGGATGGTGCCATTTTGGTTCCCATGGCTGTTCCGTTAATTTGTAAATAGTGCTCCCCATTAAACGTAAAATTGTTATGTTTTAATACAAGTTCAAGTAGTTGAATTAGGCACTCAGTGGGGGGGATCTTTGATGTCGCGTTGTTCCCAGACCTCCTTGCATGCTGTTATGCCGTCGTCGTGTAGTATATTGGTGTACAATGATGTTACATCCATGGAGACGAGGATTGTGTCCGGTGGAAGTGGATTCATGGATTCCATTTTACGCAGGTAGTCGGTTGTGTCTTTTATGTAAGATGGTAAAGTTTCTACGTGTTGTCTTAAGTGGAAATCTATAAACTCTGATATTTTCTCTGTAGGATGTCCGTTGGCCGAAACTATGGGTCTACCGGGGTTATTCTCCTTATGGATTTTAGGCAGGAGATAAAAACGACCAGCTCTGGGATTTTCCGGTTGTAGATATTCAAGGGTGTCTTTATCAATGTGACCCTTTTTGTGCATGGATGTTAGGGTCTTACTTTTTATTTTTGCAAAATTATCCGTTGGATCAGAGTCAAGTTTTTTATAGAATTTTTCGTCAGTCAGTTGTCTTTCGGCTTCTCTAATGTAATCAGATTTATCCATTACTACTACTGCACTCCCTTTGTCTGCTGGTTTGATGATAATGTCATCTCTTTCTTTTAGTTGGTTCAAAGAGTTCATTTCTTCTTTTGACAAGTTGTTGAAGGAAGGGTTGTAGTTTTTGGCAATACTCGTCACGTCCGACTTTACTTGGTCGATGAAAGACTCAAGAGTAGAGTTTTTGCTCGGCTTAGGAATCCAGTTACTCTTTTTCTTAAATCTAGGTATCGATGGTTCATGTTCATTGTTCTTGGATTCATCGATATTATTGCTACAGTCCTCGTCTTCGTCTTTAGATTTGAAGTGCTCCTTAATCCTGAGTGCCCTTGCAAACTTGTTGAGGTCGTTTTCAAGTTCAACTTCATTTATTTTGTTGTTAGTGGGACAGAAATTAAGACCTTTCGACAGCAATTTAGTTTCTGTTTCCGTCAATGGTGTGGACGATAGATTCTCAACAATATTGGTATTAGTGTTTGATATTTGCTTACGTTTTCTGAAGCGACGTTTTCTAGATCTCTTTTCGTGTGTAGGTTCAAGTTGGTTTAACGGTGGCTTAACGGGAACAATACCATCTCTCGATATTTTAAAACTGCTTTTTTGTATATATATTGATTGTAACTGTATAAATAGTGCTTCATATTTAAATACATGTACATACTTGTAATAGCACTAACAAAAAACATGTTTTCGTTAATTACTAGATATAGTATACATCACATACGTATAACGACAAAACCTTCTTACCTGTTATTGTCATTCGTTGTAAAAAAACTGACGAAGCCTGTTGGTCAGGCGAAATATTTGTGCATTTTTTTAAAGTGTAAAACTTTGTTTTCGCTTTAATTATGTATCTAGATGTTGTTGTACATATTTTTAAACGAATATATATATATATATATATATATATATATATATATATATATATATATATATTATTAATATGATTATGTTTATATTATTAATTTCCATTTTATTATTATTCGTTTTGAGGGTATTTACCGGTCAATGTTGGTTATTAATTTTTCATCACTATAAGCTAAGCGAATACGCTAATTGTTTTGTTTTGTTTTTAGCAGGAAAGTTTCTTGTCTTACACCAACTAGTGCTGACTTTGCATTAAATAAAGAAAAAGCTGCGTACGACACAAAACAGTTTTCAAAAAAAAGATAATTTGCTGATACAAAGCCATATATGTGTTTCTATGTATAAAGTAAAAAGACAAGTAGAGACCATGCCATAATGAAATGGACAAATCCATGTAAACAATTACAAAGCATTTGATAGAAAAAATTCACAAACACGACAATCAAACACAACAAATAAGCAACATAGAACCATATCTTACTGCCTAAAAAATGAAGTGGTTACATGAGGTGCTCCGGAAGGTCATGTCTTGGTTCACAATGACACCCGTTGTACTTTTGTCCGAAAGATGCGAGATAACAAAGAAAAGCAGAAATTTTTTAATATTATCATCTGTGTGACAGATACACTATACAAAGTGAATTCACGATATCTAATAAACAAGTCGTGTATGCACGACTTCAACTTGACTGTCAGAAATCAATGCTTTATCAACCTTTTTGTACTGAATAATCTTCTGTTAATGAAACAACTATAAGAATTTCATACAGAATATTCAAGCGATTATGCAGACAATATTTACTGAAATAGGCTTAACATTTCACAATCAAAACTTATCTATGCACTGCATTTAATTGTATTTCGGAATAATGTAACGATAAAAAAGGGCTTTTTTGTAAACCCGTGACTGGTGCACTTGTAATATCTCTTGACCTCAAAATGAGCATATACATTTTAAATGATAAATTAATTATCTTCCATCGTTAAACATCTGTGTAAATTTGAGAAAACGACCATTTTGGATGTACTTAAAGTCGCTCGCTTTAATAACATATTCTACTCCACTTAATGTTATAAGGTTTTAAAAGGATCTTACCTCCACCGAACGTCATATGGGCTATAAAATCGTTTTCTTCTTGATCTCCAATTTCAGTCAGATACGCATTGTATTGTTTACAATTTGTCTGCGAACAAACAAAAATGCCCAGGTATAAATAGTATCAACTTTTTAAAAACAATATTGCACTATTGCTGTTAACAATTTACTCCAGCTTAAGTTTGAGTTTCCTTGTAATTATATATATACCAAGGTGACAAATTCATTACGCCAGACACGCGTTTCGTCTACTTAAGACTCATCAGTGGCGTTTAACTCTAAATGCTTAAAGTATTTTTTCATTTGGTGATGGAATAATATAAGTCCACTGGGATCGTGTAAAGACACAATACAGGTAGTTCAAAATATTACATAAAAAAGTCTAAAGAGTCTACCAACCAGTAAGCTTATTAAGTATCGGATCGACAAACATGACGAAACAGCATAAACAAAAAATAATATACAAGTCTAGAAGATTATGCAACGATACAAATGACGGTGTTTCTTGTAAACATTTTAGTCAAAGACTGACCAACGAATGGCCTTAGTCATTGAATGTCAATATACATAAGTGACGTAAACAAGTCATAACATATTGATCTAAAACTTTCTCATTTCCAACTTAATCCAAAATAGTTGCTTCCCAGTCCGCGCGTCGCGGACGTGCCGTGCTGTTACTGGGCTATGCTCAAAAATTCCAACAAGATGTCATCAAAATTACCAAGGTGACAAATTCATTACACCAGACGCCCGTTTCGTCTACTTAAGACTCATCGGTGGCGTTAAACTCTAAATGCTGAAAGTATTTTTTTCATATATATATATAATGAAAATAAAAATAAAAATACGAAAATACACCAAAATGTCTTCTTTTGAAAATCACATCTGTTAAATACACAGTAAAGACATTGTCCAACCGGTTTCATCTCTTATGAGAATATTCATGGCTAACGGTTGTAAGGTTTGGTAGTTGATATTGTGAAGACGTCGTTAATGGTAACGTAACGTAATGTTACGTATTAATACATGTTGACAATGTTTGTAAAGGGAAGTAATTAGTCATGATACGAAGCGTTTAAAACTGGATTATATTTTCTAGTTAATTGTTTCTCTTTGTTTTCTCTCTGATGGTCAGTTGTGTTGTCCGAGCATTGATATAGTGGGAATATACTATACATATTCTATATATTATATAATATACATATACTACACTCATATACAAAGTACTTAAGTTATACTATATGTATCCCAGATCCGACTTTTAAATTAAACTGTTCTGAATTTATGACCTTTTGTACTTGTACTGTACTGTTATCTTTTCATCTCGGATAACCTATTCAACCAAAGCCAGGATAGATATTTATTGTTTTTAAATAATGTTTTTGTTTTTTTTCGCTTGTGTATTACGTTTTAGTGCTAAATAGTGTCCACAATAAGCAAAATGTTTTCAGACTCTTTTGTACTTTAAGAAGTATGATTTATAGATTGTGAACATGATCACAGTAAGGAGATTATTAATACCATAATTACATCTGTCCTCTATTTTATATCCAACTACGTTTTCGTATCAACTTAACGATTTAAATACATTAACCAGACAAGTTCATAATATGAAAAAAGAATCAAGGACAAACCCATAGTTAAATAAAAGAGGGGACAACAACACAACAGACAATACGAAAACCTACAATAAAGTAACACAAAACCCACTAACAATCTGTCGTATTTTCATGTGAAAATCGGGTAATTAGTCATATCCCCGGGCAGTCAAATCCAATAAGAAGGAGGGAAAGTGGTTACTACACACGGATCAAATCAATAAAAAATTGAGGCTATCAATCTCTGTAAGTATTTAAGCTGTACGATGAGGCAAATGTGGACATACCTGTGCATCCCGCCAGCTGTGTACGCTATTTTTAGAATCCCAGTAACACGAATCCTTATGTTGTTGCCAACTGTTTGGACATTTGCCGATGACTGTAAAAATAAATTAGTTAAGTCCTTTAGTTATTAAAGAACAACAAATTAAAATTATATTTTATTGTAGGGAATTGCGTAACAAAATGCATAAAAATTAAATTGATATGATGGCGTATCACCACCAGAATAAAACGAAAAACAAAAAGAAATAGCATTTAACATTTCTATAATGCAGGTATTTAAAATTGTGTATTAATCTTATTGTGAAATTAATTGAAAAGATATGGCTACATCATTGTATCTGTACATGGTTTAAAAACTACTGCAATAAGATGTTTTAAGTGTTAGATCCCTGTAAGGCTTTACACAAAAAGTCGTAAGCGTAAAATACATCGTAAGTGGTGACTTCGTAATGGGTTTCCCTTTGATCTTCCAACACGTATGATGGATTTTACACTTAATAAAGGTCATGTACGCCACAAGGTTAAAACCGAAACGACAAATAAAAATAAAAATTAAAAATTAAAATAAAAAATCAACAATAAAAGATGGGCCCGAGCTTTCGGATATGCATTTCACCGCTCTTATGGAAACTAGCATGGGCGAAAAACAACGACAATCTTTGGAACAGAGGATTATTAAGTTCTGGGATCTAGCCATCCGGTTAGGGATGAATGTAAAAAACACTTTTTATAAGTGTTTTTTGGAATTTAGAAAGTTCAAGACCATCTTTTTTTGTAAGGTACAACAAAAAAGAAATTGTTCTGGTTATGTCTATGTGTGCGACAGATCACAGCTATCCGCCATTTGTCATTAAGTTTACTCTCTTTCCTTGTGCTATACGGTTGTATGTTTCTTTGTCGCCCTCTTTCTCGCCCTGAAGAAGGCATTTGAACCGAAAGCTCGGGCCAATCTTTATTGTTGATTTTTTATTTTTATTTTTATTTTTTTTTTATTTGTCGTTTCGATTTTACCTTTTAATCTTGTGGCGTACATGACCTTTAAATGAAAATTGTTCGAAATGTATTTACCATAATTGTTATTTTTCCAAAAATCTTTGTATATATCCATGACATCAGTAAACAATTAAACTTAATATAGCATACATGTAAATGCTCCTAAGTTGATGTTTAATTTTATGATGTAAAATTTAACTTGTAAACTTTTGTTATGATTGCTTAGTGAGCTTAAGAAAATCACAGCTAAAATTGCCTTATATAATTACAAACTCTACGCCTTCAGCTTTCCCATTCCAAACTTTGGTTAGCCAATAGGAATTTTAGAGCAGAATATATTTGCTCGTATTCTTGATTACATCTCGGTATCTTTTAATTAACTATCCATCAACAATTCGCAGTCAAAGTACTGCTTTTGGAATACTAGCATTTTTACAAGTTTCTTGAAGATAGACAGATCGCTTAGGGCAATTCAGTTGATTTGTTACCAGTTCGATATCCAACTTTGCTCGTATCTATCCCTTACCTATCAAACCGATATTCCTCTTGATATAACCTGGCGGCTATATAGGTTTCATATGACATCTGGTTACAATAGCCTGATCAAGTTTTACTGTATCTGTTGAAAAAACCGCCGCTGACGACAAGCATGCAAGTAAAACATCGTAGGCAACACTATAGAAAACCTTGGCAACTATGCCTTGAAATTCTATAAAATCTAACAAACTGGGCTAAAATCTATCTATACTACTTAAGTTAAAGACCTCCTTTTTTAAGCGTGCATCACAAAACACAGAGAAATAGCGCAGTATTAACCCATATAAGATTACATGCTGTTAATGTTGCATATGCAAAATATTTTATTTTTATATCGATTATTGCTTTAAATAATTAGCAATTAACGATTAATTACGTCCGCAAATTTTTACCGAATACGGTCCTCTTTTACATTAAAAAATTTATTTCTGGGGCAAGGAAAACGACGTATATATAAATATTTGATATTAATCCTGTATTTCTGATGTATCAGAAATCCGCTGGATAGATATATTATATGGTCGTCACAATACTTAGACGTTTGTATACATTTACTTAGTGTGACTGTATGACATGTAACTTTGTCATCCTATATAAAATATACAAAAATGCTGAATTAGATTACTGTCAGATTAAGAAAATCCCACCGTCACACGCTAGTACCCATGTACTATGTCTATGTCTACGATTCACCCCGGTTAATGAAGCTATATTTATTATATAGCGGATTTGGCCGAGGGGTCTAGACTGCTGGACATAGTGCAGGCGAATTGGTGCCGCAGTGTCACAACGGTGCGAGTTCAAATCCTGCTGAGGGTAAGAAAAATGTGAGTGTTAAAAATCTAATTCCAACAGTGTTGGACTTAATTTGTAGACGTATATATAAATATTTGATATTAACCCTGTATTTCTGATGTTTCAGAAATCCGCTGGATAGATATATATTTTATATATCTATCCAATACCTAGACGTTTTTATATATAAATGATTCTTGCGAATAGCAAAAGAATTTGGACATTTATAACCAAACACATATTTTACCGAACTTATAGATAGTGATATTGTTTGTAATTGATTTGTTAGATAATACTGGGAACATGATCCTATGTTCTTCAACATACTGGAAGAAGATTTACGTAATAAAACAATATCTAAACTGCTGACAATTTCTTTTCCTACAGGTAGGCAGCATACCTATTGTTTTCTGTGCACAAGACAATGCCATAAAAGATTGTTGCTCTTCATTTGCTAGAAATAATGTTTTCATATCGTTATTAGAGCTAGACGTAGAGGCTGTTCTGTTCAGATTAAAAATTGTTTGCAAATAAATGTATTTACTTCACATGCATTGATTTTCACGAAACAACAATAGATTGTTGATTTATTGTCGCATCCCCTGAGGTAAATAGTATATATAAATATTTTGTCAGTAGTTAGTCATGAATGGAGAACTATGTACACACTACCATTTCTTATATTTCTAGGCCCAGCATCCAGAGCTTTTTCGGACTTGCATGATCGCATGATTGAAAATTTACGGTTTGGTCCTAACCTTTTTTGTAACTGGCACTTATATAAAAGTAGCTTTTGTTCATAATGTTTCACATTTACATGCAAAAAGAAAAGCATTTTGCATTTCAACTAAAATGTATTCTTGTTGCAAAATGAGGACCAGTACTAATACCAATGGTTATGTTACTGCAACTAAATGTTTTCTCATTTTTATTGGAAGTATTTAGCAAATTCAAAGAAACAATTATGCATCAATAATAAACTACCTACTCAAAACAAAAATGAACAATAAAAACGTGGGTTTTTAAGTAAAAAAGGATTTGGGTTGATACCAATTCGGGAATATCTCTCCTTATTGTAGAATTTAGGAAGTTAATCCCATATAAATGAAATATACATTGGGCGCCGTATACAGTGTTATATTGGATGAGGTACTTTACCAACTTTTCCAACATAATAATCAGTAATGAGCCATATTTCCTCTAATAATAATAATTATTGTGTGTATATGATCAGAAACCATAGAATTAAAGCAACATCAATCGGCAAAAATATAAGCGTTACCCATTGTCCGTTCAATTTTTAAACTGCTCAAATGGTTTTTATGTAAAAATTACAGCAACCAAATCACAGATGACACTGTATATACAATGTTTTATTACAAGATAACCTAGGAAAAACTTGACTACCAAATGCCATTTTATTACCTTTGTGCAGTCGTTGCTGTAATGAATTTGATTCGCGTTCTATTGTACTTGTTTTTATTGTTTGCTGTTTTATGCCACTTAAATTTTTTTAGCTGTATAACGTCTGTTAGTTTCAGAATACACATTTTCAATCCTATGTCATCTACGCCAATTAAAGTTAAATTCGAATGTACCATGTCAGTCAGGCTCAAACTCACAACGTTTAAAATATGCACCTAAATTCAACATTTATAGTAAATTGCAGTCGATATGTCACTGACTTCCGATGGAGCAGTGTGCTTTTCCATGTACCTTGGTTTTCTTTGTTCAGTACACATACCCAAAACCAACTTAACTTGTTCATACAGAAATCAAACATGAACTGTCAAATGCTCTGACAACACGAGTTCTTTTCTTGTTTTTCACATGTCATCCATAATATGTTTATGGCCAAGAAGGGCATTTTTACTTTCCCTTACTTTTTCATGTAGATGAGTTGTTGAGTCGGCACATCCCAAGTTAAAAATATCTGCAACTTGTATTGCCAACTAATCAGGCACCGAAATTACGTTTGCATAGTTTGTGCTTACCTAAGTGAAGGCAACCACCAACTTCCTCTGATGCATGTAATATACTACATTTATCTATTCAAACAAATTATATATAATATCAATTTTGAATGGCGTCAAAAGAAGTAAAACATTGTGCTCTACAAAATGATTTGTCAATACAGTTGTCTAATATATTGTCTGCAGTGAAAGAAGAACAGCAAACATGGTGTGAAACTACTTATTCGCGAGGTAATATTAATCATTGAAATTTCTGCAAATTCTCAAGACTTTCGGACATTTTAAAATCAATATCAAAATATATTAAAATTTCATCTGTTAGAACTTTTGATTTTTCAAATTTTTATAACAAATTGCCTCACGATAAATAAAAATCCCGTCTTAAAGAAATCATCCATAAAGCTCTCGCTTCCTCAAGTATATAGTTCTAGGTAACAACAATTACATTTATCTACTAAAGAACAAAAAAGCAAATTATGTTAAACAGGCTACTAATTTGCATGATGTTTGATCGACAACATATTAGTAACTTTTGGAGGATGCGTTATTCAGCAGGTAATCGGAATTACAATGGATACAAACTGTTGCACACTCCTTGCCGATTCGTTTCTGTATTCTTCTTCAACCTCTTATTAAAGATAAGAACGATAGAAGAAGCTAGGTCGTTTATTTTTACGTATTGATCTATTGATGATGTCATTTCTTTTAACAACCCTCAATTTGTTGAGTGGTTAAAGTCAATATATCTTTCAGAAATGGAAATAAAAGAAACCAAAGAAACAGCTTTATCTACATGTTTAGACTTATACCCTTAATATGACGACATCTCAGCACAAGAATTTACGACAAACGAGACCATTTTGATTTGAAAAGTATCAATGTTCCTCCTTTATGCAGCATTATTTCAGCCTCTCCTGCCTACAGTGTCTATATTTATAGATTGATCAAGTTTACAAGCACTTGTAGTAATTATAGATTTTGGCAAACGTTTGTACAATAGATGCAATTTCCTTGTTGAAATATATCTATGCTTGAAAATATGAATGCATGCAATTTCCTAATATTTTATTTCAGTATCTAGGGCTAATGCTGCGATGATTGCTGAATACACTCATTACTTACTTGTGGTGTATAATACCCAACCATTTTCAAAACCACACCAAATCACACACTTTAGATATGAAACTGTAGGTCTAGCATGCTATAAAACCTGGTTTAACCCAAAATTGCTTTTGATAGGTCTGTACCAAGTAAAATCATTGCTGTAGTTGATATGTTTTAGATTATTTGTTATCTAGTTTATCTTTTTGACAGTTTAATTTGTGTTCGGTATTTTGGTAGTTCCTTTATTCCTCATAAAAATATTTTATGGCATATTTCAGTGCATAAATTATATGTACATAAATCTAACAAAATGTCTGCTCAGTTAAGCTGCTTACCTGTCCGTAGCACTTGAGTGCACCTATGGTTTTATTGGGTTCGAGTTACCCACTTCCTGTTTTTGGTTTTGGTTTCCGTTGTACATATTTGCCTGTAACCGGATTCGTAATTTGGTTCTCGTTCTGTGGTCTGTTTTCTAGCTAGTTTTTTTAAAACGGCATGGGTATCATTAAATTATTATCTTTTCATTGTATATGTATAAAAAGAATTTAATGTCACTTTTAATGAATAAACGCAATTTGCCAAACTGCTTTTTTATCCATATCCTAGCAATATGTACATTTATTATGGTATCTCTGCAAAGATACCATTGTTTATAGACTTTAATACGCCAGACGCGCGTTTCGTATAATCAAGACTCATAAGTTGCGCCCAAACCCAAACAATATATAAATTCCAAATGGTTAGGATGTCGTAGAGCTTTTATCGTATATGTTTTTCTATATACACTCAAGGGCACAATCTTAAGACTCTTGGGTTGGGCATCCAGCTTAAATTATCTCTGAGGTGTGAAATCTGTTTTTTTTTGTAAAACGAAATAAAAGTACAAATTAAATTGAAAATAACGGACAAAAGACAAATATAAATATTGGAACATTTAGCTTAGCAAAAGTGACAAACACACACACACACACACACACAAGGATAATGGTCGGCATCTTAAGTTTTAAACTGGGAGGATATCTGAGGCAAGTATGATATATTTCTAAAATATTTAATTGTATTCATTTTTGAATGTCAACCGTAACAGTCGGAGCTTCTTATGAATATTAAATTTGTTAGGCATTATTATTTATTATGTGATTGGAAAATTTCATACATTATAGACCAGTAGTCTTTTTTAAAATAGTTTTACAATTGTGTTTAATTTACTTTCAAAATACGTAATTTTGCAAATAATGGTTGTTTGAAATTTAAGGTATTTATGTATTTTTTGTATATTTAAGGCTTTCCACTTTCCAGTTATTTGTCTGTTTATTATTCTTTTTTTCCCACCAAGTTTTCTTTTCCCATTATAAATTTTGTTTCGCGACATGTCGTAAAGACCTTCTGTACTATAGGTGTATGAGACATTAGGCTTTCGCAGTTGACCCTGTCACACCGAACACTTTTTCTTTACGGAGTTAGTTCCCTTGTCATAAAAAAGCTTGTGTACAGATAAACTTTGAAACCGTAAAAGATGTTGCAATCAAAGTTGTTGCAAAATGGTCAGCTATTGATTGTGACAATTTGTTACATATCGCGCAAAGTATTTTGATGACTCCTTGTTGGAGTTATTTCCCCTTATTTATTGGAAGTACATTTTGTACCATTGTAACTCATGAACCAGAGGTGATAGAGACTAGACATTTCACAGTTGGTGATCATTTACCTTGACCTTGAAAAAGGTCACAAGGTCAAAGGTCAATGTCACATTCTAATTTTTGACATTGTTTTGTGTACAGATCTCCTCCTTTACTATAATAAATAGAGAACTGAAACCTTCACCAAAATGTATATCATATTAAGATCTTGAATCGTCACCTTTTTTATTTGACATTTTTATAAGAGTTATCTCCCCTAGACCACTAAAATATATTGTGAATTGCATTATATCACTTTATCTCAGTAGCTATAACAGATGTATATATGAAACCTAATATCATTAGTCATCATTGACCTTGAACTTGAAACTGGACACAAGGTCAAAGGTCAAGGTCACGTTTGAAATTTTGGCATTGTCTTGTCATCGCTATTCCTTTGAAACGGTAAAAGATAGGCAATAAGTTGTAATAGATAAAATGTTGGTCTCAAAAAGGCGCAACTTTTTTCAATTGGAGGGTAAGGATCCGGCTTCATCTTATAGGAGTTATCCCCCATTACAACCATTGATAATTAGTTTTGCATTAATTGCTTATCAACTATTGATAGTAGAGGCATGGGGTCTTACCTATAGATCATTAGGACCCTTGACCTTGAAAACAAATACAAGGTCAAAGGTCAAGGTCATTTTCTAATTTTTTTCTAATTTTTTGTATATATTATAAGTACTCATATCTCAATGACTATAAGAGATTTTGGCATAAAATCTTCAATGTTGATCACTGTTGACCTTCAGCATGGTCAAGGTCTTGCTGTAGGTCACAGTCCTTTTTAAATGTTTTTCTTGGTACTATGTATTTTGAATGGCTTATTCTTTTAATGCTATTGTCTATAAGTAATATTTGCGTAGATTAAAAGATCAGTTGTCAAGGTCATTCAAGTTTTCTTACGTCCTATTTAATGACCTTTCTTATTTCTAAAGCTATCTAAATAGTTTTTTAATAATTTTTGTTCTTATCAATTGCTATAGACAAATTACGTATGTTTCTTAGCTTTCCACTTTCAAGGTCATTTATTTAAGGTCTTCTTTGAAAGTGGAAAGCCTATTAATCGTTCTTTAGAACGATTGAATCTATATTATAACATACAATTTCTTAATAGTTGAATTATACATGGTGCCTCTTTTACGCGACTACAAAATTGTTTTTAAACAACGTAAGATTTATCAGTTATAATCGTAATTCGTCTAAGTATCGTTGTTAATATGTTGACTTTGACTTAACGTGTTTCTGTTTTATGCTCTGAGGTAAATGTTAAAGTTTTATGTTGTAAAACTTGTGTTGTGAATTTTAGTGAGATTTAGATGCAATACATCCATAGCAATGTTCCAGCAGCTTTTATTTTGAGGGTAGTTGGAAAAGCTCAATTATTTTTTTTTCTGGCCAGGTGTTGTTGTAAGGAAATTGGAAAACCCTGGATATTGCAAATAAAAATATAAAAAAACTAGTATTTGGTTTCATCTTGTAGCATCAAAACTCTTGCGAACTATGTAGAATAACAAAAGATACAAAATGTTAACTGTTTTGTCGTGTCTGGGTGGTGGGGTTATTAAATAACACTCAATTAAGCTTATGTTCTTTGTTCGTTTCTGTCCCAACTTTTAACACTTTTTATATTTAGCTTTGTCTTCTAGCATGGTATACAGTACTTGAGATTGAAAACGCAACACTTTTATCAATCCGTCAGCGATCCGTCAGCGTTCCAAAATCCGTCAGCGATCAGTTATCAATCAGTCAGATCAGTCAAATCGTTCCCAATCCGTCAGATCGTTCCCAATCCGTCCATCCGTTAATTGGCGGATTCGGAACGATTTGACTGATCTGACGGATCGATTTGGACTTATCGTTCCAATCCGTCCATTCAATTTCCGGTTAGTGAAACCAATATTTCGAAATGTGAAAATTCGTTTCACTCGCAAATATTAGAAGTATACAAATGTCAACTGTTATGTCCTCATTTATGGCTCGTTTAACCTAATAATAAGACTAAAACAGGTCTAAAGTTATAAATAATACGAATGGAAATTCCCCCAATCTATTACTAGTTATACATGCATCTGTGACGAAATATAAACATCACATAGTGTCATTTTATTAACAAAATAATTATAAAAAAAACACAATGACTTAAAACAAATTGACCTGGCGTGCCAAGGCGTACGTCTCGTATTGGTCTTTGAATTTTTTAAAGCGGAAAATGTCGAGTTTAAAGTTATAAATCATTAATGGAAATTCCCCCAATATATAACTTATGCATCTGTGACGGAATATAAACATCACATAGTGCAATTTTATATATATAAAAAAAGAAATGGAAAAAACACACACAATGAATTAAAAAAATATTTGACCTCGCATGACAAGGCGTACATCTCGTATTTGACTTCGAAATTTTTTAAAGCGGAAAAAGCGAGAAAGAAGAAGGCGGAATAGTAACATTTTTTTTCACGTCGCGCTTTCGCGTTAGCATTATATATATATATATATATGATTGAAGTTAGTTTAACACTATTTTCAAACATTATATTAGTCTATTTAATATGGCGTCGAGTGTTTATTAGGAAGAGCTGCAGTACCCAAACGAAACAGCAGACTTTCGACAGGAAAACTGGTTCTCTTTGCAAATTTAGGAATGAGTCAAGCACACACTCTCGCTGTAATGGTGGAACAGACAACTCGGTGATCAATACTAGATTACTGCTGCCTTAACCCCCGCGGTCGAGGTTTTTTATTATAAACGCGTAAAAAGATCATTTGTCGTGGTTTGATCCATTTTCTTTCTGTGCCACAATTCCTAAGAATGCCGGTGTATAATACTGCTGAAGATTTACGACAAAAGCGAATACATCTATTTATATATTTTATTCACTATCTAATTGTGTCACATGAATTTACACAGAATTAAATGTCAAATAAACAATTAACGCGTTTGTATATTGAAGCTTACGAGTTAAAGACGCAAACATGTAAGCATAATTTTAAAATCAATTCTGCTTTCGCATTTTAGCCGTCACAATTTGTTTATTTTACGATGTCTGTTATAGTCATTCGATATTTAATGATATATAAGTATAAATGGTTTCCTTTAAATTCGGAAGTGTTTGAAATTAGTTACTAGGTTCGAAAAAGAGAAGGCTTAAAATTTTCCGCCCATACCCATACCCAAATGTTTGTCCTTTTTTCCATCTCTAATTGATTGAGGGGCCTCGGTAGCCGAGTGGTTATGGTAGTCTACTATTGTTCACGTTGTCTGTCAACACTGAGGTTGCGGGTTCGAGTCTCAAGGCAGGCAGGGTGCACTCGACTTAATTGACAAGGATTGCCACTTTTCCTACCGAAGGACCGGGGTTTTCTCCGGGTTCTCCGGCTTCCTCCTCCAATAAAAACTGGACGCCATGATATAGCTGCAAAAATTACTGAAAGTGGCGTCAAACAATATTGAAACAAATAAACAAACAAACAAATCTAATTGATATTTAACTTATTCTCGTCATGAATAAAGCTGAACACTCTCGCTGAAAGAAATTAAGCATCCAATCAATCAATCAATGAAATAAGTTCAAATTGAATGACAATCTTTTAAAGGGTACCTTTTGAAAAGGTTCTGTTTTATCGATATGACTGTAATGACAATGTTCAAACTGATCTTCATAGACCTAGGGAATTAATGACGTTTTGTTAAAAAATTACTATTTCGTACTTTAACACGATTCTATCTGTAACGCATTTTTACGCTTAACTGCAGTATTCACAGACAAGTCTCCCCGGCGTTATTAGGGCCTTAGTGGCTGATTGGTTACTCATCTACTAGTTATCACATGCCTGTTAACAGGTTGCGGATTTTCGAACGACTGCAGATAGGGTGTGCCCGACTTCAACTGTATTGAGTTGTCCCTTTTAATCCGTGTACTCCGGCTTCCTCCCACCCCACCCCCAATAAAAAATGGACGCCATGAAATAAATGAAACAATCCAGCGAAATTGCAATTATACTTTTAACTTCTTTTATTGCCTGTTAAATAAAACTTGCTACCAGAATCGCTGTATATTTTACAATACAATTTTTTGTTTCGTAAACAATTTGTTTTGATTGACAATGCTCGTTCAACAGTTCAACAATTGTTTATACACAACAGTTTTATAATTGTATTTAAAAATGTTTTAGACTAAATAAAAACACGTAGGCATACATTTAAGTAGCAATTAATGGTGTCCTTTCCTAAATGACAATAAATCTGTTACTGATTGGGGAGTCGGGTCGGCTTAATATACGACAAAAAATATACATGTAACTGGTCGCAGAAAATAAAATAGGCCGAAATCACGAGTCGCGGAAATAAAAAAAAGAAAATCAATAAAGGATTACGAAAATAAAAAATGTACCTCGTCGCTACTGATGTGCCTTAAATCGAAGTTTTTTTAAGGTTTACAGTGCGCAACCCGAAAATATGTCCTGTTTTAAAAAAATTTGCTTTTATTATATATTTTCTTTAAATAGGTTTACTTATGTTATTTTAAAGAACGAGACATTGTATTAACTATTCTTTTGAATACTTGCGTTAATTTTATTATAAATTTTATTATAAATGCATATATATAATATACAAATCACGCAGAATTCGTTTTATCTTTCAATTATTAATGTATACGTATCCGTCAATAAACTGACCGATTTATGCATATAATTAAATGACGGATTTGGATCGCACTGATTGAACTGATCGATGACGGTTATCAAGGTAATGACGGATTCATAATTTTGAACGGATGTATTCATCATCAATCAGTCAGACGTTACGCATGAAATTGGTGATACCTAACGTTACAGAAAATTGTCGTCAAAATGCCAGTTTGCGACGACGTTTTTGTCGCTTGATGTGTGTTCGGGATTTTTTTTTTTATTGTTTTGTTGTTTTTGTTTTTGTGTTTTTGTTTGTTTGTTTGTTTTTTTTTAATTTATTGCTTTTTTTGTATTCTAACATTTTTTTAATTTAGAGCGCTTTTGGCGAGTCTTGGTCTCTAATTTAAATTCGTGGAAGTTTTTTTTCTTTTCTTTTAGAAACCATTTTCGGAATTTGAGCGCCTTTGATGAGTCATCTTCGATTCATAATCGTGAAATTTTAAAGTAGTTTATTTTTTCAGTGTGTGTGTGTGTGTGCATTTTGTTTCGAGGGGAATGGGATTTGCTTCATTTATAAAAAAAGAAAAAAGAATGATACACAAGTTTTAAAAATTAATTTCATTTAAACATTCTAAAACATTAAGATGCATTTCCTCTGTGATGCTTATTACATTGTTTGAAGCTAATTCAGAACAAATGTAAATAATTGAAGCAGCGGGCACGATCGCTTTTCTTTTAAGTAAGCGGTATTTAAATTGTGTGTTTGACTTTTCATAGTATAATCCACGAAAAACTTGTGTTCCTGCAGAGAATGAAGCGCCCCAACTATCTGTCGTATCAACTTGTAGAATTTCCAAACCTTTTTCTACTCTTAGTAAATAGTATTCCTCATTTGCATCGTCGGTGAACAGCGCAACCACTTGGCCAGCCGATACTAATTCTTGCAAAGAATTTTGTTCATTTTCTTCGTCTTCGTGTTGTTCGTTAATGTTCTCTTCACTCATTTTCCATTCCGTATAACCACCGGTTTTTTTTACGTTGCAGCACTGGTCATACATATGATAATTGCAGTTCAAGCAATAACAAGACAGTTCACTCATTGTTATTAAACCTCTGTTTGTCTGTCGGCCTGACCTTACTTTGTGAACTGATCGAATACTTGGGACCGGCTTAAAAGACAAGTTATCGTTTCGCGGTATTGTTTCTGCATATTTAAATATTCTTCTTTTGCAGAATTATCTAGGTTCCGTAAGGTTTGCGCTAGCAAAATCATAAAGATCTTTTGCTGATCTAATTTGAGCTTGTCCTCGTAAGATTGCATTATCGGCCTGTCTTTTTATAATCCCCCCGGCAGCATCGTGTGGCCCTGCAATTAAAACACAATAAGGGTATTAGTATGGAAAAGTATAATATACAGAAGCTATATAAAAGTTCTTTATTATACTTCATGCAAAAATGCACGGTAGTTTTAATGGCTACAAGGCTATGTTAATTCAGTTGATTTTTATTAGCCCTCAATCATCATCATGTGTTTTCGCAATGGGTGTTCAAAATGCAAAAATTAACACCTGATCCGGAATTCGCGACTGTCACCGAATTGTTCCGGATAAGCTCAGAAGCAGCATTTATTGTCAAGAATTAATTTAACAACCAATATATTGGTAAAAGTTTATCAATTTTATTATTTATTAAAAAAAAAATCCAAGCATAATAAAAATCATTCCGCCCTTTTTGATTGGGGTATTATGAAGATTATCCTCGAAAAAATTAGCACCCTCGACCACGTCTCGGGTGCATATTTTTTCTCTCTTGTGATAATCTACAATATACACCTTTATCTTAGGGCAGTATGTTTTTGATTTTAATTCAAACCATAAAACCAAAACAATAATATACTAGTATGAAATACGTGTTCAAATATACAGAAAATAAATGAATAATAAATAACTACAAAAATGCGATACAACTCTTTCTTTAAGTTCATTGCTTTTGTTTAAAAATGTTAGTTCAAACCAACACATACGAAGAAAATTAATTAATTCTAAATTAATAATTAATTATGATTACCTGTTGCATGTGAAGTTTCGAAGAAATTTCGTGTAAAATGTTGGGAACTAAAGTCATCAAATGCAGTACTAATGTCTCCAAAACAATGCCTGCTCTTATACTGGGCTGCGCATCCGTCAGTAAACTCGTGTATCTCATTTACTGAATATGAAATGGACTGTAGATATTCCGCTATATAGTTTCGAACTTGATGAACAAAATATTGATCGTGAACTAAATCCGGACTAATAACAAAAACAAACTGTTCTGTGATTATTTTCGGGAAGTCTTCCGAGCTATCAATGCCATCGTATTCTAATAGTGCATGTCTATGTATGATAGTAACATGGACCGAAACTTCAGTTTTTTGAAAATAGGCACTTTGTATCTCGGTACGCTCAGAACACCTATAGTTTTCACTAAAGTCGTGTACTAGAACACACTGCCTTTCTGGGAGATTTCTAACAAGATTCTGAAATTGTTCGTTTTGCCATGTAGCTCTATATTGATGCAATGGAAACGTTTCAAGTAGTTTCCTTAAATATGCAAAAAGCTCACCGACTTTAGTTTCTTTTTTAACAAGCATAAGTTTCTTTATTGTCTTGTTGCCTTTCACATTTACGGTAACATTTTCAAATTTTTCCCATTTGATCAATTGCGCATCATCCGATACATTTACTTCTTCTGGCATAAATTTTAACTTCTCGACACCACAATTCGAACAGTTTCTCTTAAGACATTCTAAGTTATGGAAACCATCATCTTTTTCACATAACGTATCACTGACAATATCCGAAATGGAATCATATACAGGAAGACGATTTGATTGTGTCGAAAAATCATTTTCTCTTAAAAGTTTTCTCCGGAATTCCATGCAAGATTTGAACACGGTTTTAAATTCAACATGATATTTACAACAGCACGTTTGTCTATCTTTTTGTCGAACTGAGCGAACGAAATATGGTTTACATTTTTCAAACATTCTTTGTGAGACTTGAATAGATGGATTGTCTCTGATAAAGTCTAAATAAACATCTGTCTGCGTTTTCTCCAGAATGTGAGTCATATGGCTTGAATACGTTTTGGGACCGATGCGGACTCTTTTTATGTCTGCTTTGTTGCCAGTGGGTCTAGATATTCCAGGTTTAAGCCAGAACTCGTACATGATTTTCTTTGTCTCTGGTTTAAGGGCATCAGATCTGGTTTTCCTAGTGGTGTAAATCCAGCACGATTTTTCAGATTTAAGTATACTTGTCCTTATAGCATGACCGCGACTTACTCTTCTGACAGGTAATCCTAGTTTTCTTGCGAGTTTTTTCTACATTTATTGTCTCTGATCTTTTCACCGCTTACTGATGATATTATAAGGTTCATAGTTTTTAAAGAATCGCCCGATCTTTTGTTTTTACAATTATCTATGACTGTTTTTATATCTTCCGTCAGTGCTTTTGCTGTTTTGTGTTCTTCTATTTCCTCTGGCGATGAAATAAGTTCAGAAGATTGTAGTTTTCTGACAGTCGGTGAGTTAGAATTTTGCAGATACGCGAACATAGTAGTCACTCGTTTTGATGGACTTGCGGGTAGAGCCAATTTTAATTTCTTTAAAGCCCGGTGCTTTTCTGTTCTATTTTCAAAAGTATTTTCCATACTAAAATCATCATTCCTACGGTGGTTATCGGCATCGTTTTCGCGTTTTCTTTTTCTATATTTACGTTTCCTCTCTGCTTCTTTTTCTCGTCGCTCTTGTTCTTTCTTTACTTTCTCCCGATGAAGCCTTTTGGCGCACTGCATCACTTGAAACAGAATATTCTCTATCCTTCAGAGTTCTATTTTTGTAATACGATTTTAGCCTTTGTTCTCGACGTTTCAGAAGCTTTTGTTGTTTCAACAAGTGTAGTTTTTCTCTAGACATTTCATGTAACAGTACTGCAAAAAAAAAATAAATAAAAGATACAAGTTCTAAAATATTAAAAAAAAAACAAAAAAATGTGTCAAACAGACACAGTGCCCCGCTTTTATATTTGGGATGGACGGACGGACGAACGGACGAACAGACCCGAACACTATTTGTCCCTCTACTTTCGCAGGCGGGGAATAAAAAGAATATGTTCTACAATTGTTCGAACAATATTAATATTCCTAACAATGAAAATGCAAGTTAGCACTATACAACTAAATCAAACAGACTATTCTCTAATTTTATTTTCGTCTATAACTTGAAACGCAACGTCTTGAACGTTTGGAACGGTCGTTTGTGACTTTGTGACATAAGTTTGGACTTGCGTTTTTGTATGACATTTTCGCAAACCTTGACGCATTTTTAAAACTAGAGTGTCAAAATGCGCAAATCAACTTGTATTTTTATTTTTAGTTATCAGACAAAAAATTTTTCACAATCAAATAAACAATTTCTGTATTTGTTTGACGGAATCGTATCAGAAGAAGTTCTTAAAATGTATTTGTGACACATACTTGGACATAAAAAAATATGCGTCCAAAATAAACTGTTGTGAAAACCAAAGAAAAACAAAATATGGCGAAAAAGCCAAGTAATTGTACTATATATTGATACTAATATTGATTGACTTACCGGTAAACTGATCTTAGTACAAAAGGCCGAAAAATGAAATACAACGTTCCTCGTCCTACGGGACACTTTGAGCGGTTCTGTTCTCACTTCGATAGCTATGTTGTTTGTACCCGTTTTGTTTAAATATTTTGACGTCACAATGCAACGGCATCGGACGTTGCACTGCCTGAAAATGGTGACTTTTGGTGAAAAAAACACAAATTTACGGAACAATTTCCATTAGATCCGACAATATTTTGTAACGCGGGACGCATGAAAAATGGCGTTATTTTTAAATATTAGTCGATTCTACTGTTTTACACTTATAATTTAGATATAATACAACATTATATAATGAATCGGTGTATATTTTTCTTTATTTTGATATATGATTTATAGGTTTTTAGTGTACAACAATGAAAAGGTGACCTGTTTTTGTGGTTAGTAGAATGCATTTTCTTGGGTGTCACCAATTTCATGCGTAACGTCAAAGCGATCCGTCAGCGTTCCAAAATCCGTCACCAATCAGTTATCAATCAGTCAAAGTGTTGCGTTTACGGGTACAAGTACTGTACACAGTAATGTAGCCGAAATTCTTCTAAAGTCGGATCATCTTAAAGATTTATTTGAAAAGAGCTTAAATATTTTCAAAGCATGAACATACAGTCAAACGTGCACACATACTTCGAAAAAACGGGAAAAAAAGGTCCTGAATAATCTAGAATCATGTTCTAATATGCCCTACAACACGGTGTTAAAACAGCAATGGCCGCATATGCATTCATCAGCTATTGAGAATAATACCAATAGGTTTGACAAAGAAGGGGCAGGAGCACCGCGACGTAACTCTTTGGGCATCGCCAATTCATTTGGTTTTAAAGAAAGACTATTCCGTACGCTGGTGATTGTATTATACAAAATTAAATAATTCTGCAATTCAAGATCTTAATCCACTGCAACGTTGAATTTTATGAAATTAAGATGCCTATTGTTTATCTTTGCGGATTGCAATGGGAACTCTTTTTATATACATTGACAATAACTCTAATATTGTTGAACACTCAGATAGACAATATGAGATTTTTTCAAATTCATTAAACAGGACTCAAGCTATTGCCAGCCAATTGCGACTTTAAAACAATAAATACTTGAACTGGGCCGAACCTTTGAAAGTAATCTAAATCCAAACATGTTCACAGTCAATAAATACATGGAAGTATACAAAAACAGTATTTCTTGGAAATAATTAATTACTATTGACGATAGATATACAAATTAAGCGAAATAGCTGCTCTAATTCGTCAACATAGCAGAAAGGATTATGATTTCATATGGACACCAGCCTATTATGGATCTTAGAAGTAGTTGAAGATTGCATTGATATCTGTTTAATTACTAGCCTAAATACAAGCGCACCACGATGAAACGGTGATAAACGATACGGAAACTTCTAACATATCTTTTGGCACAGTCCTTTCTCAACAGTAGAGCAACATACTATTAGTAATTATTTCATACACATAAACAAAGCTTGACAGAATTCACCAGTTTCGACAGTACAAAAAATTGAAGAAACAAGTTTAACCTGGTACAAGATAACACATAATGTGCAATACATGTCTAAAAATATAACACTATAGGTTGCCAATTATGATCATGAAACTTAATAAACAATTTCATAAGAGTATTTATAGAATAACTTAATCAACATTTAGTTAGCCTTTAATTAAAGTATAAATGACATGGTCAGTAATATGTAACTTTATATCAGAGAGGACAATCCGAACTTTATAAGTATGAACATATTTAGCGGGCAGAAGTGAACTGTAACGTTTAAATACACCCGAGATTAGGAAGAAGCTAATACCCGAAATGATGAATATGGCCGACTAATTAATTACTTTTATAAATGTATTTTTTGCATGATGCTAAATTAAATTGTTTATTTGTCAAAACGATTTAATCATGACACTTTTTGCATGTAAAAACTAGACATCACAAAGTTTCATGTAAAAGAAAGTTGTGCCTACGTCGGTTTCTGGCTTGTTGTTCGAAGTCGTTGTGACACAAAAGTTTCTAATATTTTGTAGATTAAAGAGTTGCACAGATAGGTTAGAGTTATCTCTCTTTCGATTGTACTTTAATTATACAGGTATAGTACTCAGGTGTGGTAGTCGGCACCTGGACATTTAAATTTTGAGATGTTCTAGAATCTGAATTCATAGTTTGTGCAGATTTAGAGCATAATTATCGTCAAACTATAGGATTTTTAATTGCACATATTGTCTCAGCCAAAATAGCCTGTTCTTGTTAAAGTTTCACACGAGTTTTGCGCGCAAATTCACAACATATTCATTAAATTAAGTAGGTTCCAATAGCATAGTGCATTTTCCGCACAATATGTATTGTGTTCCTTCACATGGGACTTGATTCTTTCTATGATTTTGGAGTGCTGATGACATTTGACATCAGACTTCTATTTTTATTCATCGCAATCAGATGTGGGATTACATACAGAGAATCCTATACTGTGTGCATGTTCTCTATTTTTGTTAAGCACAGGTAGTGCATGTAGCTTGTACGAAAAAAAAGATCAAAGAGTCAAAGATTTAGAAAACAATCTATAATCACTATTTTGTTATATTTGTTAGATTAAATTGGAAATATAGTTGAATTACAGAATTCAATAACCGGATGTAATTGTGCTAGTATTAAAACGTTGACAATACATTCTAATTTTGATTGAACAAATTATATGTGTTAAATTAAGAGATGTGATGGACTAGCTGTATTTGTTTCTAGACTTTATATTTCAGTTTGTTTTCTGTTGTATTTTGTTATACAACTGCATCCTGGGTAGTGTAGTAAGGACTGCTTTATTCTAGATCGTATTGGCATCGATATATATAAATGACCAATACCTATTCTACTCGAGACCTCGGTGGCCGACTATTTAGGTAGTTACTGCAGACCTGCATACCCATTTAATGCAAAAATAGTAAGGCACTCCCCAAAAAATCGTAATTTGAGGTGAAAAATAGTAAAACTTATATTGAGTGTTAAAAAGTTTGCAATATATATTGTAGAAACTGCATATTTTAGTTGTCTTTTAATTTTAAACAAAAAGCAACCTAATGGACAAATTCAAGTTCAAAATGTCGACTTCTGGTTTTAAGCTGTACATTTTAAACTTGTCCCTGAAGCTTCAATTTAAACACAAAATTTAAAAGAAAACAACATCGACAGGAAAGTTAACATGGTGTACATTAATACAGTTGGGCATAACAGGAAGCGGAAATGACAATGTAAAGATAATACAGAGTAAAAAAATGATAGAACGGAAATGAAAAAAATCCGGATTTTTAAAAAATCGTAAGAAATATAGTAAAAATCGTAATGGCGTTATATGGCCTTAAAAATCGAGAGCCTAACGCCAAAATCGTAAAGGTAGGCAAGTGTGAGTTAGTATCCTATTGATCATGCCTGTTAACACTGAGGTTGCAGGTTCGAGTCTCACTTCTGGAATGGTTCCAATCCTATTTTACAAGAATCTCCAGTTTTCCTACCGAAGGTGTTAGGATTTCTGTGGGTACTCCGGCTTCCTCCTGGAATAAAAAAACTGGACGCTATGATATAGTTAAAACATTGCTGATAGAGTTGTTAAACACCATGCAAACAAACCATTTTGTACTTGGTTAATAGAAGCAATTTCGGTAACATAAAAAAAGTTGAATTAGTTACTCATAAACTGGTTACAAATATATTCGATTTGGAATTCCGTTTGAACTACACAACAATCAGTTTACGAATTTAAAAATAAAGCTGATGATATCTGTAACTTACTAGCTGTTACACAAACATTAGGGCGAAAGTATAATACACATATTCAAATTATAATTTCTAAACGTTCTACAGAACTTATATGTGTAATGTTCCAATGTTAGATAAACAGTAATTTAACGGAATTTGATTTGCAGAACTCTATAACGAGCTACAGGCATTTTACTCAATTTTCTGTTGAACGAGAACTAGAACAATATAAAGTATATTCATACGTCACATCTACACCAACTAGAAAAACATCTAAAGGTTAATGAAGATTTATAGGTAAAGGACTTTGACACAGGAAATAATTATTAGACTGGAGATTTAACAAAATAAAAAACTAGAAATAAAAATCCTACTGGACAAGACCTTACATAAAACGAACGATTGAAGTCCAGTAGCATACACAATTGATCAGATAAATTCAATTCTAATGCAGTTCTTGATCTAACGTCAATTCTGATTGGATAACGTGAATGATTTAATGGCATCAATTCTGCGATTGATTTTAACGCAAGCGCAGAAGTTATTTCCAGCAAAAAAGAATTCCAATTTTGATCAGTAAATTTAGTTTTTTATTGCCGTAGCATTAGGATGCAGATAACTGTATTGTATTCGAAGATTTGCCAGCATTAATTGGTGATTTGATGGTCGGAAATATCCGTTTACCGGCTCCGCTTACGCGTCGCCAATAAACTCAATTTCCGACCAGTTATCTCCTAAGTCATATAAAGACCCAGGATAGTGCAAATAAGAATAAATTTATTTGACATTTTTGTACTATAGAAATAAAACTAAGTAAAAATGGGTTAGTATTTCATTTCCTTTTCCATTACGTTCGGGTTATTCACTTAGTGTTTTGGTCTTTGTTGTGGATTTTATATGTTTGTCTTTATCCCTTGATTTTCTTCCCTTGTTGTGCAATTGCTTTCCTTTGCTATGTTTTTCCCTACAAAAACTCTTGCACTACTACATAATAAAACACAACTGATGACCAAACACGGAACAAAAAAAAGCTAATAAAGAGGACAGTTTAGATGTAGAATGTTAAAATAAACTTAAGTATTTTAAATTTTTACTGAATAAATATTTGAGGGTCAATATTTCAGGGGTACGTGCAAATATGAATGTCTTTATACACGTGTTGTGTCTAATTTAAATAATCGTAATATTCGGTAGTCTATTGTGGCTTCCCTGTGGTCTTTTATTCGTGCGTACATGTTGGTAGACTGGCATTACCAGGTCTAAAAACCAAAATTATAGAAATTGTATTGTGAGAATAGCTCCAATTAAAACTAAAAGCATACTACTAGAATCTCAAGCAAACCTTTATGTAATTGTTAAGATGACATACATTAACTAACCATACAAAATTAAACATTTGGCCTTTCAGAAGAAAGACTTCCGACCAATCAGAATTAAGAATCTCTCGCGGTGGCTGTGATTGAAACTAGTTCATTATATACACGTTGAACCATTGTATAATACCTTCTATACTACAATCCGGCACATTTACTAACCATTAGTCCTAGTTGATTCAGATTTCAATTGAGTTTTACGAGACAATATACCGTATAAGTGGTTTGTTCGAGATTATTTAACTTGTGCTATATTCGCGGTAAAAGTTGGAACGCTCAAATAAAAATTCGCGAAATGTTGGAACAACGACCGAATTATTCTTTCTACTTAAGGATCGCGATCATTACATTATGCTAAAATAACAAAAAAGCCCTAATTATTCCCCGTGATATAAAAACCACTTATACGGTATTTCACAACCACATTAAATGTGGAGGGTTTGGGAAGGAAATTTCATAAATCCAAATCACAATGTGTATCAAGTTACAAATTATTTGGACTTTAGCCACAGAAACAGTGGAATTGTCGACGGGTGGACACGTTTTCCCGAATAAGGTTAAATGAGGCCTTCTTGACCACAAATACAAACATTTTTGACACAAACTGTAGGGGAGAAAACATGTATTTGGCCAATGAGTAGCAAGGATTGCACATAAAGCTAGCTCCACAACTTTACTTTTAATTTGTATATGTGCGGTTAATCAGAAAAGTTTTTGTCCCCAAATCAAGATGAAATGGTCAAGCTTTTAAGAAGAATTACAATGCTCCGCTTCAAAGCTTAATAGACAAAAATACATTGTCTTAATAGACATTGCAATAGCTTATTTTAGCTTTTATTTAGGTGAACTTAAACGTACATTAGAGCTATCCGCTGAAAGTAACATTCCAGGAACAAGTTTGAATATATTGCATTTTGTAAACTTATCATCGAATAAGAAGTCACCCGTCGGTGCTTTTATGAATTCCTTCATTTATATGGTCTTTGTTTAATTAACTGACTTAATGGCGAGAACGGATTAAAGATTGTTTTATTTCCAGTGTGTATATGCCCTAAACCAAATTAGGCTTAGTTGATTTAAAATTTGTTGGTAAAAGCCTTTTAGCATCTTAACTATGCAGCTTCCAAATTGTGAAGAAGCGTCTTAAATAAACTAAACGCTCCTTTGATATTGTACATTTTATGACCTTGGTTATAATGACTTAAATTTACTCGAAAAGCAGTCACAGGACCGCTACTAGTATACTACATATGCTTACATGATAAACACGATTACTTCATTGCGATTATAAGTTGGGTATATAAGTAATAAGTTGGTCTTAATAAACAGTTTTAACAAATATAAATATCACCATCCTGATGCTTTATATACATACCTTTCGCAAATGTAATAGTTGTTTGTGTAACAATCTACGTCATTCCACTTTCCCCAGTATCTCATTTCCATACAGTCTTCGCCATATTTGTCGCTGGGTTCTCCTGGCCACCAGTTCGTAAAGGTAATAGGTTCCTCCTTTTTTCCCCAGACCCAATTATCCTCTTTTTCGCATCGGTTCCGCCTATGAACCTCCACTGGCCGTAGACTGTGACAAAATATTGAAATGTTTTATCTTCATATAAAAAGAGAACAAAAATTTGTGGAGCTTAAAACTGATTGCTAAACTTTGGTGATCGTCAGTGTGCAATATTTTTAGATTTTATTTCTGTCGTTAGTCCATCATGGTTCATTAAACTTAAAATTAATTGTAAGTGTAGACTGTTCTCTTAGCTTTAAATTGATTGTAAGTTTATAAGCTCTCTAAAATTTGTAAGGCGCGTCAATGTGCATGACTCTCTAAAGCCCTATTTCGACCGTAAGTTTACATTGATCTTTGATGTTAATTCAAATCATAAATCAATGATTTCATATATGAACCGTTAGTGAGCAATGCTCTCCGAGTGTATTAAAAAGTCAGTCTACATAGATCTTTGAAGAAATTAATTGGCCGTGTAGACAGATCTTGCATTACTTACACGCTTCATGCATTTTGTCGTGTACATAAACATTTTCCTCCTCGTTGTCTGGCTCCACAAGATATGCACCAGCGTTTTTCACACATTTCCTAAATTGCAAAATTTCAATTATTATTATAAACCATTCATAATCAATCTTGGAATAATTTTAACGCTAAGCCTAACCAAAGGTTTATGTTATGTTTCGATGAATTCTTTATGTATATTTTAGCTTTTGTTAAATCCACCCAATACCAGAATGCACGGTAATATAATAAACTTGTGGTGCAGAACTGTAGGTAAAGAACAAACTGGTGTGGCGCCACACCACGTGGAAAATATTAATGTTCATAATAATACTTCCACATATGACCATTTTTGGAATGAGGTTTTCACGCAAGTTTAGCAATACACCTGGTTTATAGTTAAATATTTTATCTTAACAATACAAGATAATCGAATCTGATTATCTCGATCGCATAACTTAAGTTCATATACACTTATAAAGCAACTACTAGATGTATGACTATTATTGTTCCACAAAAATGCGGGTTTATGTGATGAATATTGTGACGCACCGATGCGTTTTAACTTATAATTTTAAACATGTTCCAGTGAAATTATCATGTAAATTATTTGATGCCTTAATTAAGCCAATTTTACTCTATTACAGTGAAATTTGGTTTATGGATGAATCTTTTACTATTTTCAAAGCTATTCAAAGATTTATCATTAGTGACAGAATTGTAGACAAAATACCTTTAGTAGATAGATTTCCATTTGAGAAAATACATAATAATTTTTTTAAATGTTTTAGATGGGAAAATCACAGCCGGATATATAATATTGCTTCTAAAAATGAATTTGGTAGGTTGCCTCTGGATTCATTAATAAAAACTCAAGTAACTAACTATTTTGCAAGAATATATTCAAAAGACAACAATCCCCTAGTAATAAAGGCTTTTTAACTAGTAAAAAACTACATGAAGCGTGTTAAATACATGGTACAGTTTTGCCACATCCATTTTGAATAAAAATATTCCCAAGCAACAAAGACTTTGCAAACTATGTAAAGTCTTAGATAATGAAAAACTTTTCTTTTTTAATTGTCAAATAAATAATGATTAAGGACTAGTTTTCTTAGTAAAATCTCTCATACAAACTTAGATTTTAACCAGCTTGGCTCTTTTAATAAACTTATAACTATTTTAAATTGTGATATTTATGTTTCCATTATTATCGATTTTATAAAGCAATCTTTACAGTTGCAAAAATAAGATCCATACTGGTCAAATCCATACATATTTGCAATTTGTTATACATTTTATATCAATATTTGTTACATGTGAATCAACGCTTGTATGTTATATTTTTGTGTAAATGTTGTATTGCTATAGCCTATTAAGGTTATTTTGTTTGCAAATAAATAAATTAATTAATATAGTATAATATATCGAAGAAATCAAAATGTGCGTGTAAGTCATGTATTTGTTTATTTTTTCAAACACTAATGTCTGGATATGTTTAAGGTTTTTTTGCAATTATAGTAATTAAAACTAAAAACATAGATAATGAATAAATAATCAAGTTCGGTTTGATGAGTAAAACCTCTGAACAAATTTTACTACACGTATTTACAATTAAAAATAATTACCTTGGCTTTTTCGAAAGTGCTCTTTTTACCTACTGTTCTATAGTAAAGGCCATTATATTGAAATGAATTAGTTGTCAATAAATAACCGGGGAAAGCAAAGCTGCTAATGTACTTGTTGCTGAAACAAAACGTATGTGCATTGTTACTGCTTCAGATAAATTAAAGGCTGTTAAAGTGATATATTTCAGGCTATAGATATGGTATTTGATTGATTGAACGTGTTGATATAGCCGTATGTAATATTTTCTATTCATGGATTCTAGACATGACAACGAGTAAGCCGACGGGTGTCTAATTACCTAAGTGCACCCATGTTTTTATTGGGTTCGCGTTTCTCACTTTCTGCTTTTTTTTTATTTTTTTTACATGCTGTACATGTTTGTCTATATCCTGATTTGTAATTTCCCATTGACATTCGGCTTTTGTTGTTCCGTCAGTTTCCTTGGTGTTTTCTTAGACTATGGAGATATGGCAAGATTTTAGATATAGTGATATAAGTCAATTTAGATGTGATATATATTGTCGTAATATTGTTCAGACTTCAGACATCAGATGTGGTCTTGTTAAGACTATAGACGTGGTAAACGATTTAATATTTAGTATACTTTCAACATTAGATCAATCAAATTAAAATTAAATCTTTCACTTGCTCCCCTTATTTTTTTACAAAATGTGTTGAGCAAATGAAAGATTTAGTTTAATTAGATTGACATTAGATGTGATATAGTTATCAGACTTGGTATATCAGGAATAATTATACCTTTCACAGATGAAGTATTGTTCGTCATCACAAGGGAATGTCTCCCAGTATCCCAGGTAACCCAACCTCACACATGCATAATTGCCTATATTTTTTTCAGAGTCCTTCCAGTTCGAATATTCGATCTGCTGATCATTTCTGGCTTTAACCCAGCCTCCACATTTTTCTTTATGAACAATATCCTTAAAAAATTACGTGCCTATTTAAGAGTAAACACATGGCATGTTAACTTCAAACGAAATTAAGAAAGATATGCTTACTACTTCCGGTTAATTTTTTACCAGTTTGTCTGTGTTGTTTAAGTACAGGAATAAAGATTACCATACATGTGAATCTTTCAGGGATTCAGATTATAATAGATTAATTACCTAGACATCATCTTTAGATCTTTAAAGTACTATTTGCAGACAAATATAAAAAAGTTTAAGACCTTATTTGTTGCATCTACTGCTTTATGCTTCGTTACACATAGGTTGGCGCTTGAAATAAAAATCCCGGATTATCTACGTCAGCAGGTATTTATGTTATGCTCACTTCGATTTTGTATGTCGTTGTAAAATGCCAATCTAAAATTAAATTCCTAAAGATCTGATCATCTCAAATGATTGTTTACGATTGATTGCATAGTACCTTATGAGTGGGTTAAAGGAGCTATTTTTATATGAGTAGTTCGAATCGACTATCCATTTTAAACCTTTGAAACTTGTGATAATTGTGATGGTATAAACTACATGCGGGCTACACAATGTAAAACTCTTCATAAACACCACTAGATGTAAAATGATTTAACAACATGGCTTTGAAATGGTCTTACCTCTATTTCACGTGATAAGAATAATTACAATGTCTTATTCCTTGTCAACACCATACGAAATAATTTTACCTCCATAGAACGTCGTACTAAATGATCGTACCTCCGCCAAACAGGCTATAAAGTCATTTTCTTCGTGATCTCCAATATCAGTCAGATAAGCATTGTTTTCATTACATTTTGTCTGTAAAAACACATTTAATGAAGAGTTGCAAGAAAACATTTCTGAGATCATAAAAACATTTAAACTTTACTTTAAGGTATTAATGTTTTGGTGTAACAAGACAAAGCAAAGTTGCAAATATTCTTAACATTTTCGTATTTTAATAAAGAAGATATACTCAAATTATAAATATAATTTTAATTTCTAATTTGGGATATAAATAAATAATTGATATGTGTACGAAAATTGATAAAAGATTACTCAGTTTCATCAAGGAGGAATCAGACAGAAAGCTAACTGTATGATTAAATCAGACCAAATTTTATTCAATTGAGGCAAAGCTACCAGAAATATATATGATTCGTAAAGTCACAGTTTCAAAACTCAATTATAATGTAAGATATTTGTTTTAAATTAAATTATACTAAGACAACGAGGCTTAAGGCAACAAAGTGTGCATTTCATTACTCAGCAATAACCTAAATTTAACTTGTGAAATTTGATTCGGACTTGTTGTAAACTGTACACGCATTTATCACATCCCGTTAATAACATATATAAGCCTTAATAAATGCAGTAGATCACTCCAGACACAACGATAAAATGATTAAATCACTTCATTATACAGAGATATACAATATGTTACCGTTCTTGACAACATATAAAATAAAATTTCTTATTGCTTTAACATTTATTGTCATTTCACATAACAATGTGATATTAGTAGTCTTTACAAATACCCTACAATGAGTTCTATCTTTAAGAAACGACATCCACTCAGGCAGGACAAATAAAAATAGCGTAATCCTTAATTCGTACATTGATAATCCAACAATATTTTGCGCGTATTTTGCTTATGTTAATTTTTTGTAGCACTTCTATATCAATTAACGCTAAAATAGATTGGCGCAAAAAAATCAAGATTGGAAAAACAAGATTTAAACATAGTCTACTGCCATACAAATTTGGGAACATACAGGGGCGGTTTAAGTTATAGTTTTAGTACACAAATACATACGCTCAAAGACGTTTAATTATGCTGGACGTTAAAAATCAATACATCAATCAAGTTATGTAAATTAACAACATGTAGTGCCTTTCACATACTATAAACTTGACAAACTTAAATAGAGTTTGTTTACTGTTCGACATCGATAGCATGACGCAACATCACTCTAATTAAACAGTGGTATCGGTTTGACTTAACTGTTAGAAACTAGGCTGAAAATTTTCATGATACTGGTGCCTAGTAACTAGACTATGTTTACTATATAGGTGCATGCTAGTTACTGAACCAATTTGCTAACTTCGTATGATATAGACCAGAGCGTGCAATTCGGGCGAGAGGCGATAACTAGGAACACTTTTAGGCACAAGTCTGCGGACGGAGATTTGAAAACACACCCTATGCATACATTTCGGTCGTTATGAAAAGGGACCTAGTCTTATATTGAATTATTAAATCAGAACTATTCAGTTATTTTAGTATTTCACATCCGCATTGACAAAATAGTCCATTTACTACAAAAATAATCAAGTGATGTTAATGGAACAATTCGTTTATAAAATCACCGTTGTTTACATAGACTTCTTAGATAATTAACAACTACCCAACGATATATTTTTCAATGAAAAAAGATACCTTTTGGGAAGCTAAAATGGCTACTATTTCGGGTCGCACATCTGTATTACCTTATATTTATCGTTTTGGCCCCCCACACGCGTAAATTCGGGTACTTGCCAACTACAAACAAAAATTCTAGATGAACTCTTTACGAATCGAAATTAGCGTTAGTAAATCCAGTCTTATGAAAATTTAACCTTTCACTTGCTTCAACATTTATATCGTCAACGCGCGCAATAGTTTGATCATTTTGTGGTCACCTGTTATTACGCACGAATTGTCAAGAAAAACAGATTAAACTGATAAGTAATTTGTTCAAACACATAGAAGAAAAAAGTTGTGTTTAATGAACAATCCTATATAATAACCTAACTAAACCTAATTAAAAAAACCCAAAACATATGAAAATTGTATCATTAAATCTAAATATTGATGCATAAAACTATGTGTAATCCGGCTTACTTCCCTGTGCGTTGCTATATATAACTATGAAATATTACACCGATCAGACTTTTGTAGTCATAACCTTTTGTCATCGGTGTTTAAGCATTACCTTATTGGATTCGATTTCTGGATGATTAATAAGAAATCATGTTTCACTTAATATCGTTAGAATTCGAAAATAACAAAATAAATTCACTTATTATTTAGAACTACAAACTTTTGTAAAAGCACATAATAAAGATGTTATATTTTTCACGAGCCGAAATAACACAAAATTGCAATTGAAAGTTGAATTTTTTTATTAGATTATATAGAATTTTACAAAAGTTTATTGTAAACTCAATAAAAAATATGGGCTTCGGTGGCCGAGTGGTCAAGGTAGTTCGTCTACTATTGATCACGTGGTCTGTCAACACTGAGATTGCTGGTTCGATTCTCACTGCAGGCAGTTTGTACTCGACTCAAATCTTAATTGACAAGGATTGCCAGGTTTCCTACCGCAGGTCGAGGGTTTTCTCCGGGTACTCCAGCTTCCTGCCCTAATAAAAACTGGACGCCATGATATAGTTGAAAAATTGCTGCAAGTGGCGATAAACACCATCAAACAAACAAACAAACAAACAAACAATAAAAAATAAATTCAGCAACAGATAGCTTGCCGCAGATGACAGCTACAAACAATAGTATAATGTCCAGCATTTCTAATTTGTAACATGGAGGATATCTGATGCGAGACATATTTATTTTTTTAAATATATTTAATTG
Organism: Limnoperna fortunei; assembly: GCA_944474755.1. NCBI lineage: Eukaryota > Metazoa > Mollusca > Bivalvia > Mytilida > Modiolidae > Limnoperna > Limnoperna fortunei. Next base: position 58,608,095 of record OX104122.1, on the reverse strand, counting down.
TAATAATAATTTTATTTAAATAATATTTATTTCAATAAATATCAACATTACAATGGTTAATATACATACGCTTACACATTATGAATACAGATCACAAAGAGTAATATAAAACCATTTGTTGATATTTATTAGGATAGCCCATGAAAGATTGAAAGCTTATTTTCAATGGGGTCACTTTTGTGAAATATTCTTAGGTTTAATTAAACAATTATGATACTTGTCATGGTATTCTCGCACAAAAAGCATATATATAAAAGGTATATATGTGTATATATATATATATATATCAATAAAATATAAAATAATTATCTGAGGAAGTTAGAGAACTCTCTGTTAAAAAATTCTCTACTTAAGTTTTAAATAACTTATGATTTTTAATGGCCTTGACATCATTTGGTAATGAGTTCCAGTTTTTGAATCCATTGTAATGAAACGCTTTTGATTTGTTTCACCCCTTTGAACATTTTTCTGTATTTGCAAAAATCTGTATAATTATCTTTGTTACCAGTTTGTTTGTACATTAACAGAAGAGAATCCCTTTTTTGAATTAGCTTTAAGATTACAGATGTAAACCAGGGATCTGTATGTTTTTAAACCTTTATTTCTTTTTGTGGTGCTTCTTCATTAAACGCTGAGATATAAAATATCCTTAAACTTATTCCAGGCCTTGTTCACATCTCTTCATAGATAATATAGCTGTGACCAATCAATAATATTTATTTTTGACATAATTCTTCTTTGTTATAATTCTTAATAGATCTAATTATTATTATACAATTTGGCATATTAGTATTTTTTCATTTTTTTCTTGTAAAATTGTCACTCAAACCTATAGGAATTATGCCTGACTTACTTTTTTATCAGTAACATTAACTATAATATGATCTTAGAGTGTGTTGATAGCATCTAAAACTCTTGCTGGTTCTTTCAAATTTGTGTAAAGTTAAATATATTCAATAAATTCATATATTTCGTACATAATGAAGACATTTCATGGAGTAAGCATGTGTTAAAATCTCCAACAATGAACACCTCGTTTAAATGGTTTATCTTACGCAAAGATTGTTCAAAGTTTTCAAGAAACTTGTCATCTTTCGGTGGTCTGCATAGTGTTCCTAGGGTGATCAAACTAGAGTGTTTCTATACTGTCATTGTATAGATCTTGCATCAAAGCCAATTACTTCTCTGATGTAGGAACACAATCCTCCGCAGTGTCTTGATCGATCTAATCTTGCAAAATTGTAGCCCTAAATATTAACTTCTGCATTTTTAACAGTACTATCTATCCAAGATATTTGATGCAATGTTCCTAATTTCAGATATCTTTAGAATAAGTGATAGTACATTGTTGACTAAAAGCTCTAAAAAGAGATTCATCTGATATGTCTGTTTAACCCTGTGGTTGTTGTTTCAGTGTCAGATAGATTAAAGTTGTTTTCTTGTAAGTCCAGATTTTCATTGCAAAATGGTATGTTAGTCATAACACAATTTTTACAAGTGAATTGGAAGCTGATGTTGTTTTGAACTGCGGCTACTACGGCTATCATTACTAAAAGACTATGATATTAAAATAAAGATTGTGCACTGTTTTTTTGTATTGTTCCGTCTATGCCAATTAAGGTATATAATTAACCTCATTAGTATATGTTACTATAGCCATATGCAACAGGTGAGTTAGAATTTTGGAAATGTATGTCACTGGCAAGCTTTTTTAATCAAGCTATAAAACAGCTGGGGTTCTACCTTAGATTAACATCAAGAAAATGGGGTAATAAACATCGGTTAATTAATTAACAATCATGTTTACACATCAGGGGGTTTTAATAACATCCTCACTCAGATTATTTTGACACCTGTAATTAACATAAAGCGTAAAAATTTATTAAAGATAATTGCCCATTTCAAAACTTTTCAACAGGACAAACTGGGGCTTTTTAGTATTGGAAGTGGACACTAGGGGCGTTTTTTAAATTGGAAAGTCGTCAATTAAATGGAAATTTAGAGCAATATGTCAAGCAGAAAACAAACCAACCAGATACAAATATTTAAACAAAATTTCAATACACGCAAGTATTACCTGAACCTTGGGAAGGTTGCAGTTAAACCAATATCATATATGACAGACTCACTATTTGTAGTATGTATAATTACATTGTGATGTTGTTTGTATTTATATTTGAAAAATCAGACCTTATTTAAGGTACAAAAGTAGCTGCAGAACTGTAGCTCTTTAGGTCTTTTGGATATTTTTGATTTGACGGGCCATAAGTCTGCCAAAATAAAATCTCAAAGGACCTAAAGAGTTATGATTCTGCAGCTACAAAAAAGATGTTCAACAGAACATTTTAAAAACATTCCTGTGCCTTTGGCTTTGCTTTCAAATTTTGCTCACATACTTTAACATTATACATGTACATGTAGTTGTGTATAAAAAACATTCATTTTTGTTAAATGTTTTCTTTTTTCTTTTTTTTTGGTTTCAAATGGGGGTTTTATTCTGAGAGGTAGCCCTTCGCCTTCAATAGGAAAACTGGCACGCCTTGTCAATTAAGTGGAGCACACCTTGCTCATAGAGAGACGTAAACCTTTAATATATTCTAAAGGTGCACACATTTTGATGAAAATAATTAAAAGATTGTTACTCATTATAAGTACATGTAATGAATATTGCATCACTGTCTTCATCCCTAATGAGGATTTAAATTCAGAATCTTTTACTAAATGATCATCTGACTGACACATTCATATTTTGTTGCTTGGTAAACACCAAATGTGTTTTGTTACTTGTATCTTTATATTAATTGTAGAAACCTGAAGACCCTGAAGTTAGTGGTTATAAAACCGAAGGCCTAACTATGTGTACTGCGAGATTTCATGTGCTGTGCTTAAGAGTACAAGACAGATGCAATGTAACTGAATTTGTGTTGACTATATGTATTTGAGACACAGTATCTTCATTTAAACCAATGTCACAAATATCCAAATGTTTTAGATGGGTGCAGAACTTGTATAACTGCAGTAGGATATATATTTTAGAACTTAATGTAACTGATGTTTCATATTAAACTCAGAGTAAATATGCTTTGGGGGAAAATAAGATCTGAAATATATATGGGGGTTAACAGATTTATGAAAACTGATTTCTGAAATAAAATTAGGGAGTATATTTCAATAAGCAGAGTCTCTGTTGAATGTGTTTTTTTTCAACAGTGAGATTATTGACGTATAATTCATTGAACCCTAATTTAGCTTTTTATCAGATATTTTTTGGACAACATTTTATAATTTAAAACTTCATAACTAATTTGATATTTCATGATTTAAAAATTGTTTGACAGTCACATATTTGTGTTATTTAAAAATATGAATCACAGTTTATTTAAGCTTGATTAAATTTGACATTTCATTTGTTTTTAGCTTTTGTTTTCCCGTCAGTCAGGCTATTGTCTCCGACATATTTGTCCATTTATTTTCATTTTTTTTAAATTTCAATTGTAAAAATGTTCAATTGCTCGAATACGAGTTAAGAATGATATTTTTATAACTTCATTAATTTCTTATGGAAACTAGTTTCTAAATGAATAGAGCTTAATAACTTGTAACTATGCAGCTATGCAGTGTTATATTTCAGTATGTACATTTAATCTGTCTGTTAGATTTTTTTTCTCGTTTAAGTACTTCAGTATGTGTCTGAAATATTTTACATACTGATTATTTATATATTCAATCATTTTTTGAAAAATGGGTGATAATATACATTTATACCCTTATCAATAAAGGTTTAACTTGTTTGTTTGAATAATGTTTTACGTGGTTTTCAGCCAAATTTTTAGATATATCATGTCGTCTATGATTGGTGGTTAATTTCGGTGTATAATGAGTCGGTAGAAAGACTGCAATCTTGTCAATTAAGATTGGAGTCAACACACCCTGTCCACAGTGAGACTTAAACACGTAACCGCAGTGTTAACAGACTAAGTGATCAATATTAGATGACCCCAGTTGAACTTGTACTTTTCTGTACGTCCAACACTTGAAGAATAAGGGGTATACTTTTTACCTCTGTCGATTCGTCCGTCAGTCCGTAAAAATTTCAAGTCACATTTTTCACAGCAACTGTAAAAGTCACCAAATATAGAATGATTTGGGAAGGTGTCAAATAGATGCCTACCCTAAACAGAAGAAAATAATTTTATTGAAAATTTGGTCAACAAAACTTAATATATTGTCTTAAAAATTTACACACCACTGTGTGCATATCCCTAAACATTCTGGATAAGCCCCTGCCAACCAAGGCAGCTGAGAAAAAAACAAGGCTGTATGTTGAATTGTGATAGTTGAGACTTTGGGGTAACTTTTAACATGTACAGGTATTATGCCATAATTGACAAATTTCTTCAAATAAAATGGACACATAACTCCAAAATATAACAACCAGACCACAGTGCAAAAATTATAAGAACACATACATAATAACTGCATTAACCATTAACATTATAATTGTATTAAAAAGCACCATTAGAGAAATACCATAATATTTGGACCCTTGGCTACAATTCCACAATGAAGGCCCCACTGATTGCTTACAAATACTAGTATATGAAAAAACTTTCTCAGTGAAAAGGTGGTTATATTCCGTAACAGTAACATTTTATTTAAATTATAAAAATTCTCTGCATCTTAATAGACTATTTTTATTCTGATGGGAAAAAAAACTTTTGGGCAAAAAACAATTACAGTGTTTGTCACACCAACTGCTTTGTCCCGTGACTTCAGTCTAAAAAACAATGACATATATGTTAAAATTTCTTTTTACTAAAGGAAAACGGTCAGTGTGTTACGCTTGGGTTAGTATCTGATTATAAAAAAATTCTCCGAAATTCAATTTAAAACGGATCTTGGTGGTTTATATAAATATCTGGAATAGTGAAGAGATTAATAGAAACACCACAAGTAAAGCGTTTATACCGATATTATGTCTCTTTTACATCACTCGATCTGCGTCCCGAACGTAATTGTTTATCTGATTTGACCTTTTAACCTTAGCTGGTTACTCCCCTTTTTAAAATTATTGACATGAGCATTAAGAAACTGCCCACTCGCTTATAGAAAATTAAAACTTAATGGCCTTTACGTGATGGGGGTTAGATGTTTAATTGCTATTTTGCCCCATGTAAAATTGCAACGCATTGTAGCATATAATTATATCAAAATCTAAATTTTGACACTATCAATAAAATTCACGGGCATACATATGATACATTTTGAATCCATTTAAAATAGTGAAGTTGGCGTAAGAAAAAATAATCGAATTTTTATAAACAACAGACAAAACTATGTATAAACAAAAGAAGGAACAACAATTAAACAAACAGACACAATCAACACACTGTGTGACAGGAACCCTAGACATCACTCGATTACTCCCCTTTTTAAAATTATTGACATGAGCATTAAGAAACTGCGAACTCGCTTATAGAAAATTAAAACTTATACGTGATGAGCGTTAGATGTTTAATTGCTATTTTGCCCCATGTAAAATTGCAACGCAATAGTTGCGAAAGTAAAATGACTTCAATCTTACAGCCGTGATACTCTGGATAAGTCAAAGGTCGCCCTCTATCAACAACATCAGTATGGTAATTTTCACTCTCTTAAGTATCTGATCAATTGTGATATTTATATTCCATGTATGGTTCATCCACTAAAGAATTCACAGCGGAAAAACTGGTTATATATTTTGTGGCAAACATAAATCGCTGAATATCGAATTATTTAATAAAAGTACCTCATCTAGTTGCGAAAGTAAAATTGAAAGAGATGGCTTTTGTCTTTGTTACATTTAATACTTATAGAGGAAAAGGTAGCAAGATTGGAAGCACAGTTGGTACCCATTAGAATGCAGATAGTCTTTTGAAAAGCACGTCCAACAAACATGACAAATATGTTATCAATTAAAAAGTCCAAAGATGAGTTCAGTTACAGAACACGTTTTGTTTTTAATCAGATTTTTTTGTAAATATAATTTGTCATAACCGAAAACCTGGTATGTTTATAAAGGTTTGCCATTCCTTTTAAGTAAGAGGAGTTGAATTAACTCTTGTGGTTTTCTTTCAATTTAATATGTGAAATAGTACCTATTTTTAAGAGAAATATCAAAGGTCAAAACGTTTGTACATCCTCAAACAGATATTTAGAATTCTTTCGTATCAACATCTGTAGCTGTTTCAAAGTATCCCTGAAGACTGTAAACAAAACATCTGCACCAGAAGACAAAGTATTATTATATTACAATGATATACCTACAAGCTAACTTTTATGATATATGAATGCATGAAATAATGGTAACTTCCCACTTGGTCTACTCCCATTTGGTCTATTCCCATTTGGTCTACTATTTGCCCATTCCCATTTGGTCTACTCCCATTTTGTCTACTCTTGAAAATTTACAATTCCCATTTCGTCTACTCAATAAAATGTAACTAGGTTTAAACTTGGTTGTTACATAAAATTATGGTGTATTAGAGTTTGTGTTCCACGGGATGACTTTATGTACTCCATAATGAACTGAATGATATGAGAAATGTTTCTTGCTTTATATAGAAAATATCAATTAAAATTTTTTGATCTCATAAAAAACAAAAGAAAAAAACCTCGAAGCCAATTGGCTGTTATAAATGTGTCCAAGCAACACAATTATATCAGACAAGGATCAAAGTATCAAAAGTTGTTAATCACAGTATAAACAAACAACTGGCAACTTAATCATTTTCAATGTTAATGTAACAATTCCATAATGCTAATTATTAAACAATAAGTTATTCGTATGCACACATTCTATTTAATAGAATGTTTAAATAAAACAAAGCTGTTTAAAATCAAAAGTGTTTACTCATTATATGTTCATACTTACTTTAAGAACATTTGAATACTCTTAAATTTTAACTTTGTTTTTTTAATACCAATTTTATACTCCCTTCATATTAAAAACATTTAATAATTTAAAAATTTAAAAAAATAATTATTATAAATTTAAATGAAAAAATTTCATTAAACTTAGTTTCTCATATAAAATTCATAGAGTAGACAAAATGGGACACTATAATTTTTTAGAGTAGACAAAATGGGAATAGACCAAATGGGAGTAGACCAAATGGGAGGCGACTAACTGGGAGTAGTCCAAGTGGGAATGAACCGAAATAATATTATACTGTTGTAAGTTAGGGTCTAATTCAGCCGTACGAGTATTTACACTGTTTAGTTCATAATACGTACAATTCATTGTATTCGTGTAGTTGATATTTACATTTAATATCTTATTTGCTCTCCCTTATATAAGGAGCCATTTAGGCAAATTATGTATATATATTTCTGCAGTAAAAAGCTGTCAAGCTGTTAAGCCTTTAAAGAACGTGAAAAGTCCATTTCGATGCTTAAAACTAATTGGTATCTCATACAATCCTGACCTATGGTGACACTTTTATGAAATCCATTCAATAATTATGTCTAGCGATAACTAGCATAATAGTGAATACTAAACAATATTTCGATCAACGATTATCATGATAATCTACAGAGGATTTTATACTTTTATATTTCAGATATATACTTCTATACTGGGTTTTAATGTCCTTGACTACCGTAAAACGGTATCGCACGGACTTTCTATCACAAATTTCATGAGGTCTTCTTACCAAGAGTAATCAAGAAACGATCATTTTATGTTAACATTTTTTTATATATATTTTAAAGGAGGTATGAAAAAGACCGAGTGAAACGCATCATTTACTAATAAAATAAAACCTTATTTTAATACAGATAGCACACGATACCATCAATATTGTCATTTTGCCCTAAATGTTATCAAGATTGGCTAATAAAATATTTTATTCTATTAGCCAGTTTTGGCCTATTTATGTCCAAATGACAAAACATAAGATCATTTTGATTTTAACACGGAGACACATACATATATTGCATGTACATTAGAACACAGAAAGAAAACCATAATAATAAGAATGTCGTCAAGACAAATTTCTTTGCTGGTGCTCAATGCTTAACCTATTATATTATAATTTTGATTTTACGCCTTTTTCACCAAAATATAATAAGAAACAAATAATACATCCTGATATAATATTACAATTATTATTTCAGTATATTAACATACGTCCTTGTCTCAGATCCACATCAGTAAGGAGAAAAAACTATATATGGTCACTGACATAGAAAATGGAACTAGGGATGATGCATAAGCTCCACCTTGTCCCTAATGGGTCATTCTTAAATAAAAGAGAGTAAAAGAGGTAAAATGCAACTGGAGTTTTCGAAGGAGTGAAAATTCATGTTACAACAAATATGTAGGGCTGAAAAATGTGATGGGACGCCAAAGTTCGATGGTCACACCAAAATGCGTCGGTTGACGCTAAAATACGATGGGTTTTTCGCCAAAGTGTGATGGTGATGCCCGTTGACTCTAAAGTGTGATGGTATTTCAGTCGCATCTGTACAATACGCTAAAATGCGTTGGTTTACCCCAAAATACGTTGGGAACGCTCAAGTCCGATGGTCATCTACATAAGGACATGTTAAGTAAAAATGTTTACGGATATGAAGATGTAGCACCAAATAAAAAAGCTATTGACGGGTTCCTGATTCTAACCCGACAGTCGAGGCGGCTCCCTGGTGCTAAATTGATAGTCGATGTGGCCCCCTGATGCTAACATGATAGTGGAGCTGGCACATGGATACTACAGGACAATCGAGAGGAACACTAGGGGAGAATAACAGCATAAAATCATTAACCTATTGAAATGCTAACCCTAACCTAATAGTAGGCTCCCAGATGCTTACCCGAAAGTGGAGGTGGCTCCCTGATGCTTATATGATAGTGGAGGTGGCACAGATACTATAGGACAATCGAGAGGAACACTAGGAAGGAAAGATTGCATGAAATAAATCCATTTTAATAAGTGTTGTGTAATGTACTTTTATTCCACGAACTAATTCTTTACTGTTTTTGACATCTGTTTCTTTTGCATGTTGCGTACTTTTATTCCTCGGTCTATTTTGGATTTAGGTAGTCACTTGATTGTGTAATTTTCACAGTATTTTTAGATGTGTTTACTTGTGGTGAAACCATTTTAAACGGATTACAAAAATTCTCTGTTCAGTTTTGTCAACATTATAACCTAAAGAGAAACGTTTGTCGTGTGTCCGAAAATTAGTTTTTTTTCCTTAAAGACTTCATACAGTTTTGTGCCAGTTTTTAGTAACACCCCTTTGACATTTCCTTAAATTTCCGACATACCGACAAATATTACATTTTTGCTTTCAATACAATTCATGTTTGTATTTTGTGTCATAGACTTTATTTTGAAATAATTCTATTTTGAATTATTTGAGATCTTTGTGCGGGATTAACGACGTTATTGTATTTTTAACAATATGTGATTTAATTTTGTGTCTTTTTATTTTATCATATTCAGTGTGACCATCGCAATTCGGCGCAAGTACACTAAACACGTCATTGGATTTTGGCTTGACCATCCCCATTGGCGTTCTGAAGATGAAAAACGCCATCGCACTTTGGCGTGACCATCGTAGTTTGGGGACATCATCGCACTTTAGCGTACCCATCGTACTTTAGAGTCCTACAAATACATTGCAATCAATGATAATTAATATTTCAATCAACAGTAGATCCACATTGTCCTTGATCCACATTAGTGAGTTTCAGACGAATCACAAATATGAAAAAGGGACCAGGACAGTATGATCTGTCTGAGGGTACCTATATATGGCTAAAAACTTCAGTCAACTTAAAACTATCTTGATGAAAATGTTGGATTAAAATATTTTAATTTTAATTCACAATTTACTTTGCAATTTCCTGTTACTGTTAGAAATATATTAACTTGTGGTAGGGAATACAATAAGAAAGTTTTAATGTTAAATATGTTTAGGTTAATCTGGTAGAAACTAATTCAAATATCTGTAATAAACAATAGATGATATATAATGCAAACCTTTTACATAAGATAAAATTGTTTCAACGCCAAACATTGATAGGTTCTTATTCACGGTTATAATTACAAGAAAAGAATTTTGCGTGTTTTGATTGGCATAAACAACTTTTGAGTCACGAAACATTGCAACACTACTAACATTACATAAAACAGGTTTAATCTGGTCAAACCCAGGTCAATATTGGATTCGACTTGACTACGGTATAGCGGAATCCAACATTTAGCTAATTTTTGCTAGTTTTAGCGTATTTTTCATAACTGTTCCAACATAACTATAAATTTCAATTTCAGTGGTCATTGAATCATCTGTAATTATAAAATATACTGTTAAAAAATGTAAGAATAAAATAATTGACTTTCTATACTCTTTTCAATATTTGAAATATCAGGATCATCAGCAAATCAATATCTAAATGAAGTATTAACAGAAAATATTAAGGGTAACAATCATTACAACAATTATAAAATGTAAGCATCCTGTATTTTCGTATCAAAGACGATCATGGTGATTTTATTCATGTAATAAAACAATTATTGACTTTGCTATATTTCACTATAAGCATTTCTTCGCCATCAAAAAGTATATTCAATTCGCCTATCGGCTCGGTGAATATTACATTTTTCTGGCTGATAAATCGTTATCGCAACCAAAGTCATTTATTGTATAATTTTATTCAATAAATAATCAATTTTTTGATCAAAGTAATGTTATTAGTCTTGTTCATATTTGAATGAAGGCATTACTCTGCCTGTTGATAGATTTTAACCTGAATTAGAACTAATTAGAATTATAAATGATCCAAAAATGTGCATATTTATTAGTGAAATAGAAAATAGAAATGTCAAAAACATATTCTTAGCAGCTGAGTTAATTTACATTTTATGTTGTATTATTTGATAACAATTCATTGTATTATTTACAAATGTATATTATTAAATACAATCAATTATAAACCTATGTATGTGTCATATTGACTTGGCGATGTCGTCAGTCTTATGTCCTGTTCTGTTGTAAACTGGGATAACATTAGGGACAAAAACAGATAAGACGGAACCTGATTAGCTAGATCAAAATGAGGTATGTTTAATGATAAAATACCTCGATAAACACACGACTTCAATACAATTTGACTCAGGGTCAACGGACTCTTGAAACTAACATTAAATAGATATGGTAGTGTATTCCAGGCCACTAATACCTGGATGTCATTTTGAAGACGGTAAACCTATTCATGAACAATAATAGAATCTTGTACTTTTATCGAAAAGGAATACAAGGCAAAAATGGAAATTCGCAACCAAGAATATCTACACGTTCTATTGACCAAACGGGTACAACCACTTACTTTACGCTGGTGTGTGAGTTGGGTTGTTGATTAAAAATGTAGGGGATCATACACCACTAGTCAGTAATAATCTGTCCAATAACTATCGTAGCACAATCAGTATGTACTCAATGCAAGCTCTTGCATATTTTATCAATGGAGAAATATAGACACCGTATGCATGAGAAGCTGGGATACTGCCGCACAAGTGAGGAAAGTTTATATATTATGAAAATAAAACTGCCTCATTTACCGTTGTATCTTATGCTGATAAGACATTTGTCGTGATATTCGAGGAGTATGTCTAAAATTATGAAATTATGTAAATATAGCTGTTTCTTTGTTTTCTTTAATTTCAAGATACCTTTAATAAAACGTTGAAAAAAACTCAGTTTTATAAGAAAACAGAAATAAGTCGGCAAGGAGTGAGACACAGTTTCTATCATTGGAATTCTGATAGCTTGCTGATGTCATTGAAAAGCTGCAAATATGTTGCGATCAGAAAACATAGCATATTATAAACATATCTCTTTCTGCAGCATAACTTGTCGTTTTCGGAAAATAGTATTGTTGTAAACTACAACTGCATATGCGTATGCCTTTGTCAAAGAAAAAGCTTTATGTATAATTTCTAGTTTAGTTAATCGTAAGAAAATGTGGAATTAAGTGTTAAAAAAATCAACGATTCTAATATATAAAAGTTTATATTAGGATCTTTCTTGGAATAAGGTTTTTACGATACATATATAATTGATCTGACTTCGCGAATAAACAGTTTTATGGTATCTTTGTTTCCGTTTAGCTGCAAATTGCTGAAAGTGGTTTTATACATTATTTAAACAAACAAACAAATATTCATTCAGATGTTTTGTCACGCAAGGCTGCAATTATTCCAAAAAAATTATTATAAAAGTAAGTTAGTTAAAGCTATTTAAACTTTATTAGAAGTTTCAGATAATTCTGAAGTTTAATGTGTTTTTTGGCTCATAATGTTAACAAGTTTGATTTTTTCTGTCAGGTTACAAATGGAATGTTGCGAAAAATATATGTTCTGTCTTTTTATGAATATTCTTTACAAGTCCGAAAATTCAAGACATTTGCTTGTAACGAACTTCATTATGATATGTATTGTCAGTCATTTGCAACTACTCATATATTTTACGTAAGTGCAGCTCACTCTCTTGCTTACATTGTGTATAAAGGTATGTATAAACTGTACCCTGATTGACACCTCACGGATTAATTTTCGTGACAAAAAACCATGTGACTGCCACACAGGTAATTTTACAGGAAAACCCGTGTGGTAGAGCACACCTAGGTTTGGTAGAGGACAGACGTACTCTGCATGTGGTTCAGGTATTTGGTGAATCTCAGGATTGTTAGTTTAGGACATGGAGTTTCACAGGAAAATATGCTGCATTTCCTCAAGTACAAGTCTAGAAGATTATGCAACGATACAACGTGTTTCTTGTCAAAAATTTATACAAAGACTGACCAACAAATGGCCTTAGTCATTGAATGTTAATATAAATAAATGACGTAAACAAATCATAACATATTGATCTTAAACTTTCTCCTTTCCAACTTAACCCAAAATAGTTGCTTCCCAAGTCCGCCAGCCGGGGACGTGCCGTGCTGTTACTTGGCTTTGATCAAATATTCCAACAAGACGTAATCAAAATTACCAAGGTGACAAATTCATTACGCCAGACGCGCGTTTCGTCTACTTAAGACTCATCAGTGCCGTTTTATTCATGTCATTTTGGCGTGTCGAACAGACCGGTAGTCCATTCTACACGTGACGAGTTAATTAATGGTGTAAATTATCTTGTCGGTTAAACCCTTGTTTAATTAGGGGTAAATTTATTTGTTTCAGGGGTTTTTCCATCCAGTTATTGCTCGGTTTTAGAGAGACGACAAAACTTGTAGATCAATCATCGTGCGTCTTAATTATCTACCAGAAAGATCTAACTAAAGTAGGGCACAACGGCCTATGTTTGTGAATGACAGACTGAAGTGGAATATCGTTTTATACGGTGTTTAAGGTGTATTAACCGGAACGGGTGTAGTTTTAAATTAAGAGTTGCAGTGTTACTTACCCGAAGTTGCAGATTTATTTACCGGAAGTTGGAGTGTTACTTACCGGAAGTTGGAGATTTATTTACCGGAGGTTGGTGTAAACCATTTGGTTTTTTTAAATACCGTTCGTATTAGCTGGTGTTGGCAGAAAGTGGCATCATACGTTTGTGTAATGTGCAATTAGTGAGCTATTGTTTTTTAAATTAATTATTTCGATAAAAAGTATTCTACGAAACCTCTTTTGAGTTATATGGAAGTGAAGGATCTGCTGTTTGTTGTATTGATGAGTTATATGGAAGTGAAGGATCTGCTGTTTGTTGTATTGATGACTGGGGAGATATTTATATATATTAAGTTTTTATTTAACTAATTTTTAGTTCAGTGTTTTGACTTTTGTTTGCCGCCATAGTTTTGTTTGCATGTTCATTTTTCTTTGGTATTGTATGTTGTATAACTGTTCAGATTGTTTGATTTTGTTCAGATTATTTAGTTTTAGTAAAATATTGTTTTTACTTGTGTTTCAATGACTATTCAGTTTGATCAATTTAGGACTGTCGCGCAAGCGATTCGGAATAAGGGTCTATAGAAAGTTTTTTGCATAGTGATAAGGCTCGTCATTTTATAGTTATATTAGAGTTTGTGAATAAGCTAGAATTAAGAAGTCCCTATCGCTTCTCTTTTATCTGAAAATAAAAATAAAACGGTCGATAGATTCAAACAATCTGTTTTTAACATTCTTGGGACATTAAGAGACCGTAAAAATTATACTAAAATACTTGTCATTGATGCTTTCGTGGTATTTATTCAGATTATTAAGAAAGTCATTCTTGGGATACACATGAAAAAAGACTAAAGCTAAAGAAAAAAGCGATGTAAATTAGCGTACAAAATATCCATGCATGACGCTGAATGTGAAGGTAAAGCAATAAAAAGTTGAATAAATGAAAGCACATACGTCTGAAACTGATCGATATTCGCAATGTGACCAAAATGGTACACTTTAATTTTCACCTGATACTGAATACGGTATACAAGAAACTTCAAAATAAGGAGGAGTAGAACATATAAACTACCTGATCGTTATGAAGATTTTTGTTTGCTATGAACAATCACGAAAGTGCCCTAAAATGTGTATAGTTTTATTATGTTCTTCACACAATAAACCCACATTTGTAGTTTGATTTCGGGAGTTGTTTTAACAGTATGAAATATGGTGGTGCTTATTTAGGTAGAAATTACTGGATTTGTTTTAATTAGCCTAATAATTTTAATTAAACTATCTGCAAACTGTTGGAGGGACAGAGATTGTATATTCTATTGTAGATTTATAAAGATATTTACACAATTTCACTGCGTAAATCTATTACAAATTTTACCTAGTGATGAAAACGTTTTCTTGGATTATCTATTTAACGGTAACGGCAGAAGTCATTTTACAGGACAAGTAGTAGAATCCAAAGTAAACTGTGACATTATTCCAAATAGTAAAATTATTAGAAATAACATGACGTAAAGCAAAATAATGTTCATTATCACATTTCTACATCCCAGAATTCTTAAAGTAGTGGACGTAAATCTGAATAAGAGGACGTGATTTCTTGACTATATTTGTTTCGTCCAACAGGTAGTAAAACATATTTACATCGAGGCAAGGGTGTATTTTTAACTGACGTTTTCCGTTAGTTATAAATTCTGGCTAACGGCACTGCATTTCCTATAAATACCTTTTCTTTAATAGTCTATATTAGATATAGATGCTGCGCTTATGGTGTACCATTTAAAATGTCAAATAACGATAAACTACTATCAAGTGTCTGCCGATGAACAGTTCCATGTTGATTGTCTCGTCAATGCACGGAATTACAATTTGTAATATTTATAATATGGAATACAAAAAGCTAAGACATTTGTTCGTATTTATCTCATGTATTTAGTATATCATTACAATATCAAGCACGAACTTTTTATCAAGCAGTTCTTTGAAATCAAGATACTTTTTGTAACAATCAGGTGGGTATGAATATCTGTGCTTGTTCAAACTATTTCCTCAGAATACTAACATTATCACTGACTTCAAAATATAAATAAGGTTAAAGGATTTGCGATACTTTTGCAAAGATATGTGTAAACTGACACGGTTTTTCATTAAATAATTGTTTTAAAGTTGATATAAGTGTTGTTGATGCTGCAGAAATTCTTGATCTACGTTTGTGTTTGAAAGAAGTTATTTAATACTTTTATCTGTGAGTGTTCATTGTTCTTGTATAGCTCGAGAAACGTGGTTCTTTACTAGTGCTTGTGGTAATTTATGCTTGGACGTTCAATTCTGCAACTGTTGTTTGGCATATAAGATTGATCATATTTCAGTCAATTGAAAACCACCAATCCAAAAAGCTTCTTCGTTTGTAATAAGATTGTCACAAAGTAAGGCAGTTAGTGCAGCTTTTGTCTTCACGTATTTTATATAGATCTGTATTTGTTTCAGTCTTACAAAGTTGATTTGCAATTGATTTGCCCTTTGTATGGAGTTTTATATTTGCATAAGAAAACAACATCCCTATTAGTTTGCTCTCTTTTTTATGAGTAGATTGTATGAAGTATTACCCATCGACAATTCTTGCACATTTATGTTTCAATAAATCAAGCAGATTTAAAAAAAAATATGTTAAAAGTATCAACAGTTTATGACGGAGGCTAAGTGATGGCACACAATGGTTTGGTCACTTGAAGAAACATTAATTTTATATTTAATTTTATTTTTTCTGAAAAATGCAATATGATGATTAGGCAATTTATATTTCCTCGCAGTAAAATAAATGACAAAATATTAATATTTTACAAAGTTCAAATAAAATATGCCCATATTATTATATAGTAATATTTTTCCCCATTGTGTTTCATATAGCAATAAAGTGCAGTATATTTTCATATTTTACTCTGAATCTCGGCCCTGTATGTAATTTCCGGGAAAAGTGCAGATGTTTTCCGAACATCGGCTTTATATTTTACTGTTGTTTGGTAAACAAACATGGCCGAAAGTGACATACATGATCTGCTCTCGAGGGGAAAATTAGCAGAACCGCTTGAAACTGAACAAATGGAAATGAATTCGATTGTAGATAAAAGTAAATTTAATAGACCAACAAAGGAAAAAATCAAGTGTAAACTAAAACAAAACGGGATTTAAATATTGTGCACAAGTGGCTCGTTTCAAAGCAGGAATTTATGCTAGTAGTAGTACACTCGAATTTTGGCGATGAAAGTGTGTCGCTTTAACGGACGTTAATTTCGCTGAAACGCATTGTATTTAATTATTTAGGAGTCATTTGGTTTGAGCAATAAATGCAAGATATTTTAAAGTAATTTAGCCTTGGGATAATTGTTCACATTGCCGAATGAAGTTTAATCACCGAATTTCGAGTATGGACGAAATTCGAGTGTGTGGCCATATATTCACAACAATAAGGAGCAACAAATAAAAACACAAAATAAAAAAAATGTTTTTATTATATGTAAATCTACTACAAAATCTTTATCTGTAATATTGACCAAGTGAAAATATGATAATATTGGACCTAGTAAAATATTACAAAATAGAAAAGATAATGAATAATCACTTAAAAGCACAAAAAAATTATTACTATATAATAAAAGGGTTATTACATGAATATTGGAAAATATTGTCCCTCGCAAGATGCTATATTGCACTCGCAAGCTCGTGCAATATAACACTTGCTTGGCACAATATTTCCCAATATTCATGCAATAACCCTATAATACTCGAATTTCATCACACTCCAAGTTTAGTTCGAAAATAATTCAGCCACGCAGATTTGTAAAATGCGTAGACATATTAAATGGTTCAATTTACTCCACATCTGCATGAAGAAAGAGAATGTTAAAGTTCAACAATTTATAGCCATTCGTACACCCAGGTTAAGTTATATTCATCAATCCTCTTTTTTAAAATCATATCAACCCTTGTACTGCAGTGACAATGCAACAGTATCCGTAAATTCTTTAGTACAGTTTTTATGTAGTGGTGTCTTTTTTATCTGCTTTGCTGTTTAGTAGAAATCAAGCAATATATGTTAAACGTTTACTTAAGGTGGTGTGAAATCCCTCATAATTTTACTTTTTTATATCTGCTCGGAAATTAATTAAAAGTTCAACAACATCCTTGTGGCCATTTAGACAAGCTAGCTTCTGTGGTGTGTATCCATCTTTGTTTCGTTTATTTACATCAGCGTTGTATTTTAGTAACAATTCAGCAATATCTCCATAGCCTTCACTACAGGATGTATGTAGTGGTGTCGATCCAGAATTATCTGCTTTGTTTATATTTGCTTTGTGAGTGAGTAAATGTTCAACAACATCCGTATGGCCATAAAGGCACGCCAGTTTTAATGGTGTCCATCCATCTTCGTCCCTTTGATTTATATTTGCTTTGTGTTTCAATAACAACCGAACAATACATTTTTGGCCGTCACTACAGGTTAAATGTAGTGCTGTTGATCGTTTATTATCTACCTTATTTACGTCTGCTTGATGAGTAAGTAGAAGTTCAACAATATCTTTATGGCCGTTCAGGCATGCCCAATGTAGAGGTGTGCATCCATCCTCTCCTTGATGATTAACATTAGCTTTGAATGTCAGTAACAATTCGGTAATATCTTTATAACCATGAATACAAGTGGTATGTAGTGGGGTTAATCCACCATTACTTGTCATATTTACATCTGCTTGGTGAGCAAGTAAAACTTCAACAATATCCTTATGGTCATCAAGGCACGCTAGTTTTAATGGTGTCCATCCATCTTCGTCCCTTTGATTTATATTTGCTTTGTGTTTCAATAACAACTGAACAATACATTTTTGGCCGTCACTACAGGTTAAATGTAGTGCTGTTGATCGTTTATTATCTACCTTATTTACGTCTGCTTGATGAGTAAGTAGAAGTTCAACAATATCTTTATTGCCGTTCTGGCATGCAAAATGTAGAGGTGTGCATCCATCCTCTTCTTGATGATTAACATTAGCTTTGAATGTCAGTAACAATTCGGCAATATCTTTATAACCTTCACTACAAGCTGTATGTAGTGGGGTTGATCCAGCATTACTTGTCATATTTACATCTGCTTGGTGAGTAAGTAAAACTTCAACAATATCCCTATTGCCATCAAGGCACGCTAGTTTAAGAGGTGTCCATCCATCCTCGTCGCGTTGATCAACATTAGCGTTATATTTAAGTAACAATTCCGCAATATTTCTATGGCCTCCTTTACAGGACGTATGTAGTGGTGTCTTTCCATTATTATCTACACTATCTGCATCAGCTTGGTGAGTGAGTAAAAGGTCAGCAATATCTCTATGGCCGTTCTGACACGCAAAATGTAGAGGTGTCCATCCATCTTCTTCTTGTTGATTAACATTAGCCTTGTATGTCAGTAGCAATTCGGCTATATCTTTATAACCTATACTACATGCTACATGTAATGATGTCCTTCCTTCACTATCGCCCCGACTTACATCTGCTTGGTAAGCGAGTAAAAGTTCAACGATATATTTATTGCCATCCTTACAGGCGGTGTATAATGGTGTCTCACCATTATGATCTGCCTTATCTACATCTGCTTTATGAGTAAGTAAAACTTCAACAACATCTTTATGGTCTTCCTGACATGCTAGTTTAAGCGGTGTCCATCCATCCTCTTCCTGTTGATTTACATAAGCTTTATATGTCAGTAACAGTTTAGTTACACTAGTATGACCTCTAAAGCTTGAACAATGGAGGGGTGTACATAGTTGATTGTCAGTTAAATTAATGTTTATCTCGCTACACTTCAAAATCATAAGACAAAAATCTTCATATCCAAGCAATGCTGAAACATGAAGAGCTGTTGTCTTGTTTTGTTCGCTTTGGCAAAATGCAATGCCTGATTTATACGTCGTATTAATAAATTCAATAAATTGTTTCCTGTACTCTGATACATTTGTCTGACAATTACCGAACACAGTCCAATATTCACCATTTTCTATGTCATTTATAAGTCTGTTAAAATATGCTTCCTTCTCTGAGGTATCCAATAGTATCGTTAATGGATTTTTTCCATCATCAAAAAACGAAAATTTAATTCTGTCTTTTATAAACGAACTACAGCCATGCTTTATTATACAATGTTTAAAGTTTTTTCCAACGACAAAGGATATGATATCGAATAATGTGTCGTGTACGGTGCAAAAACTGTTGTTTATCTCTTTTAAGTATGTTTTAGTCAAGTATGTCATACTAGACAGCAGGGTCGCTTTTGCTGGGAAGTGTTTAAATTTCGACTCATTAAAGAGATCTTCGAAAACGTCCTTGTAGTCATTGTTATCTGTAGCAAAAATTGCTTTACTCACACAATTGTCAAAAATTACGAGCAAAGCCAAACAAATGTAAGCTGGGTCACTTTTTTCTATTAATTTTGCAACTTCCAATTCCATGTAATTTTTTGGATCCTCGAAAAATTTTACAAGATTGTCTGTATTGTTTTCGTGCATCTGACAAATAAATGAAAAAAATGGAAACATCAAAATCATGTCATCAGGCAGCTGATTAAAACAATCCCTTGTGATGTAAGACTGTGCTATTTGTTTACGCTCTAGTAATGATAAACACATCTTATCAGATGATAAATCACAGCACACCGACAACAAGCCTAATGTTTTATTCGAAATACTTTCATAAATATTGGACCTACAAGTCATCAATATTTTAATATTCTTTGCGATCTTCAGATGTTTTTGTAGATTATTATAAAGTCGTTCCCATTCATTAGCATCATTTTCGCGCAACGTATACCTTCCTATTACATCGTCAAATAGGAATAATTGGTTCGTATCAGGTATTGTAAAATTAACAATATCTGATGGATGAGTAACCGGCAGGATTTGAAATGTTTCATGGTCCTCTAGATAAAAGGCCACATAGTAGGCTGTTGCAGATTTTCCTGATCCAGGCTCGCCAATTATTACGACACATTGCTCTTTTTTTAGAGTTTCCAAAACAGTCTTCGCACTCTGTGTTACTACAAACCTCTCGAGTTTATCTTTATTGTCTTTCTTTATTGACTCCATTACAGCTTTAACATAAAGTTAATGTACTAGTTAAATGTTTATAGAAAAGAACAGTTAATGTAGAAAGTCATAATCGATAATAATATAAATATAATATAAAGTAATATTACCTTTCCACAGAGTTTTTATTTATGTTGTGTTGTTTACCCTAAATGTTGTATTGTTTTTTTTCGCATAGAGTGTTCATTGGAATGATGTATTATTTAATCTTACCTGCAGTTTTCTTTCGTCTAATTTTTATATTTATATTACCTTCAATGGTGTATAAAATAATGTTTATTCATATAATCATTTTAAAATGATATCTTGTTTTATATTAAGTACATTGTTTTAAATGTGCGTTTATAAAGAAAACTAGCAAAAAACAACCAAGGACTAAACCAAACAAACCAAAGCCCTAGAAACGATTACTTATCATAATTCAGATAAATATATACAACACGTTACAAAACCAAATAACATAACGTTTTTAATGAATTGGTCTTGTTTATCTTTGTTTTAATAATTTTTAAATAATGTAAGAATCAGTATACCTAACTTGTACATTGAAATCATGTCATTTTCATTCCGAGCGTTTTTAGAATGTTTTATTAACTTGATTTTTGTTTCAAATGATACCCTGTTTATCTTACGTGTTCTTTAGAATGATGTCATGTTTATCATTTTGAAATGCTTTTTTTGTTAATTTAACCTACAGTGTCTATCACATTACATATTATGTTTTATTTTATTGCCTAGAGTGTCTTATGTCTAATTGACTCCTTTATATTTTCTTCCAAGGACCAAAAAAACCGTGGGGCTAAAATCCATCAACTGGAATTTCAACTTTTAAATATTGATGGATAGATCCTGCGATCGAATTTTGATTTTCCAGACAGCTCACTGCTGTTGACTACCGAGCTACTCAGAAAAAAAATGTTCATGATTGCATCTTTTCAGAAGTTCTATGGTGGTCTCTAAGGCTTTATTAATCGTCGTGGGCCATTTGTTACTCAAATACGGTTCGATCGAGGCAGGCACTGCTTACTCGATCGAAGCACCTGAGTGCACTTATGGTATTTAGTTGATTCCAGTTTCTTAGTTTCTGGTTTAGTTTTTTTCCTTGTTTTTTGTTTTGTTTGTGTGTGTGTTTTTTTTTTTGGTTTATTGTTTTTGTTTTGTTTTGTGTTGCGTTGATTATGTTTCTTCTGTATGCAGATTTGTAACTGTCCCTTGATTATCGTTCCGAGAGTGTTCGGTGGAATAACAGTTGTTTGGAAGAGCGCCTTGCCAGTATTACTTATATTATTCTGCATAATAATACATTTTGTATCTTACCTATCGTGTTCTTGGGAATTATATATTGCTTTTCTTCATATAAGATTTTAATTTCAGCCTGTGACTTTTTAATCTCTGTCATAATTTCCTGGTTGGATTGGTCAAGCTTTGATGACAGCAGAGTTTGACACTCAATAACAAAATTGCTACCTCCAAGTCTTCCTACAGCCTTAAAATATCACAAATAAGGTCATTTGTACAGCAGTATACTTATTTTTTCCTATTATTTGACCATAAAAAAATTCAAATTATAAAATATCACATGTGTACGCTCAGATAATTTTTATTAATTGATTGAATTTTTTGCTAAACATCCAGAGCAATATTTCAGCTATGTGCGGTTTGAGAACAATCACCCAAACACAAATTTAACTGGAAAAGGGATAAACCATTTGAAACAAAACTGTTGCTGCTACTTTTAAAATAATAGTAATATATTTATAGAATCCTAAAAATAATAGATAGAACTCAAAATTTTATTCTTAATAGAATTAAAATTATTCTTGATAAGGGTTTTAAAATTAAACCTATAACATTATTCTTAACTCTACTTTTTATATACACTAAAGAATGTTACCTCAGATACCTCTGTCCATTGAATCATATGGTCACCATGGGATATTTTATTGTCGTCCATGTGGGCCATTTTGTTTCTGTAACATTTAATTCTTGCTAAATCTGCGCATTCACTTTTATCTCCTTGCACTGGCAGGTTATCGAATCCTGTATATGATCTGGATATGGATGAGAAGTTTTGAATCAAGCACATCATTAAGGTGACATCCATATCTGTTGACACAGGATTAGCTGTAAACGAACAGACATATGGTCTCAGTATTGATTATTATTTGTGTCCAAGATTTAGTATGACATATCCCAAAATAAGTGGGAAAAACTCATAAGGTTCGTTCTAACAATAGTAAGGTTGAATAATCTAAGTGATTTTCAGTGATAATGAATGAAGCATAAAGCAATGAGAACAATGAATTTAAACACGATAATAACACATTAGAAATATGCGTAAAAACCTTTCATACTTAAATCATAAAGGATTTCCTCAGATTGAACTACAACAAGTGGGTGCTTTTTTCAGGTTAAATCAAGACAACTTTGAAACAAATTATTTCAAAATGAGCCTATGAGAATAAAAATGGCACCAAAATGTTTTAGTTAAATCTGACCAAACCCTATATGTCTTGCATGTTACAGCAAAAGAATAAAACCAGAGGCTCTCAAAAGCTTATTTCACTCACCTACTTATTAAGTGGGAGATAAGAAAAGCATTTCCTTGATGTTAAATAGAGTCATGTGAATTTTCAATTTTTTGCATAAATGACATTATTTCTGTTGAGTTCATCCAATGTATATTGCCGTTTGGTTTAACTGGTTCAAACATTTCTAACAGATAGGCACTTCGGAGTATTTCTACAGGTTCCTATGTATCCTACATGGTCAGCAATCTGGAATTTGTCTTCGAAAAATCAAGCATTTATTTGAAAAAATAGCATTGAATAAGAATAAACATTTAAATGCAATATGGCTTCAATAAGCTTTGCTGTTTCAGAAAGTATTTTGAAATTTCTTGAAAATTGGCATACAAATATAAACGTTATAGAGGACCTTGCAGCAATATAGATAATATTTGGTTTTATTTTACTTGGTTGACTGGTTTTAGAGATGAAGCCTTTTAAAACTTTTTCCAATAAGGTCCTATGTTAAACTAAGTCATGTGGTGGCAGCCATGTTTAATTCTGATTGGCATAAAAAGGCATAGACTTTAATGAGGCCCTTCTCATGAATAGTGGTGAAAATTTGTTTTTAATTAGTTAAGTGTTTTCAGTGAAACATTTTAAAATTTTTTTCCTCATAGGGCCCAATGTTAAATTGTTTTGGGGTTTCCAGTCAGAATAAAAAAGACCGACTTTAAAAACTTCATAAAGGTTCATTGTGACAAAGTTGGGGATTTAATAGTCGCAAATGTTTTGAGAAGAATAGTGAAATGTAAAAAGTTTACAGATGACGAAGACGAAGGATAACAAGTGAAGACAATGACTCAGCTAAGAACACGTATCAGTATCTGTTTTCAATATATAGTTATATATTTATGACTCTGTTGCATCTGAATTGACAAATCAAATAGATAGGAAATATGGTTAAGATTGCCTTAAATTATAAAAAGTATGTAAAAGCAATTAACCTGCATTTAAGATTGTCCATTGGGCACTATTAATTACACGTTTGTTGCTTAAGTCCTGAAGTTTTATTTTGTTTTTTGTAACAAACTGGTTAAGTGGTGGCGGGAATTCCCTGTTAAACAGAACACGAACAGCTCTTGGCGCAATGCAGGTCAATAGCATGGACTGTCGCACAAAGTTTTCTTCTTCTTGAGAAATTGAAGACATCTGAAAAAGGGAAATAGTAATTTTGTAATAGTACATGTATTGGATATGATTATGAGTAGAGTTTACATTTCAAACTTCTTTTGTTAGTTTTGGAAATAGGCAATTATTTAGTTCAGCTGTTTGGACACTTTAACCATTACGCATCAGAAAATGATATTTTTAAAGATTACTGCATTGGAAACACAAATATCTGTTAACATTTTCAAGATTTTTTAAAAAGGCGTTCAACTAGCATATAGATAATACCTAGTGTGGGTAAACATTAAAAATCAATAGACCTTTTCTGTTGTTTATGTCTATACATTTTAATCAACCCAATCTTCGAATTCAAAACAAACACGAAAAGGTCTCTTGAAACATGACCCTTTCCTATGAACATGCATTTCGCGCTTATTAATTCGGGATGCTCAGGACAGCTGTTGAAGAGGAGAATTAAATAATTTTATTGTATTTGCATTTCCACCCTATTAAATGTGTTTCAATTTTTCAATGTTTTGCTTAAAAATTACGATTTTATTGTAGAGTTATAGCAGTTTTGATGATTGCATGAACATTTTCCGATATTTGTTTAAAAGAGAATTTTTCTTTCGGAACCACTTGTTATAAGCTTAAATTCGATATTACATTTTGTACTTATTGCAGTACACTGCTATATCAGTATAATAAAAAGGACTTTCAAAAACACCAAATTATACTTTGTTTATAAAAACAATAATCATATTTTCCTTTAAACGTTTTTTTTATACCCTCAACGGTTAAGACTTTAAAGTGGATTAAATGTGGTGAACTATTTTTTTTCCGCGAGATGTATCGTCTTACGTCAGAAGGTACTAGGTTAAGTAGTTTTTCCAGTATAATTGACCAATAATTAACTTTTTATGTTTTCTGCCTTCGCTCAATTAGGAATACAGCTGACAACAAACGACCATATATCAATTGTAGATTACGAAGTACGTCTTAGTGTTTTTATCGACAGCACTTTTGAGTCAGGCAATAAAATGATGAAGTTAACCTTATTTAGTAATTTGATCAAGTTTTTATAACATACAAAATAGTGTTTTAGAGGTTTTTATTTTATTTAAAAAGAACTTTAAAATGTTTATTAAATAAGATAGAATATAAAGTCTATATTGAAAAAAAAAACAATTTGAAGTTCACAATCATCGTTTTGGACGGGTAAGCATTGCTTGCCTCTAAATAGACACCCGTCGAGTTACTCATTTTCTTGTCTAGGGAAAAGTCAAATCCAGGAATAGGAAACACCACCTATGACTCAGCGAAAACGTCAGATCGTATTTGAGACACTGATTTCCCGTAACGATCAATTAAGTCGTGGTGCCGACCATAGAACTTCTGGAGAGATAACATCAACCTAGGTACAACAAACCCTTGTTTGAGTAGTTAAGCAGTCAACAGCAGTGATCGGTCTAGAAAATCAGAATAACGATCGCAGGATCTAGAATAACGTATAAGTTGTGAAATGTACACACTATACCCTGGAGCTGCTGGAATGTTGCTGTCGATGAAAGGGAAGTTGACAATTGGAAATTTGAAGTCATCACGCTTGTCGTAGAGCCTAGTTTGTAGTTTTCCTGAGTCTATTTCTAGAAGTAGGTCTAAGTAAGAGGCTGAGCTTAGTGCATTGGTGGTGTCTTTAATTTTAAGTTCGCTAGGGTAAATTGAATGCAAATAGTCACCAAATTTAGTTGAGGGACAAAACATCATCAATATAGCGGAATGTGAAATTAAAGGTGTGGGCCAGAGTCTTTTCTTTCTTCTTTAGTAGGCCTTCTAGGAACTCAGCCTCATAGGAGTACAAAAACAGGTCGGCGAGGAGAGGAGCACAATTAGTACCCATTGGAATACCAACAGTCTGTTGAAAAACATGTCCTCCAAACATGACGAATATGTTGTCAATTAGAAAATCTAACATGTGACAGATTTGGTCTTCAGTATATTTAGTATTAGCTTTGGAGTCATTGATGACGAAGTAAGATCTTTGTTAAGTAAAAGATATGCAAAGACACTAGACATGTAACTTGCAGAAGAAATGATAATTGTAAAATAGCAAGACAATATATGTTAAAAGTTTTGTTGGCTATTAGATGGTGGTAAATATGTGAATGGAGTTTAAGGCAAGCTTTAATCATTTTTTTGGCCATATCATGGCGTCAAGTTCAAATGGCGAAATGAAGATTAAAAACCAGGTGAGAATCATAGACCTTCAGTGGGATATCTGTAACAAATATTTGTCAGTTACACGTTGTAATATTCCCGACAAACTATTATTTACTATATTGATGTATTGTTGTAGTATTTAACAGTGAGGAAAATGCTAATGTAATTAAATACAAACGCAAAGGGTCCTACTGAATACACTTCTAGTGTTACTACTATATTGTCGTATTATTATAGCATATAACAATGGGGAAAAACCTCCCGATGAAATTAGATACAAAATTAAAAGTCTATTCTATACACAATTCTAGTGTGAAGACATAATACAGTGTGTGTGTGTGACTTCAGTTTTATAGTGATGTGTTAATCTCTTTAATTGATTATTCCTAGGTTTACTATAAATTTTTATTGTGTTATTTATAATTACATTCAGTACGCGATGACTATTTTGTGCAGTGATGTAATTGTCAATTTATTGAAGACTTAACACTTTTGACATTTCTGTAGAGCTAATGTCTAAAAAAATTTACTTTATGCTGTCTTGGTTGTATGAAAACATAAATAATTGAACATATTATTTATATTTGCTTAATTGGCTGCTGTAACATGAAGAACACGGTCTCTTTATTATAATGACTGTTGATAGAATTGTAGAGTAAAAGTTTATATTAAATGTCTACAATATTTTAAGGGTGTTCATCTGATTAAAATAACTTATTAACTTTTACAAGAGATTCCTTACATATTTTACAAAAAGTTTGTCATCGAATAACTTTATATTTGACAGTTTTAACTTTCTTTCGTGTGTTTGTGTGTGTATATCCAACTTTTTATGACTACGTTATGTGTCTGTTAATGCATTTATTATTTTAATATAATAAAGCTACTTCACAAACACTTAACTTGAAATAATGCACAACTGTATCGATTTGATACTAAAATAAATCAGAAAAGAAACATTGATAGAAAACTCGAACATTATCGTATGTATTAACTCTTTTAAAAGTCATTTAAAATCAAAAGAATTACGTAAAATTAATGAGTTGTATCAGTGAATTATTTGTCAGACTGACAAACAAGCAGACAGATAATTATTAATAGGCTTTCAAAGCATTCAGGGCCATTCACGCCAGTTTTTTTTATTTCGCATTATTTACAGTATGACAAGGGGAATAACTTTTGATCGGTCTTGTACTCATCTGTTAAACTTATTCTCTTCAGATTATTGTCACATATTTTTGTTCATATGAGCATTTAGCACAACATTGTTGCAAACTAATCGAGTAATCATGATTTATTGGTGTAAACATGACCGATAGCGTTTTTTGACAAAATATAACCCACATTATCATTAAAACGCAATTCATTGAATGCCATGTACGATCCGAATGTGTAAATTAAAATCTGGTAGTTGCCTTATGTAAGCTTGCTTACAAAGCGAATAAAGTACGCCGTATTAGAATGTAAACTAAATATTTTTTCTAGATTCAGAAATGTTATTATTAAGACATTAGATACAAATCTTTTTACACACTGTTACATTTGATGATAGTTATGCGTAAAGCTGTTACTAAAAACGAGACAAATGTTTATATTTATCTTATCGACACAGTTCGTACAAGGGTATTTGTTAATTATTAAATACAGACAGAGCACAATATTATCTCTTTCATTTTCTAATAATAAAATATACGCTGTTGCAATACCTTATCATCAAACACCTACTTACCTTCGTTGTATGTTAATAAGCCAAGAAGAATCTATGTGTATAACGTTAAAGGGTCCTTTTAAAATACACTTTATATTCTTAAACGGTGTATAATTCTAGATTCACCGACACGACGAATATGTATCAGTAATATGCCAGGTAGTTAATTTAAATAAATATGTTCAAACATGAACGGAGAGAATTCATGCACAGCGTAAGATCAAGCCTGTATCGATTAAAGTATTCGTTTTTCATTCCTTATTAGATTTCTATTAAAGCAATACAAATGTTGTTAAAACTCTTTAAAAAGGAAATGAAAGGCTTGAAGTAAAATAATTGTTCAATAATATTTATGGCCCCATTTACTTCTTCACATTAATAGAGTTTTGTTAATATGCAGACCTAGGACATGTTTCAGAACATATCTATCTGAATGTTCGCTATTATACCATTTGTCGACCGTGGATATTTTTTTTATCGTTTACGTGAATTTCATGAATTTTAATTAATGTTTATCATTCAAAAGAAATCTGTTTATGGATACAGCTATTCAACCTTTGAAAGTGTAAAACACTACATGTGAAAATTGCAATGAAGACCTTCAAATCTTGCCCGTTTTAAGCCCAAATGATACTAGGTAAAATTTACAACTTACCGTTTTTCAAAGGCGTGTAGGTTTTTTTTTCTTTTCTTTTTTTTTTGTTTTCAAATAATGAATTGACAATTTTGCAACAATGTACTTCACGCAAAAAATACATTTATTAACTGTTAATGCAAATCTGCTCGAAATTGCTTCAAATCCCTCAAAATTGTCTGAAAACCAAAACAAATCTATTCTCGAAGGTGCATATTGTCAATAAGTTGTAGCAAATCGATCGATTACACGACTTGTAGTGAGTGTCCAACGATGTCCCAACTCACTGCGACAGCTGTAAAAAAACAGAAAAACCTAAATTTAGGAACATCTTCATTTCAGTTAATCAAACTGGAGCCTGTGACCTTAACAGAAAGAATCCCAGTCCTGCCCAGTTGGCGAATAGCGAAAGCAAATTTATTGTTGGTGCTGTCATTCCAAATTACAGCATATTACGGAAAGACTGACCACGGACTAGTGGGCCACGTTTTTTGCAATATAGTGCCCTTTTGTAGATTGATTGGATATAGTTTTAACTAGACAAAACGCGCGGTGTCTGGAGTGGTAATTTGTATAAACCTTGGTATATATAATGACAGTTTCTTTGCAACCACTTGTTCGATGCCTCTGCTTTTTGTCCTTGAGGGTTGCATCAACCAAGTAGTCACACTTCGGTGCTGACAGGAATATCATTGATTCTGTCATTGTCATTGTCTAAGCTAACTGTCATAAAATTCCGAAAATTATTTTAATTCTCAGGTTTTTGTAATTTCAAGGTGTGCATAGCCTTACTCGGATTGGTATATCGTTTTAATCATTTAGATTTTAAATTTTGATTGGGTTTGGGCGCCCATGATAAGTATAGACTAAACGAAACGGACGTCTGGCGTAGTACATTATTTTTTTATGTCTGCTGGTGGAATGTTAGTCCCCTGATGGTATCACCAGCCCAGTAGTCACACTTCGGTGCCGACAGCAATAGCATTGGTTCTTTCTGTGACATAGCTATTGTCTTAGTTTACTGATATTTCAAAAAAAAATATTTGAATGATGTTTTTTATTGGGAATATGTAAATAACCTTGCAGGGTTACTTATAACGTGTCGCATTGTTTGGCGATGAAAGCTCTACAACATCTTGATCATTTGGATTTAAATAGCGTTTGAGTTTGTGCGGCACTAATGGATTGTGACTATATGCAACTCTCGTCTTAAAGTGTAGTAAATTCTAGTAACCTTGGTATCTTTGATAACACTTAATTGATAAGAGCAGTTCAAATTTCAACTAACGTCATCCGACCTATGGCATGGAGTTTTCGGAGTAGGACGTAAAAATCTCCATCAATCGTAAAAATAATTTATTTCATCTACTGCAATTTAAAACATTCCGATATGAAAATGTTTTAAGTTTTTCAACGACCTCTAAATACGACAAAAATATAATAGTATCTCTTTACGTTTTCGGGAATTGTTTTAAAATGTTGGCTGGTGAGAGTGCGGTTTTAGTCTTCAAACGAACACATATGTAACGTAGCGTAGGCTCACATTTAATCCTAGAAAAACATGAAAAGGACAGCATAACAGAAAACCCATTTAGGTTTCGTGCTTATGAATTCAGGGTGCTCAAGACAGCTGTTCTAGGAAGCATTGATACTTCCTATTGTACTGGCATCTCCGAGCATCTCAATAAATGTGTTCTAATCCAAAACAGTTTAAATAAAACAATTAGCTTTAACAGCAGCTAAGCGGTTTTCATTCTGATCGTTTGATTGCATGAATTTGTTTGTTTAAAACAAAAGTATTTCCGTTATCAGCCTGTGATAAGGTTAAATTCGATATTAAAAGTACTAACTGCAGTATACTGTTATATGATATTAATTAAAGGGAAAATTTGCAACAACAAAATTTATACGTAGTTTATTATAAAAATCCCTTTTACGTACGTTTTAATATAGCTTCAATGGCAACGCTTCTAAAGTGGATACATGTGATGATAGTTATGCGTAAAGCTGTTACTAAAAACGAGACAATTGTTTATATTTATCTTATCGACACAGTTCGTACAAGGGTATTTATTAATTATTAAATACAGACAGAGCACAATATTATCTCTTTTATTTTCTAATAATAAAATATACGCTGTTGCAATACCTTATCATCAAACACCTACTTACCTTCGTTGTATGTTAATAAGCCAAGAAGAAACTATGTGTATAACGTTAAAGGGTCCTTTTAAAATACACTTTATATTCTTAAACGGTATATAATTCTAGATTCACCGACACGACGAATATGTATCAGTAATATGCCAGGTAGTTAATTTAAATAAATATGTTCAAACATGAACGGAGAGAATTCATGCACAGCGTAATATCAAGTCTGTCTATCGATTAAAGTCTGTTGTTCAATATCCAATTTACTATTCGTTTTTCATTCCTTAGTAGATTTCTATTAAAGCAATACAAATGTTGTTAAAACTCTTTAAAAAGGAAATGAAAGGCTTGAAGTAAAATAATTGTTCAATAGTATTTATGGCCCCATTTACTTCTTCACATTTATAGAGTTTTGTTAATATGCAGACCTAGGACATGTTTCAGAACATATCTATCTGAATGTTCGCTATTATACCATTTGTCGACCGTGGATATTTTTTTTATCGTTTACGTGAATTTCATGAATTTTAATTAATGTTTATCATTTAAAAGAAATCTGTTTATGGATACAGCTATTCAACCTTTGAAAGTGTACAACACTACATGTGAAAATTGCAATGAAGACCTTCAAATCTTGCCCGTTTTAAGCCCAAATGATACTAGGTAAAATTTACAACTTACCGTTTTTCAAAGGCGTGTAGGTTTTTTTTCTTTTCTTTTTTTTTGTTTTCAAATAATGAATTGACAATTTTGCAACAATGTACTTCACGCAAAAAATACATTTATTAACTGTTAATGCAAATCTGCTCGAAGTTGCTTCAAATCCCTCAAAATTGTCTGAAAACCAAAACAAATCTATTCTCGAAGGTGCATATTGTCAATAAGTTGTAGCAAATCGATCGATTACACGACTTGTAGTGAGTGTCCAACGATGTCCCAACTCACTGCGACAGCTGTAAAAAAACAGAAAAACCTAAATTTAGGAACATCTTCATTTCAGTTAATCAAACTGGAGCCTGTGACCTTAACAGAAAGAATCCCAGTCCTGCCCAGTTGGCGAATAGCGAAAGCAAATGTATTGTTGGTGCTGTCATTCCAAATTACAGCATATTACGGAAAGACTGACCACGGACTAGTGGGCCACGTATTTTGCAATATAGTGCCCTTTTGTAGATTGATTGGATATAGTTTTAACTAGACAAAACGCGCGGTGTCTGGAGTGGTAATTTGTATAAACCTTGGTATATATAATGACAGTTTCTTTGCAACCACTTGTTCGATGCCTCTGCTTTTTGTCCTTGAGGGTTGCATCAACCAAGTAGTCACACTTCGGTGCTGACAGGAATATCATTGATTCTGTCATTGTCATTGTCTAAGCTAACTGTCATAAAATTCCGAAAATTATTTTAATTCTCAGGTTTTTGTAATTTCAAGGTGTGCATAGCCTTACTCGGATTGGTATATCGTTTTAATCATTTAGATTTTAAATTTTGATTGGGTTTGGGCGCCCATGATAAGTATAGACTAAACGAAACGGACGTCTGGCGTAGTACATTATTTTGATGTCTGCTGGTGGAATGTTAGTCCCCTGATGGTATCACCAGCCCAGTAGTCACACTTCGGTGCCGACAGCAATAGCATTGGTTCTTTCTGTGACATAGCTATTGTCTTAGTTTACTGATATTTCAAAAAAATATTTGAATGATGTTTTTTATTGGGAATATGTAAATAACCTTGCAGGGTTACTTATAACGTGTCGCATTGTTTGGCGATGAAAGCTCTACAACATCTTGATCATTTGGATTTAAATAGCGTTTGAGTTTGTGCGGCACTAGTGGATCGTGACTATATGCAACTCTCGTCTTAAAGTGTAGTAAATTCTAGTAACCTTGGTATCTTTGATAACACTTAATTGATAAGAGCAGTTCAAATTTCAACTAACGTCATCCGACCTATGGCATGGAGTTTTCGGAGTAGGACGTAAAAATCTCCATCAATCGTAAAAATAACAATTTATTTCATCTACTGCAATTTAAAACATTCCGATATGAAAATGTTTTAAGTTTTTCAACGACCTCTAAATACGACAAAAATATAATAGTATCTCTTTACGTTTTCGGGAATTGTTTTAAAATGTTGGCTGGTGAGAGTGCGGTTTTAGTCTTCAAACGAACACATATGTAACGTAGCGTAGGCTCACATTTTAATCCTAGAAAAACATGAAAAGGACAGCATAACAGAAAACCCATTTAGGTTTCGCGCTTATGAATTCAGGGTGCTCAAGACAGCTGTTCTAGGAAGCATTGATACTTCCTATTGTACTGGCATCTCCGAGCATCTCAATAAATGTGTTCTAATCCAAAACAGTTTAAATAAAACAATTAGCTTTAACAGCAGCTAAGCGGTTTACATTCTGATCGTTTGATAGCATGAATTTGTTTGTTTAAAACAAAAGTATTTCCGTTATCAGCCTGTGATAAGCTTAAATTCGATATTAAAAGTACTAACTGCAGTATACTGTTATATGATATTAATTAAAGGGAAAATTTGCAACAACAAAATTTATACGTAGTTTATTATAAAAATCCCTTTTACGTACGTTTTAATATAGCTTCAATGGCAACGCTTCTAAAGTGGATACATGTGATGATAGTTATGCGTAAAGCTGATACTAAAAACGAGACAATTGTTTATATTTATCTTATCGACACAGTTCGTACAAGGGTATTTATTAATTATTAAATACAGACAGAGCACAATATTATCTCTTTTATTTTCTAATAATAAAATATACGCTGTTGCAATACCTTATCATCAAACACCTACTTACCTTCGTTGTATGTTAATAAGCCAAGAAGAAACTATGTGTATAACGTTAAAGGGTCCTTTTAAAATACACTTTATATTTTTAAACGGTATATAATTCTAGATTCACCGACACGACGAATATGTATCAGTAATATGCCAGGTAGTTAATTTAAATAAATATGTTCAAACATGAACGGAGAGAATTCATGCACAGCGTAATATCAAGTCTGTCTATCGATTAAAGTCTGTTGTTCAATATCCAATTTACTATTCGTTTTTCATTCCTTATTAGATTTCTATTAAAGCAATACAAATGTTGTTAAAACTCTTTAAAAAGGAAATGAAAGGCTTGAAGTAAAATAATTGTTCAATAGTATTTATGGCCCCATTTACTTCTTCACATTTATAGAGTCTTGTTAATATGCAGACCTAGGACATGTTTCAGAACATATCTATCTGAATGTTCGCTATTATACCATTTGTCGACCGTGGATATTTTTTTTATCGTTTACGTGAATTTCATGAATTTTAATTAATGTTTATCATTCAAAAGAAATCTGTTTATGGATACAGCTATTCAACCTTTGAAAGTGTAAAACACTACATGTGAAAATTGCAATGAAGACCTTCAAATCTTGCCCGTTTTAAGCCCAAATGATACTAGGTAAAATTTACAACTTACCTTTTTTCAAAGGCGTGTAGGTTTTTTTTCTTTTCTTTTTTTTTGTTTTCAAATAATGAATTGCCAATTTTGCAACAATGTACTTCACGCAAAAAATACATTTCTTAACTGTTAATGCAAATCTGCTCGAAATTGCTTCAAATCCCTCAAAATTGTCTGAAAACCAAAACAAATCTATTCTCGAAGGTGCATATTGTCAATAAGTTGTAGCAAATCGATCGATTACACGACTTGTAGTGAGTGTCCAACGATGTCCCAACTCACTGCGACAGCTGTAAAAAAACAGAAAAACCTAAATTTAGGAACATCTTCATTTCAGTTAATCAAACTGGAGCCTGTGACCTTAACAGAAAGAATCCCAGTCCTGCCCAGTTGGCGAATAGCGAAAGCAAATTTATTGTTGGTGCTGTCATTCCAAATTACAGCATATTACGGAAAGACTGACCACGGACTAGTGGGCCACGTTTTTTGCAATATAGTGCCCTTTTGTAGATTGATTGGATATAGTTTTAACTAGACAAAACGCGCGGTGTCTGGAGTGGTAATTTGTATAAACCTTGGTATATATAATGACAGTTTCTTTGCAACCACTTGTTCGATGCCTCTGCTTCTAGTCTTTGAAGTTGAGGGTTGCATCAACCAAGTAGTCACACTTCGGTGCTGACAGGAATATCATTGATTCTGTCATTGTCATTGTCTAAGCTAACTGTCATAAAATTCCGAAAATTATTTTAATTCTCAGGTTTTTGTAATTTCAAGGTGTGCATAGCCTTACTCGGATTGGTATATCGTTTTAATCATTTAGATTTTAAATTTTGATTGGGTTTGGGCGCCCATGATAAGTATAGACTAAACGAAACGGACGTCTGGCGTAGTACATTATTTTGATGTCTGCTGGTGGAATGTTAGTCCCCTGATGGTATCACCAGCCCAGTAGTCACACTTCGGTGCCGACAGCAATAGCATTGGTTCTTTCTGTGACATAGCTATTGTCTTAGTTTACTGATATTTCAAAAAAATATTTGAATGATGTTTTTTATTGGGAATATGTAAATAACCTTGCAGGGTTACTTATAACGTGTCGCATTGTTTGGCGATGAAAGCTCTACAACATCTTGATCATTTGGATTTAAATAGCGTTTGAGTTTGTGCGGCACTAGTGGATCGTGACTATATGCAACTCTCGTCTTAAAGTGTAGTAAATTCTAGTAACCTTGGTATCTTTGATAACACTTAATTGATAAGAGCAGTTCAAATTTCAACTAACGTCATCCGACCTATGGCATGGAGTTTTCGGAGTAGGACGTAAAAATCTCCATCAATCGTAAAAATAACAATTTATTTCATCTACTGCAATTTAAAACATTCCGATATGAAAATGTTTTAAGTTTTTCAACGACCTCTAAATACGACAAAAATATAATAGTATCTCTTTACGTTTTCGGGAATTGTTTTAAAATGTTGGCTGGTGAGAGTGCGGTTTTAGTCTTCAAACGAACACATATGTAACGTAGCGTAGGCTCACATTTTAATCCTAGAAAAACATGAAAAGGACAGCATAACAGAAAACCCATTTAGGTTTCGCGCTTATGAATTCAGGGTGCTCAAGACAGCTGTTCTAGGAAGCATTGATACTTCCTATTGTACTGGCATCTCCGAGCATCTCAATAAATGTGTTCTAATCCAAAACAGTTTAAATAAAACAATTAGCTTTAACAGCAGCTAAGCGGTTTACATTCTGATCGTTTGATTGCATGAATTTGTTTGTTTAAAACAAAAGTATTTCCGTTATCAGCCTGTGATAAGCTTAAATTCGATATTAAAAGTACTAACTGCAGTATACTGTTATATGATATTAATTAAAGGGAAAATTTGCAACAACAAAATTTATACGTAGTTTATTATAAAAATCCCTTTTACGTACGTTTTAATATAGCTTCAATGGCAACGCTTCTAAAGTGGATTTAAAGTCGTGAAATAGCATATTATTTGGATACGTTATTTTTCCTTTTTTACCTCGAGATCTGTACCGTCTGACGAAAATAGGCACTTGGTTACGTAGTTTTTGCCAGTGAAAAATGACAACGTGCTTATTAATTCAGGATGCCCAGGACAGCTTTTGGAGAGGGGAATTAAAGTATTCTATTGTATTAACGGCCTCTTATTAAATGTGTCCCGATTCTTCAATGTTTTGCTTAAAAATAACCTTTTTATTGTAGAGTTAAAGCAGTTTTGATTATTGCATGATCATTTTACTATAGTATTTGTTTAAAACGAGAATTTTTCTTTCCGAACCACGTGTTATAAGCTTAAATTCGATATTACAATTTATACTTACACTATTATACTTTGTTACGTGGTTTTTGCCAGTAAACAATGACAAAGTGCTTATTAATTCAGGATGCCCGGACAGCTTTTGGAGAGGGGAATTAAATTATTCTATTGTATTTCCAGCCTCTTATCAAATGTGTTCCGATTCTTTAATTGTTTGCTTAGCAATAACCTTTTTATTGTAGAGTTAGAGCAGTTTTCACTTTAAAGCAGTTTTGATTATTGCATGAACATTTTACTATCGTATTTGTTTAAAACGAGAATTTTTCTTTCCGTGTTATAAGCTTAAATTCGATATTACAATTAGTACTTACTGCAATACACTATTATATTAGCATTATAAAAGGGAAACATTCCAACAACACCAAATTATACGTTGTTTCTTCAAACAATAATCATATTTCACTTTAAACTTTTTCTTATACCCTCAACGGTTAGGCATTTTACGTGGATTAAATGTGGTGAACTATTTTTTCACCGCGAGACGTATTTTTTCCAGTAAAATTGACCAATAATAAACTTTAATATGTTTATTGCCTTCGCTCAATTAGGAAAACAGCTAACAACAAACCACCATATAACAATTGTAGATTACGAAGTACGCCTTAGTGTTTTATCAATAACAATT
Source organism: Limnoperna fortunei (assembly GCA_944474755.1). NCBI lineage: Eukaryota > Metazoa > Mollusca > Bivalvia > Mytilida > Modiolidae > Limnoperna > Limnoperna fortunei. Next base: position 58,570,705 of record OX104122.1, on the reverse strand, counting down.
TAGGGTCATGCAATAAAATGTTAAAGTTAATCTTATTTAGTAATTTTATCAAGTTTTTATAACATAACAAATACTGTACTAGCGGTTTTTATTTTTTTTAAAAAGGAACCTTAAAATGTTTATTAAATGAGATAGAATACATAGTCTATATTGAAAAAATAATAATTAGAAGTTCACACTCGTCGTTTTGATAATGTTACAGCTGAGAATTATGTGATGTTGACAAAAGTCTGGTATACATGTAAACAATCAGGAGCATGGAGAGCATTGGTGGCCAAACGGTTAAGATAGTTACTTATCACTCCTCTGTTAAAACAACGGTTACGGAATCCGGTTTTACTATTTGCTGTGTGGGCTCCACTCTAAGCCTAACTGACAAGTTTGCAAGTCTTTATGCTTGTTTTTAGCATGTTATCCATTTGTCTTCCCAATTAAAGAAAATTTAACGCCAATATATAACACAACAAAACTGAAAATGACGTGCAACACATTTCAAACAAACATTGTGTTATTTTTAATGAAATATGAAGTATTTTTAATTCTAAACGCGCATCAAGACCCAAAATACATATTTCGGTTTAATATATACATCACTTCAGAAATCCGTTGTCTTGTGTCTGTTTCTATATGATATCAATTGTGCAATTTGTAATAAAAACCGACCCCCTTCTCGACCCAAACGTTTGCAAATGTTAAATGGAGACAGATTTGAATAGAATAAATGTTGGAATTCTTTCTTAATGATTGGGGGATTTAAATCAATTTAAAAATCAAAACCACCGATGAAGAGATCAATACTGTAACTTGTAAGACCTTGAATTAAGAACAAATTATAAAACACCGGACCCCCTTCTCGACCCAAATGTTTGCAAATGTTAAATGCAGACAGATTAGAATAGAATAAATGTTGGAATTCTTTCTTATTAATTGGGGATTTAAATCAATTTAAAAATCAAAACCACTGATGAAAAGATCAATACTGTAATTTGTAAGACCTTGAATTAAGAACAAATTAGAAAACCGATATTTAAATATAAAATAAAAGTAATACTTTAGTCCTACGAATATGATGAATATTCCTCTTTGATATGTGTAAAAATTATAATCAAACAAAAAACTTTAACCTACACACAAGAAATACAATATATACAAATTATAGATAGTGTAAAGTGCACATGATCAGACCTATACTATTGTGCTTTGGCAATGCTACCTTTAGCAATGCATTAGGATTTGTGATGTTTTTTAAAGTACAAGATATACAAAGATACTAGACCTGTTACTTGCAGAAGAAATGATATTGTAAATGGCAAGACAATATATTTTAAAAGTTTTGCTGACTATTAGATGGTGGTAAATATGTGAATGGAGTTTAAGGCAAGCTTTAATTTTTTATTGGCCATATCATGGCGTCAAGTTCAAATGGAGAAATGAAGAGTAAAAATCAGGGGTGAAAATCATAGACCTTTAGTAGGATATATGTAACAAATATTTATGTCAGTTTCACGTTGTAATATTCCCGACAAACCTGTCTAAACAAATTTTGGATAACACATTGTTTTATAATGGTGGTCCATACTGATATTTGTGCTTCCTTTAGAGTAGTTTGTATTGATTATTGTGTGCTGTTATGAGTGTTTGATGGATATTGTGTTAGAGAGTTTCACGTTAGCCGTGACTTTTAAAAAGTAGTTTTCTTTGCTTTTGTACTATTATTTACTATAATGATGTATTGTTGTAGTATCTAACAGCGAGGAAAATGCTAATATAATTAAATACAAACGCAAAGGGTCCTACTGAACACAATTCTAGTATTACTACTGCATTGTCGTATTATTTAAACATATAACAATGGGGAAAACCCTCCCGGATGTAATAAGATACAACATTAAAATTCTTATTAGCACAATTCTAGTGTAAAAACATAATACAGTTTGTATGTGACTTCAGTTTTATTTAAGGATTTTCTCCATCGAAGGATAACAAAATTTCCGTTTTGCACATTGTATAATCCGCTAGATTATATTAAATGTGCTTAACGGAAATTTTGTTATCCCTCAAAGAAGAAAATATTTTTTGTAGTTAATACTTATAAATAAATTCAAACAATAGAATAAACTCAACACTTTTATTTTTGTAACTGGACATTTTTGAAAAAAAGATATCAACACAAAAACTGTTAGTTTCTGGTGGAGTAATATATGACGTCAAATGGTGCGTGTCTCTATGACGATCAAATTTGTTTTCCATCCTCTGAAAGAAAATATTTTCCAGCCAATGAAAAGTCAGTATTCTCGCAAAATTTATTTATTTATAATTACATTAAGTACGCGATGATTATTTGTGCAGTGATGTGCTTGTCAATTTATTTTAAGACTTTACAATTTTGATATTTCTGTAGAGCTAATATCTATAAAAAATTTACTTTATTCTGTCTTTGTTGTAAAAAATATAAATAATTGAACATATTATTTATATTTGTTAACCAATTTACATGTTAATAGAAAATTGGCTGCTGTAACATGAAGAACACGGTATCTTTATTATAATGACTGTTGACAGAATTGTATAGTAAAAGTTTATATTAAATGTCTTCAATAGTTTAAGGGCGTTTATCTGTTTAAAATAACTTATTAACTATTCTATTACAAGAGATTCCTTACATATTTTACAAAAAGTTTGTCAACAAATAACTTAATATTTTACAGTTTTAACTTTCTTTCGTGTGTTTGTGTGTGTGTATATCACACTTTTCATGACTACGTTGTGTGTTTGTTAATGTATTCATTATTTTAAGATAATAAAGCTACTTCACAAACACTAAACTTGTATATAAATAATTTATATATAAAAGGTCATAAAACGTAAACCTGTTTTTATTCAAGACATTTTTTGCAACGTGTAAATACACCTTTACGACTTAACACTAGCTAAATTCTACAGTGCGACCATATTTCCTATTTGTTTGCAAATATACTTTTCCTGCTGCAGTGACCTGCGATTGAAATAATGCACAACTGTATTAATTTGATACTTAAATAAATCAGAAACGAAATATGGATAGAAAAATCGAACCTTATCGTCCGTAATAACTCTTTTAAAAGTCATTATAAGCAAAAGAATAACGTATATCTTCTGAGTTGTTTCAGTGAATTATTTGTCAGACTGACAAACAAGCAGACAAATAATTATTAATCGGCTTTTGAAGCATTCAGGGCCATTCACGCAAGTTTTCTTATTTCGTATTATTTACAGTATAAAAAGGGTAAAAAGTTTTGATCGGTCTCGTACTCATCTGTCAAACTTATTCTCTTCAGATTATTGTCACATATTTTTGTTCATATGAACATTTAGCACAACATTGTTTAAAACTAAAAGAGTAATCATGATTTATTGGTGTAAATATGACCGATAGCGGTTTTTTGACAAAATATAGCCCACATTTTCATTAACATACAATTCATTGAATGCCATGTACAATGTGAATGTGTAAATTAAAATCTGCTTACAAAGCGAATAAAGTACGCCGTATTAGAATATAAACTAAATATTTTTCCAGATTCAGAAATGATATAAGTAAGACATCAGATAACAAACTGTTTACCCACTGTTACATGTAATGATAGTTCTGCGTAAAGCTGTTACCAAAAACGTGCCTATTGTTTATATTTATCTTAACGACACAGTCCGTACAAGTTTATTTATTGACAATTAAATACAGACAGAGCAAAATATTATCTATTTGATTTTATACGCTGTTGCAATACCTTATCACCACACACCTACTTACCTTCGCTGTATGTTAAATAGCATAGAAGAAACTATGTGTATAACGATAAAGGATCCCTTTAAAATACACGTTATAGTTTTAAACGGTGTATAATTCTAGATTCACCGAATCAACGAATATGTATCAGTAATATTCCACGTAGTTAATTCAAATAAGTATGTTCAAACATGAACGGATAGAATTCATGCACAGCGTAATATCAAGTCTGTCTATCGACGAATGACTGTTGTGCAATATCCAATTTACTATTCGTTTTTCATTCCTTAGTAGATTTCTATTAAAGTAATACAAATGTTGTTTAAACTCTTTAAAAAGGAAATGAAAGGTTTGAAATAAAATAATTGTTAATAGTATTTATGGCGCCATTTACTTCTTCACATTTTTTGAGTTTTTTTAATATGCAGACCTAGAACATGTTTCAGAACATATCTGAATTTTAGCTATGATACCATTTGTCGACCGTGGATATAGTTTATCGTTTTCATGAATTTCATGAATTTTAATTAATGTTTATCAGCCAATAGAAATCTGTCCCTGGATACAGCTATTCAACCTTTGAAAGTGCAAAACACTACATGTAAAAATTTCAATGAAGACCTTCAAATCTTGCCCGTTTTAAGCCAAAATGATACTAGGTAAAATTTTTACACCATTCTGTTTTTTAAAGGCGTGTAGGTTTTTTTTTCTTTTCTTTCTTTGTTTTCAAATAATTAACTGTTAATGCAAATCTGCTCGAAATTGCTACCAATCACTCAAACTTGTCTGAAAACCAAAACATATATATTTTCGATCGATTACATGACTGGTAGTGAGTTTCCGACGATGTCTCAACTCACTGCGAAAGCTGGAAAAATTAAAAAAAACCAGAAAAACCTCAATTCAGGAACATCTTAATTTGAGTTAATTAAACTGGAGCCTGCGACTTTAACAGAAAGAATCTCAGTGCTGTTCCGTTGCCGAATAGCGAAAGCACATGTATTGTTGGTGCTGTCATGGCAAATTACGGCATATTACGGAAAGACTGACCACGGACTGTAGTGGGCCACGTTCTTTGCAATATAGATCCCTTTTGTAGATTTATATTTAATTTTAACTAGACATAACGCGATGCGTCTGGAGTGGTAATTTGTATAAACCTTGGTATATATAATGACAGTTTCTTTGCAACCACTTGTTCGATGCCTCTGCTGTTAGTCCTTGAGGGTTCCATCAACCCAGTAGTCACACTTCGGTGCTGACAAGAATATCATTGATTCTGTCATTGTCATTGTCTAAACTTACTGTCATGAAATTCCGAAAATTATTTCAATTTAATATTTTAAGCCTTAGTCGGATTGGTATATCGTTTGATAATAAAAGCACTACAATATCTTAATCATTTAGATTTTAAATTTTGTTTGGGGTGGGCACCCCTGATAAGTATGTACTAAACGAAACGCGCGTCTGGCGTAGTAAATTATTTTGATGTCTGATGGTGGAATGTAAGTCCCTGGGGGTATTACCAGCCCAGTTGTCACACTTCGGTGCTGACAGGAATAGCATTGGTTCTTTCTGTGACATAGCCATTGTCTTAGTTTACCGAAATTTCAAAAAAATATTTAAATGTTTTTTATTGGGAATACGTAAATAACCTTGCAGGGTTACTTATAACGTGTCGGATTGTTTGGCGATGAAAGCTCTACAACATCTTGATCATTTGGATTTAAAATTACGTTTGAGTTTGTGCGGCACTAGTGAATCGTGACTATATGCATCTTTCGTCTTGTGTAGTAAATTCTAGTAACCTTTGTATCTTTGATAACACTTAATTGATAAGAGCAGTTCAAATTTCAACTAACGTCGTCCAACCTATGGCATGGAGTTTTCGGAGAAGAACGTAAAATCTCCAACAATTGTAAAAATAACAATTTATGTCATCTATTGCAATTTAAAACATTCCGATAGGAAATTGTTTTAAGTCTTTCAAGACCTATAAATACGACAAAAACATACTAGCGTTTTCTGGAATTCTTTTAAAATGTAGGCTGGTTAGAGTGCGGTTTTAGTCATCAAACTAACACATATGTAACGTAGCGTAGGCTCACATTTTAACCTAGATAAACATGAAAAGGACAGCATAACGTTGTTTTTGCTTATTCATTTTATTTAATCAAACTCTCTCAAACTCAAGACGAACATAGTTAATACAGCTAGAAATGAGACCTTTTAGTTCTATTTCCGAATAGACCATCAGGTTAGACATACCGTATAAAATGACGTGCTCTGTTTAGTCAAAGCATTCATTCAGACGAAAAACTCATTTAGGTTTCGTGCTACGAATTCAGGGTGCTCAAGAGAGCTGTTGTAGGGAACATTGATACTTCCTATAATACTGGCATCTTCGGGCATCTCAATAAATGTGTTCTAATTCTACACAGTTTAAATAAAACAATTAGCTTTACATCAGCTAAGCCGTTTACATTCTGATGGTTGGATTGCATTAATTTGTTTGGCTAAAACAAAATTATTTCCGTTATCAGCCTGGGATTCGCTTAAATTTGATATTAAAAGTACTAACTGCAGTATACTGTTATATTATATTAATTAAAGGGAAAATATGCAACAACAAACATTTATACGTTGCTTATTGAATGAAATGAAAAAAATCCCTTTTACGTACATTTAATATAGCTTTAATGGCATCGCTTAGAAAGTGGATTTAAGGTGGTGAAATAGCATATTTGGATACGTTTTTTTTTACTTTTTTACCTCGAGATCTGTATCGTCTGACGAAAATAGGCACTTGGTACGTAGTTTTTGCCAGTTAAAAATGACAACTAATCCAGTATTAATATGTTTTCTGCCTTTGCCCTGTTAGAAATATAGAAATGGGTTGACGAATATGAACCATATAGCAAGAGAAGATGACGAAGTATGTCTTAGTGTTTTATACATTAATAAAATGTAGAACTTATTTAGAAACTTCATTTTAAATTTTGAAAACAAAAAAATAGACATTATTGCCTGTCTCATAATGTTTTTAAACATAAAAATACATCAATTGTGGTTCACAATCCTCTTTCTGATATTTCAGATATTTAGGTAAATGCGAATTATGTGATTTTTTTCTTAACAAATGCCGTGTATACATGTATAACAATCATGATTAGGTTGGCCCTCGGTGGCCCAATGTTTAAGGTAGTTACTGATCACAAGTCTGTCAACACTACTGTTACGGGCTCATGTTTTATTGTGGGCTGGGTTTGTTCAACTCTAACCTTAACAAACAAGGATTGTAAGTCACAATATTAAAGTATTTTCAATGCAAAATATGTATATTTATGACCCAAAATACATTTTGCCTTGATATATACATATATAAGTCTAGAGAATTATGCAACGATACAAATATAAAGATGTTTCTACTATAAAATAATTATATTAATAAATATGACAACATTTTCGACCAACTGATGACCTTCTTCATTGTCAATATCAACCTATAATAAACGATAAAATTTGGATACTGGTACATCAGCATCCGGTAGTGATGTGATCGGATCTGATTTTATTGATCTTGATCTCGAATCACATCAATCAGTCATTACATAAAGGAGTACTGTACAGTTGTATAAACCATCTTATCTTTAACTTCTTGACATTCATGAATTTATTATTTATATATATAAAATCACATAATTCGCATTCGCATATATATATATATATATATATATATATATATATATATATATATATAATTTTTTAAAGTGTAAAACTTTGTTTTCGCTTTAATTATGTATCTAGATGTTGTTGTACATATTTTTAAACGAATATATTATTATTTTAGTCTGTACAGCATCGTTATCTACCGTAACGATCCAACATCCCGTACGAACAATTGTTGACTATTTCTTTAGACGAATTATATATATATATATATATATATATATATATATATATATATATATATATATATATATATATAAATTCTGCGAGAATACTGACTTTTGATTGGCTGGAAAATATTTTCTATCGGAGGATGAATTTGATCGTCATTGAGACAAACAGTTTTTGTGTTGATCTCTTTTTTTTCAGTTATAAAAATAACATTTTTGGGTTTATTCTATTGTTTGAGTTTATTTAAGAGTAAACTACAAAAAATATTTTCTCCATCGAGGGATAACAAAATATTTTTTGTAGTAAATCCTTAAATACAACACTTCAGAAATAAGGGGTCTCTTGTCTTTTTATTTTTGCAATTTGTAATAAAACACCGGATCCCTTTCTGCACCCAAACTTTTTAAATGATAAATTTGTTAGAAATATGGTTGGAATTTTTTCTTATTGAGAAGGGGAATTAAAAAAATCAAAACCATTGAGAAAAGGATCAATACTGTAATTTGCAAGACCTTGCCTTAAAAACGAATTGTAAAACAGATATTTAAATATGAAAAAAAAGTACTACTTTAGTTTGAAAACCATTCAGAATATTTCTGTTTGTAATGTGTTAAATTAAAATAGAACGCAAAAATGTGACTTTCGCACGAGAAACCTAAGATATACAATTCGATTATCGATTCAATAATGTAAGGTGCACACCAACACATGATCAGATTTATATAAATGTGTTATGGCTATGCAACCGTTAGCTAAGAGTTAGGAACTTTGATGTTTTGTCCAGAAATACAATTCAAAGACACTAGACCTGTTACTCGCAGAAGATAGTTTGATATTTTAAAATGGATTAAAATGTTTTGTATGTCAAGATTAATCTCTCCATTATTATAAAATCATACACATAATACTTCAAAAATTACAAAAAAGAATAAACTATATGCAAGAAGTACGTTTTGTTCGTTTTTGATGGGTGGTAAATATTTAAAAGTAGTTTAGGCCCTGTTTAAGTGATGTTTTGGAAATATCGTGACATAAAGTTCTAGTGGAGGAAGAAAGATTAAAAACCAGGACAAACAAGTGTGGACTGTGAGCACGCTCACAAAGGGATACCACCGCTTCGATTCAAGTCCAATTATCTCCCCTGAAGAATATCCAACAGCGACGAAAATTCTTCATGCACATCTACATATAAAATACTTCCTTCATTTAAAGTTTCATCAAAATCTGTCAAGCGGTTTAGGAGAAGTTGCGCTTACAAGGTCCCACATTGAATACTATATTTTAAAAGTCTAAGTCAAATTATCTCCCCTAAATAATATCCGACAGCGACGAAAATTCTTCATGCACATCTACATATGATGTACTTCTTTCATTTAAAGTTTCAACAAAATCTGTCAAGCGGTTTAGGAGGAGAAGCGCTTACAAGGGATGTGGGCAGACGGGCAGACAGACAGACATGTTGATTCCTATATACCTCCAAAAACTAGTTTGCGGGGGGTATAATTATTAATATTTTGTTAACAGATATAAATGCTGCACCGTGCTCGAAAATTTTTTTCTCTTTTGTAAGAGATATTGAGTAAAATTTTGTATTTATGTCTACAATAGTTTAAGGGCGTTTATCTTCGAAACAAACCAAATGGAAACTTCAGAATTAGAATAATGAATTGAAAACCATACAATGAAAAAAATTAACGGTATTTTTTTCTATATTTATATTTTTGAAACGGTTTAAAATATATTTTAGTAATACGGTCAATCACATAAACGATCTAATTCGAATATACATTTTAATTAAAATACCACATTAACTTCCACAAGAATTGTCTCTTATATATTTTACAAAATTGTTTGTCATCGTCTAGCTTAATATTTTACAGCTTCAACGTTCTTTCGTGTGTGTGTGTGTGTGTGTGAGAGGGTGTGTGTGTGTGAGGGTGGGTGTGTGTGTGTGTTCGTGTGTGTGTGTGTGTATGTGTGTGAGGGTGGGTGTGTGTGTGTGTGTGTGAGGCTCTGTGTGCGTGCGTGTGTGTGTGTACGTGCGTGTGTGTGTGTGTGTGCGTGCGTGTAGGGGGTGTGTGAGGTTGTGTTAGGGTGCGTGTGTGTGTAACTTGATATTATGACTACGTTTTATGTGTAAGATCAACACATTTGCGAACATCGCATCCTTAATAGCAAGACTAAACATTACCAATAATAAAGTTAAAGATAATTACAAGCAGTCTGAATGCCTAGAAACTCTTTTATCGTTATGTGCTAGCTCTAGATCCGACTTAGGAAAAATAGTCACAAATTTCGAAAGAAATTTTAATCCGAGCGATCATCGTGTGTAAAGCCATATAGTGACGCAATGAAATTAAAAACTAATATTCAGCAAAACACGGCCTTGATACCAGAAAACAAGAAAATAATGAAAACTTGCTACATCGTACATGAAGCATTGTAGTATCATTACCGGTAACAAGGATAGTGTTAACCGAAAATTAAAATTAACCACAATGAAGCAACTGAGTCACAAATACATTTAAGCGATAAACACATTGACGTTGCACCATCATGTGACAATAAAAATACTGTCAATTGAATACCCGTTACTTTCGTTACAAACTATGATGTGAACATGGTCTCGGTCAATCGAGCAGACTCTCAGTTTGGTGGAAAAGAAAATCGGGTGACCGTTCTTTGTCAGTGAAATGCAGATTCGAAGATGGATACCTCGTAGCGTATTCACACCGAAACGTGATCATTCACAACCTTAGCTATTTAGCAACAACCACTCTCATTGTACGCAAAAACAACTGTCTCAGTTGAAGGAACATACATATTTGCGAATAGTCAGAACACTGGCTTAGTCAATATAATATAATTTTTTGCATTTTCAACAAATCAATAGATACTTCATACTATTGAATGGTGTAGAGAAAATACTTGCTGATTGTGATTTAAACATCATCCCATTATATGTTTGTTTGTTTGATGGTGTTTAACGCCACTTTCAGCAATTTTTTAGCTATATCATGGCGTCCAGTTTTTTTTTGAACTGGGTAGTCCCATTATATGCAGCATAGACGTAATTTATAAGATCAAGCGTCACGAAACCAAACCAATTAAAATCCATTGTTTCATAAGAAAAGCAGTGCTCACCAACAAATTGTCCGACTATTCATTTGCTGTTTCATAGAACTTGTGGACTCTAATCAACCATTGTGACATAGACGTTTACAAAAATGAATGTGTTCGTTTAATAGAAAACAACGCAAATGAAGCTCTTCCCTTGAGCAGTTACCAAAATCCTTACTGCATGGAACGAGACGCTGACAAAACGTCATGAGGATATGGTCAAGTCCACTAGATAAACTGTTGTCTCTAGACATATACTGGACTGCTTAAAAATATAGAAGAAATTACTCAGAACAATAATAAATTCCAGGAAACATAGGTCAACTTCACTCATAACGTTAAATCATGAAGCAAAATTATATGTGATCACTTAGAGATTTACAAACATTTTTTCAAAACATTTTGACGAGATCTCTAGTGTTGCCGATATAAGTGTGCTGATAATCTTTTATCGTTATTAGGACATGGCACTGCATTGGATAATTTACAAGTTGCTTGTCTTTGCAAGCAGGTGATAATGCGTAAGTATCATGTAATGCTCACGGTATGGAATAAATAATTAATATATGCAAACATAATAGCATGGAATGGAAATTTAGAGTTCTCACAATCAAAGAGTAAGGTCACGATATTCTCCAAACGTCAAGTAAAAGTTTACTTGAAACTCAGTGATGGTAGTTATTCTTGTCTGCAATACAGTTAGGCATGTCGGAGTTTAGAAGAAAAATTCAACTTAGTCGAATGGACAATTTCAGCGTGCACAACACGACGACTTAACATGACAATTAAAAAAGGGTTTTAATCTATGTGTGCGTTAAATCCTCCGACCTGCAACCGTATTATAACTCAACTTTGTTATTCGAAGGTATAATACGGATGCGAGTTGTGGAACAATTTATAAAATAACGAAATACTTCTACTGGAGATGGCCACAGCTACGTATACAAATATATACAAACGTCAAGAACTGTCATCTATACCTATCTAAAAGGATTGACTTCTCTCAAGTGCATGATACAAAAAAGGCTTTCATTCTTTGGGATATAATGATCTCTTCAATCATGATGCTTACGAGACAGGTGTTGCCCACCCGTATATTCCATCTCAGCACTCCGTGTCAGACATTCGTTGTATTTTACAACATTACCATCTAACCCCATTCTCGGATAATCCATTAAAACGTGCCCTTTGAGAACAATTAAACTTAGAGATTAAACATGCATTCTTTAAAGAAATTCATAGCGACATTAAGGCACACAAGGCATTGACAGTGGCTTATAAACGTAGTCACCTAATCCAGTAGTACATATTTCTCATATAACATTGTTCTGTTATGCAATCTAGCATTCCATATGACATTCTCTTATATCACGAATGCGGATATTGTTACAGCAACCCCATCATTCATATAGTATCTAAATGATCCAGTCTAATGGTTATCCGAGACAAACTGCTTGTGCGAAATACTTAAGGTATCCGACCCATAATTGAAGTCACGTTTAATTTTATTTTTCGACCAAGAAATACAGCTTTACTACATCACAGTATTGCTAATTAATAATGCAAATTAAATAGATTTGTTTACTTTTAGTCAATGTTAACAGTTTTGACCTCCAAACATTAGTTGCTCAAATAGTATTTCTGATGTTTGCCGAACATTACCGAGGTCTGCTCAATTGAATAACAATGGACATCCGAGACACCAAATATGATCACGTGGTCAATTGTGGTTCGGATACCTTAATATCGGCCCAATATACTTCAGTGTCGAGATTCACAACATGAATGATACAGAACTTACACTCAATCTGTTGTCATGTGATAGTGAGAAGTTTTTCCATTTTAACTTTATAGATGCCGACAAGTTTAGTAAAATATGTGTAACAGACCTCTAAAAACTATGCAAAACCTACGATGACTAAGAGAAATTAGTTTTAATGTATTTTCATCTCCCATTTAAACCTATGGGCTGTGTGTAAAAACAATAATACTAAGATATTCATTTATTTACTGTTGATTCAGAAATTGTTTGCAATTTTTTATTATTGCGAATAATGCGATCGTTCTGTGAGCGCATTAATTAAACATTGCAATTGTACTTTCTTTTATCCATTGACAAAATTACTTCTTTAACACAGGTATAACCGATAATGTAGAACATGCCCTGAGGCACTTTATGAATTGTTTATACGGTCATTTCATGCTGTACGTTTCAATGAATGACATTTATTACGAAAAGATTACCGTTTGTTATTTTGCCTTTTGTTGTTGTTTATTTATAATTAATATCTAGTATTGTGTGGAAATGATAATTTTTTCACATGGTTGCACTCAAACCTGCATCATGATATTGAATAAGATAAAGACGGTCAACAAATAATAACATATTTTATTTCTGTAAATTAAAAAAATAATAATATTGCATTCAAAACATATGATGACAACAAACATCATTATTTTAAGTTACTATTGAGTATGAAGCACAAGCACAAGTATACAATCCGTATTTTATAACATCAAACGTCTTGCTAAATACGATCAATAGTTCAATTGAAATTCACAACATTGAACACTCAATACTGTCACTTATACCATATTTTTCCAACTTATTAAAATAAGGTCTCTTCAACTCATGGAATGCATTGCACTACCATTTGGCGTGTAGGTGTTTTAGCATCGAAGTTCTGAGGTCGAATTTGTTCGTGCTGTTTTCTTCTTTAAGATTTCTGGCATCAATATCTGCATACAAGTCAATGAGTCCATTTTTCATGGCATTGTTTAGTTCCCTATTTACGCTGAGATCTATAGATTGGAGTTCCCCTTTACAACGAGCCTTCGATAAAGCGTCGAGAACATCTTGGCATCGGTAACTGGTAAGTGTTTTATCTCTTTCACTTGTGCAATGTACTTTTTCTTTATGTCACGGACTGAAGGTCGTTAATGAATTTACGTGCGGCAGTAACGTTACCATGCTCTGTGGCGTACTTGGCAATTTTTGCACGGACCTCTGGAGTTTAGTGATTATTACTAGTTTTTCTCTTAACGCCGCGTTTAGTTGAAATAGTAATGTTATAGTGCTTTAATTTTTATAGTTTTACTGTAAATATGAATTTAAATTGATTATTAATTAAAGAATTGCATAATGTAAATCTGCAGTTAGTATGGTTTGATTTGAGTTGGATTTAATCGCTAATTGAGTGATGTTCGTATTTTATGCTTCAGTCACACTACACCGTATAGCGTTAACGGACGTCCAACGCATAACAAAATTTTCAATCCGTCTAAGTCCGTTCGCATGCGTTTCTTTTCCGTTTATCATGCGGCGTTTGCGCTTCTTGTCCGGCGATGTCCAGCGGTGTTCGTTCCGTTCAGTGGAAAGTTTTGAACATGTTCAAAATTTGGAACGTACAGCACCGGATAAAGTTATCCGTCATATGTACGGTAACCATGCGCTGGTATGCGTTTTGTTCGTTACTCGTACGTTCCTTATTCTGTGCTTGTCCGGTTCGAGTCCGTTCTTGCCCGGTGGACCTGATTTACGGCCGGACTACTAACGGACATGCAGCGGATGTAAACGTAATTTAAACGAGTTAAAAGTTCAAAGAACGTTTTGTCAGTTCTTCATTCGTGGCGTGTACGTTTTGTGCAGTACAAATCCGTTACTAGTACGTTGAAGTCCGTTAACTGTACGTCGTTCATCCAGTATATGTGCGTTGATCGTTCGGTCATTGTGCGTTTTGCACGTTTTATGCGCCCCGTACAGCGATCATTTTCATCACCGGATAACTTTCAGCAGCATTTTTCTTTGCGTTTGGCGTCCGTTAACGCTATGCGGTGTAATGCGTCTACACCATTATATATCTATATGTAATTGTTTATTAGAAGACTGCACTGTAATCTACTATCTCATAATTAGTGATTAGGTTCTTTATTTCATGGTTCAGTTGTCTAACATTTCATTGGTTGGTAGTTTTGGCGGTTTATTTCTTTTGTTCAATCCAGTTTAGGGCAATTCGAATAGTTATTCCTGGTGTTTGAAATGGTAGCAGGTTGAAATCTTTCTGCAACTAATACGTTGTACTACTGAAATTTAAATACACAGTTTTGTTTTTGCAACATTCATTTGATTCAGGCTTGTTATTTAACATTTCTCTCCATAATAGAAAATCTTTTAACAGTAATAATTAATTTAAGATTTAGCATGAAAGTCGCGAATTAATGCGTGAGCGTAAGTTTATCTGGTTTGCCTAAATAACTATTTAATATTAATAAATCTAGTTAGTTCATTGTATCTTTATCCAGAACTATGTAAATACTAACTTTTATTAAACTAGCAAACCAGTTTAGGAGTGCACGATTAATTTGCGCTTGAGATGTACGAGTTGTAAAAGTTCGAATTTTAAACTAGGAGTATAAAAAGTTTATGTGAAATTCAGATATGCTTTACGCTCCTCAATTATAAGGTTACAGAGGTGTCCAGAACTATGTAAATACTAAACTTTTATTAAACTAGCAAACCAGTTTAGGAGTGCACGATTAATTTGCGCTTGAGATGTACGAGTTGTAAAAGTTCGAATTTTAAACTAGGAGTATAAAAAGTTTATGTGAAATTCAGATATGCTTTACGCTCCTCAATTATAAGGTTACAGAGGTGTCCAGAACTATGTAAATACTAAACTTTTATTAAACTAGCAAACCAGTTTAGGAGTGCACGATTAATTTGCGCTTGAGATGTACGAGTTGTAAAAGTTCGAATTTTAAACTAGGAGTATAAAAAGTTTATGTGAAATTCGGATATGCTTTACGCTCCTCAATTATAAGGTTACATTTGTGTATATTTGTATATTTTTGTTGTACAGGTTACCAGGACGAGGTGACGAACCTACTTAATAACTGTTGATTATTTGCCACTTGCACGATATGTGAGGTAAGCAAAGTGTGATTTGTTTTCTTATCGCTTTGTTTATATGCTTACTGCATTTAACTATCTATATAGCTTCGCTTATGTTTCATATCGCATATTTTAATTTGTATTTGCCATGTAAGTGCATTTTATAATATTCATAGTAATTACGAGTAAAATTACTAATTAACAGTTACTTGGTTAACGAATCAGTTAACGAATAAATTTAAGTTAAACATTTGAAACTAGATATTTCACTTTTAGACAATGTGATGCTATTTTTGTTTTATTATTTACAATCTAGTAAATGCAAATGAAATTTTTGGCATGGATTTAAGATTGTTATTGCATTTATTTATATATTTGTTATTACATGGCTATCATCATACTGTGAACATCTGTTAATAAAAGTCATAGGACCCTGAAATAGTTGTAATTTCTCACCCCTCGAGGAAAGGACTTTTACATTAACAGCTTTGTCAGGGTCTTGTAATCTTAAGACGATGTCGTCTGTAGCGCGCTTTTTTGTAACGAACATCTACATTGACATAAAATGATGTGTATTCAGGTTGGTGTATGTAATGATCGGAAATTGTAACCATTGTTTTAGCCTTTCGCAATATTGTTATTGTGTATTTTCTCTTTTAGAATTTATGTTAGATAATAAAAGTAGCATGGTCGCCATGTGTTTAATTCCTTTGTTCTAGTGGTAATATCTTCACTACAGACAGGTTGTACCCAAACACACAAAAACACAACATTTAAGTCATAACATTGGCGACGAGAACGAAGGAAATGGCCGAAAATCTAAACTTACCGGCATTTCCGTGTTTTTATATTGAAACAGACAAAGCCAACGCGGGTCCACGATGACAAAAATGGGTAGACAGGCTAGATAATCTGTTCCTGGGACTGGACATTGATGACTAAACCAAGAAACCAATATATAACAAATGTTTTTGCTTTTGTCGTGAATCTTATTTAGTGCATGTTTCTGTATTATACCCCAGAATTCTTAGGATTTGTGGCACAGAAAGAAAACTTCACGAAAACTTTGACAAAACCGCAACAAAAGGGTCTTTGTAAGCGTTTATAATAAAAAAATCTCGACCTCGGTGTTTTAAGTAGCAGTAATCTACTATTGATCACCGAGGTTGTCTGTTCGACACTTACAACGAGAGGGTGTGCTCGACTCATCCCTAAATTTGCGAAAAGTACCAGTTTTCATGTGGAAGGTCGGCGGTTTCACTGGGTACTTCCCTATAAACTCTCGACGCCCTATTATATAGACTAATATAATTTTAGTTAAATTTTAATTGATAATGGCATTCAACAAATTTTAAACATAAATACAATAATGATAACGCGAAAGCAGGAAGTGAAATTTAAAATGTTGATTCCGCCGTCACGGTTTTCGTCTTTAAAACATTTTCGAAGACAAATACGAGAGGTACGCCTGGGCACGCGAGGTCAAATATTTTTTGAAGTCATTGTGTGAGTGTGTTTCTTTTATTTATTTCTTTTTACGTTTCCAAAAAATCAAAACCACGTAGAAAAGGATCAATAATGTTTAAGTACTTGCCTTTAGAACAAATAATGTTAAACGCTCTGCTACATCTTAATAATTGGGATTTTAAATACTGTTTTGGGTTTTAGCGCCACTGGTGAGTCCTGATTAGGCGAAACGTGAGTCTGGCGTAGTAAATTTTATTAACCTTAGAATCTTTGATGACATTTTATTTACATCCACTAGGTCGATGCCTCTGCTGGTGGACTGTTAGTCCCTGAGGTTATCAATAGCCCAGTAGTATAGTCACACGTCGGTGCTAACAGGAATATCATTGATGTTTTAGTGATATAATCAGTGTTTAAATTTACTGCCCTGAAATTTCGAAAATTATATAAATTATAAGTTTTCTATTTTAAGTTGTAGATGGCCTAAGCCGAATTTGGTATAAACGTTCTAGAATTTTTTGTGATAAGAGCTCTACTACATCTTAATCATTTGGATTTTAAATATTGTTTGGGTTTTAAAGCCACTGATGAGTCTTGATAAGGCGAAAAGCGCGTCTGGCTTAGTAAATTTTAATTATTTCATATCAGTAAAATTATGTTTGTTTCAATTGGATAAAACAAAGTCACTGTTGGTATTAATTAATCTGCATTAGGTAGCATGATATATTTGCAGGTTTTTGGAAAGTCGACGCAAATTTTTCAACGGTCCCATCGAACACAACCAATATACTTCTGTATTATGAAAGCAGTATTCAGTTATCTTTCATATTCTGAAAGATAAATGTTTAAAGATTGTAAACAGATAAGTCATAATTGAGGACATGAAAAATCACTTTATGTTTTACAAAAACTTAATTACAGTTCATGATTGTCCATTATTAAAAAAACATCTCTATTCATTTTGTGTTATGCTTGTGATTGGTAATAAGCATAATAGAAAAACGTGTATACACAAACAAAAATTGGGTGATTAATATCAGCAGTTACAAATTACCCTTTTCAGACATCTTTTTATTAATTTAATTTCTCTTGATCTTGGGAACTCTGATTGAAAGGGGCTATTTTAGCAAATTTATTTAAGTTAGTAATTACCCTTATTAAGTTGTAATTAATTAATACTACAAACGCAATTGCCAAATTTTAATTAATATTTATTTCAACCCATTCTCTTAATGTTGTGCCCACCTGTTGCACTCGTTATGTAATCACAGGTGTGATGAACAAATGGATTAATAAACAACTATGTCATAAGGTGTAAATCCCTAGGCAGCTAATACCCATGTCATATTATTTGTCTAATTGGTTAAAGCCATAAACATCTGGCACTAGTTTAACTGGTATAAGTTTATTTATAAGTTCCTGTAAAAATCAAAGAAAAAAATACAAAACAGTTTCGATTTTAACTCACTGGGACCAGTTCATATAATTTATAATTCATAAAATCTGTAAGGTTATACGCAAATTTATTAATATATAAACATAGTGCCGGTAACCTGAGTCTTAAACAGACAGCTTATTTCCGGGAGGCGTCTTTCGAAAGCCGAAAACACGATCATATCCGTGTCGACACTTGTTCGGTAATTAAGTATTGGCGCGACAATGAAAAGTGGACGATATCGTTAGATTCCAGTCCCGTTGATTAATAGGTTCCTGCATTAATATAGCAGGTTTAAATACAAAATGCATTTGTCACAGAAAATGCATTATATTCCTTCACAAGGTACTTTTTCGGCTATTATATTATGGTCAAAGGATGTAATTGTGATTCCAACTTGACTTTGAAGTGCTGATGACATTCGACATCACACCACTATTTGGATTTATCCCCATTAGATGTGGGATTACATTCAGAGTCCTACGCTGTGTGCCTGTCCTGTATTTTTAGTATTCGCAAGAAGAACCTGTAGTTTGTAAGGAAGAATTGTGGTCGTAGGATGTAATTGTGCTAATATTTGAAGATACATACTAATTTTGATAGAACAAACTACAGTAGAACTTCGATAACTCGAACTCGCTGGGGTCGTCAAAATAGTTCGAGCCACTGAAGTTTGACAACTTCCGGAAATGTATCTGTTCCGTACCGTGACAGTTATTGCTTTTTAGGTCGCTCGTTAATTTACTGCACGCGAAATGGTTGTTTTGGGAACAAACATTCTTTTTAAGTGTATGTAGATGTTTATTTCATGAATTTTGACACGAATAAAGTTATTTAGTCCTTATAATTTTTGAAATTGGAAATTTCATCATCAGTTATTATTCACTTCCGTTGATTGCGCAAAAAACCAGTTTGTGCACGGTATATCTGCCATCGCTGTTCAATTTAGTAAATTATTTCCACAGTATTTATTGCTGACACGTTTTTTTAAGAATTATCTTAGCTTTGACAATAGGTATTTTAACAGCGAGCAAAGCTCGCAGCTGGCAGCGAAGATGTCCGCTTGACTTGGGGAGTTTTTTACGTCCTACACCGTCAACTAAATGCCCTTGGTCGGACGCTTACTTACTTACTTATGGGGGTTTTTAACGTCCTTGACTACCGTAAAACGGTCTCGCACGGATTTAATGGTCGGACGCGAATATATACGGCAATTACGTGTCACGTGGTCTAAATGAAATCATGTGATCAAAATCTGCTTAGGCCACACAGAATTAATTTCTTGTTCTTCGGACTTTAACTTTGAAAATAGGAGCGAGCGAGCGAAATTTTTTTCATTAATTTTTTTTTTTGAAGTTCTGATTTTGTGGAGCGAATGATTTTTTTAAGGCGAGCGACATGTTTTTAAGTTTTTTAAAAGATTTGTTTTCAGGTTTTCATGGTTAAACTGATGCGAGAGAGCGATTTTTTTAATTTTGAAGAAAATAACTGAAATAAAAAAAATGTATTTGATATTAAACAAGTGTATGTTTTCCATGTTTTATGACTTAACCAATTGATTAATAAATTATATAGCGGAAAAGAATTGTCTTAAATTGTTTTTCTCTTCTGAAAAGATGCTTTCAAGGCTTTCTATCAATATGTACAGACGGACCAACAGACAGCCCATACCACTATACAGTTATGTCTCCAAATCTTTTTGGCAAGGCATAATTTAAAGATTATTTAAAAAGAAATAACAAAAGACAACCTGTCTTTATTAACAATAACAAACAGTAAAAATAACACATATAGAAAACTATAACAATTTGTAAATATTAAAATATAAAAACCAAATAATATATTGAAAGCACATTCTTATATATACACATCCATGTATAGAATAAATAGTGGACAGTATTTTCATGGATGGTGTAACTATTATGCCATCGTTTCCCCTACACAAAATCTTGGGATTATCCTTAATTTTGATTCTTTTAATGTTGTCATATCTAAGGTTAGAAACATTGGCGTGCGTTGAAGACTTTTCTTGTATGCATGTAAATAGGTGTCGTCCATTCGACATTCTAATGCTGTATTTGGTAGCAGTATTTTAAACTGGGTGGCAACTGCTGCCACAACCACACACTTGTTTTCTGTCATTGTTTTCTACATTTTACTTTCGGTTTTGATTTTATAGAGGACTAAAACGGTATTTTAACCTTCTAAGTTCTGAATGAATCTTAAAACGCGGAGAACGTTATTTTTTTAAAAGACAACTTCCGGTTCTGGATGCGGGCGGGTTTCCGGTTAATGGGGGCGGTCCGACGAACAAGTAATTAATTCGGCGCGGCCTTAATGCTGATATTGTTTTTTTTTTGTCCGGAAGTTGATATCGTCAAAAAACACAAAGTGAATGAAGAAGGGCTAAAATTAATTTCAAAGAATAACTTAAAATTAAAGTTGACATCGATTAAAAATAAATATTATATTTAAAAACCACAACAAAAATTTCATACTATTTTTTTGCATTCTCTAAATCGATCTTTAAAAACTGACAATCATAAGACATTTTATGTGATAAAAAAAAGACATCACGTGATAACTGGAATGTTTTTTAGGCACTTTTAGGGTATTCGGAAGTAACGTCATTTATGAAAGCACATTATATATAAATAATAAAGGACTTTATTGTCTGTGCTCGCATTTTGGCAATGCCTACTCCATATTATCAGTAAAACTGCAAATGATAACAATAGTCGTAAATGATTTTTAATTCGAATGGTTTCGTTTTTTTAATAATCCGCTAGGTACCGTTAATATTTTTAATTACAAAACTGTGATTTTTGTTGTCTTTGGCCTTTACTAAGTCTAGCCAACTATTATAGATAGTGAAAAATGTTTGATCTAATAAGCATAACTAAAGTCTCTTCGGTTTGAAATGTCATATAACCACTTGTAGCATCTTTGCTCCTGAAAAGACAAAAAATCCAGTTGAGCGATACAGCCTCCCCTTGGGGCTTATTGTTGTTTACATAAAGACTCATCAGAGGTGGTTGAAATCTCAAAATAACACATGTATATGAAGAATATATATATTAATAAAGCCAAATCAACTAAATAGAAAGCCGAATATTACACCAGTTAAGCCCTTTTATTATTTTTATTTATTAACAGTTATATACAATTTTAATTATTACCAACAAAAAAAAACCACAAAAAGTGAATTACCACCTATGTAGTTTGGCGGGTGGGGGTGAGAATCCACAAACTAGTTTGATAGGTCAAATTTATCCATATGAGTAGGAAAACAGTAGGTTTTGTAAAATTTAGAAATCAAAAACAAAAAATGTTTTTATTTATTCTTCAACAAAAATACTGATACTGTTGACTTCTTGAAACTTAAATTATTTTTTGTAAAACTTTCTTAAATGAATTACCTCTCTTAGTCATGTGAAGAATGTCCTTTAATTGTTTAACAGAGCAATTTGTAGGTAATAAAATAAGATATGCATAATTGGATGGTTTTATTTAGCAAAGTATTTTCATGTTACATGTAATATTTTACTTTTTGTATTGGAAAACATAAAATAATTCAATGTATCAACCATGTTTCACAAAAAGTAGAAAGTAATTATTGTATCTTTTCCATGGCAATCGTGTAAAATACAAGACTTAGTTGTAATTGATTTTGAATGAAACAACTATTTTATATATATATTTACTCATTTACTCTTGTACTTGCAGATGTTTTATGTTTATATTGTATTATGCGGGTGAGAATAAAAATTTTAAAACCAAAAATTAGCCAGTATTGGTTTCCATAGCAACGCAAAATACACAAAAAACACACCAATGATTCATTAGCCCCCTTTCAAAACAATATCTGCTGTAATTTTTTTTAAGCTTTGAAATTTGATAAAAAAAGTGACTTTTTCATAGAGTTATATCCTTTGGTCAATAAATCGGGTTATTGACTGAAATTAAAAAGTAATACCAAAATAAGTATTTGGTATTAAATATCTTAAAACATTACAATTTTCAGTATTTTGTATGAATGGGTCAAATGAAACTTGTATTTAGGAAAATGAATTTTAGAAAGTGGTGCAAAATCCAACAATTTCTATAGTATTATTATGTTATTTTGTTTCCATGGCAACCAGTGAAATACAATTCAAACTTTTCTTTTGAAGCCATTTTTCCTGTATGCCAATCATATACCAAAAATTTAAATAAAATTCTTAAATACCTGATTTGTCACCCATTGCCTGATTTTTATATAGAATACTTCTTAAGGTCTATACAATATCAGAGTAGCAAAAATAAATTCCCATAAGGTAACCAAGATGTCACGGACAGTGCAAATAAGAATAAATTTATTTGACATTTCTGCAGTTTAGAAATAAAACTAATTTAAAATGGGTTAGTATTTCCTTTCCTTTTTCATTACGGGTTATTATTCACTTAGTGTTTTGGTCTTCGTTGGGGATTTTATATGTTTGTCTTTATCCCTTGATTTTCTTCCCTTGTTGTGCGGTTGCTTTCCTTTGCTATGTTTTTCCCTACAAAAACTCTTGCACCACTACATAATAAAACACAACTGATGACAACCCTGAACCAAGAAAGGTAATAAAGAGGACAGTATAGATGTCGAATGTTAAAATAAACTTAAGTATTTTAAATTTAATTGTGTTTATTTTTACTGAATAAATATTTGAGGGTTAATATTTCTGGGGTACGTGCAAATATGAATGTCTTCATCCAGGTGTTGTATCTAATTTTAATAATCGTAATATTCGGTAGTCTCTTGTGGCTTCTCTGTGGTTTTTTCTTCGTGCGTACATGTTGTTAGACTGGAATTAACAGGTCTAAAAAACAAAATTACAGCAATTGTATTGGAAGAATAGCTCCAATTTAAACAAAAAACATACTACTAGAATCTGAAGCAAACCTGTATGTAATTGTTAAGATGACATACATGAACTAATCATAAAAATTTAACATTTGGCCTTTCAGAAGAAAGACTTCCAACCAATCAGAATTAAGAATCTCTCGCGGTGGCTGTGATTGAAACACGTTCATTATATACACGTGAAACCATTGTATAATACCTTCCATACTACAATCCGGCACATTTACTAACCATTAGTCCTAGTTGATTCAGATTTTAATTGAGTTTTACGAGACAAAATACCGTATAAGTGGTTTTGTCGAGGTTATTTAATTTTCGCTATATTCGCGGTAAAAGTTGGAACACGAAAATAAAAATTTTCGAAATGTTGGGAACAACGACCGAATTATTCATTCTACTTAAGGATCGCGAATATCACATTATGCTAAAATTACAAAAAACCCTAATTATTCCCCACTATATAAAAACCACTTATACGGTATTTCACAACAGCATTAAATGAGGAGTGTTTGGGAAGGACCTTTCATAAATCAAAATCACAATACGTATCAAGTTACAACTTATTTGGACTTAAGCCACGGAAACAGAGGAATTGCCGGCGTGTGGACACGTTTTCCCCGATTAAGGTTAAATGAGGCCTTCTTAACTACAAACACAGACATATTTACACAAACTTAAGGGGAGAAAACATGTATTGGCCAATCAGTAGCAAGGATTGCACATAAAGCTAGCTCACATACAATATTTATTGTCAAGATACACAACTTAACTTTTAATTTGTATATTTTCTTACGGTTAATCAGAAAAGTTTTTGTCCCCGTATCAAGATGAAATTGTCAAGCTTTTAAGAGGAATTACAATGTTCCGCTTCAAAGACAAAGCTTAATAGACAAAAAGTCATTGTAATAGCTTATTTGAGCTTTTATTTAGGTGAACTAAAACGTATATTAGAGCTGAAAGTAACATTCCAGCAACACGTTTGAATATATTGCATTTTGTTAACTTATCATCGAATAAGTAGTCACCCTTAGGTGCTGACATTAACTATTATAAATTCCTTCATTTATATGGTCTTTGTTTAATTAACTGACTTAATGGCGAGAACGGATTAAAGATTGTTTTATTTCCAGCGTGGATATGCCCTAAGCCAAAGTAGGCTAGTTGTTTTAAAATTTGTTGGTAAAAGCCTTTTAGCATCTTAACTATGCAGCTTCCAAATTGTGAAGAAGCGTCTTAAATAAACTAAACGCTCCTTTGATATTGTACAGTTATAATGACTTTAATTTACTCGAAAGAAAATTAGTTAAAGAAACAATCACAGGACCGCTACTAGTATACTACATATGCTTACATGATAAACACGATTACTTCATTACCAGTATAAGTTGGGTATATAAGTAATGAGTTGGTCTTAATAAACAGTTTTAACAAATATAAATATCACCATCCTGATGCTTTATATACATACCTTTCGCAAATGTAATAGTTGTTTGTGTAACAATCTACGTCATTCCACTTTCCCCAGTATCTCATTTCCATACAGTCTTCGCCATATTTGTCGCTGGGTTCTCCTGGCCACCAGTTCGTAAAGGTAATAGGTTCCTCCTTTTTTCCCCAGACCCAATTATCCTCTTTTTCGCATCGGTTCCGCCTATGAACCTCCACTGGCCGTAGACTGTGACAAAATATTGAAATGTTTTATCTTCATATAAAAAGAGAACAAAAATTTGTGGAGCTTAAAACTGATTGCTAAACTTTGGTGATCGTCAGTGTGCAATATTTTTAGATTTTATTTCTGTCGTTAGTCCATCATGGTTCATTAAACTTAAAATTAATTGTAAGTGTACACTGTTCTCTTAGCTTTAAATTGATTGTAAGTTTATAAGCTCTCTAAAATTTGTAAGGCGCGTCAATGTGCATGACTCTCTAAAGCCCTATTTCGACCGTAAGTTTACATTGATCTTTGATGTTAATTCAAATCATAAATCAATGATTTCATATATGAACCGTTAGTGAGCAATGCTCTCCGAGTGTATTAAAAAGTCAGTCTACATAGATCTTTGAAGAAATTAATTGGCCGTGTAGACAGATCTTGCAGTACTTACACGCTTCATGCATTTTGTCGTGTACATAAACATTTTCCTCCTCGTTGTCTGGCTCCACAAGATATGCACCAACGTTTTTCACACATTTCCTAAATTGCAAAATTTCAATTATTATTATAAACCATTCATAATCAATCTTGGAATAATTTTAACGCTAAGCCTAACCAAAGGTTTATGTTATGTTTCGATGAATTCTTTATGTATATTTTAGCTTTTGTTAAATCCACCCAATACCAGAATGCACGGTAATATAATAAACTTGTGGTGCAGAACTGTAGGTAAAGAACAAACTGGTGTGGCGCCACACCACGTGGAAAATATTAATGTTCATAATAATACTTCCACATATGACCATTTTTGGAATGAGGTTTTCACGCAAGTTTAGCAATACACCTGGTTTATAGTTAAATATTTTATCTTAACAATACACGATAATCGAATCTGATTATCTCGATCGCATAACTTAAGTTCATATACACTTATAAAGCAACTACTAGATGTATGACTATTATTGTTCCACAAAAATGCGGGTTTATGTGATGAATATTGTGACGCACCGATGCGTTTTAACTTATAATTTTAAACATGTTCCAGTGAAATTATCATGTAAATTATTTGATGCCTTAATTAAGCCAATTTTACTCTATTACAGTGAAATTTGGTTTATGGATGAATCTTTTACTATTTTCAAAGCTATTCAAAGATTTATCATTAGTGACAGAATTGTAGACAAAATACCTTTAGTAGATAGATTTCCATTTGAGAAAATACATAATAATTTTTTTTAAATGTTTTAGATGGGAAAATCACAGCCGGATATATAATATTGCTTCTAAAAATGAATTTGGTAGGTTGCCTCTGGATTCATTAATAAAAACTCAAGTAACTAACTATTTTGCAAGAATATATTCAAAAGACAACAATCCCCTAGTAATAAAGGCTTTTTAACTAGTAAAAAACTACATGAAGCGTGTTAAATACATGGTACAGTTTTGCCACATCCATTTTGAATAAAAATATTCCCAAGCAACAAAGACTTTGCAAACTATGTAAAGTCTTAGATAATGAAAAACTTTTCTTTTTTAATTGTCAAATAAATAATGATTAAGGACTAGTTTTCTTAGTAAAATCTCTCATACAAACTTAGATTTTAACCAGCTTGGCTCTTTTAATAAACTTATAACTATTTTAAATTGTGATATTTATGTTTCCATTATTATCGATTTTATAAAGCAATCTTTACAGTTGCAAAAATAAGATCCATACTGGTCAAATCCATACATATTTGCAATTTGTTATACATTTTATATCAATATTTGTTACATGTGAATCAACGCTTGTATGTTATATTTTTGTGTAAATGTTGTATTGCTATAGCCTATTAAGGTTATTTTGTTTGCAAATAAATAAATTAATTAATATAGTATAATATATCGAAGAAATCAAAATGTGCGTGTAAGTCATGTATTTGTTTATTTTTTCAAACACTAATGTCTGGATATGTTTAAGGTTTTTTTGCAATTATAGTAATTAAAACTAAAAACATAGATAATGAATAAATAATCAAGTTCGGTTTGATGAGTAAAACCTCTGAACAAATTTTACTACACGTATTTACAATTAAAAATAATTACCTTGGCTTTTTCGAAAGTGCTCTTTTTACCTACTGTTCTATAGTAAAGGCCATTATATTGAAATGAATTAGTTGTCAATAAATAACCGGGGAAAGCAAAGCTGCTAATGTACTTGTTGCTGAAACAAAACGTATGTGCATTGTTACTGCTTCAGATAAATTAAAGGCTGTTAAAGTGATATATTTCAGGCTATAGATATGGTATTTGATTGATTGAACGTGTTGATATAGCCGTATGTAATATTTTCTATTCATGGATTCTAAACATGACAACGAGTAAGCCGACGGGTGTCTAATTACCTAAGTGCACCCATGTTTTTATTGGGTTCGCGTTTCTCACTTTCTGCTTTTTTTTTGTTTTTTTTACATGCTGTACATGTTTGTCTATATCCTGATTTGTAATTTCCCATTGACATTCGGCTTTTGTTGTTCCGTCAGTTTCCTTGGTGTTTTCTTAGACTATGGAGAGATGGCAAGATTTTAGATATAGTGATATAAGTCAATTTAGATGTGATATATATTGTCGTAATATTGTTCAGACTTCAGACATCAGATGTGGTCTTGTTAAGACTATAGACGTGGTAAACGATTTAATATTTAGTATACTTTCAACATTAGATCAATCAAATTAAAATTAAATCTTTCACTTGCTCCCCTTATTTTTTTACAAAATGTGTTGAGCAAATGAAAGATTTAGTTTAATTAGATTGACATTAGATGTGATATAGTTATCAGACTTGGTATATCAGGAATAATTATACCTTTCACAGATGAAGTATTGTTCGTCATCACAAGGGAATGTCTCCCAGTATCCCAGGTAACCCAACCTCACACATGCATAATTGCCTATATTTTTTTCAGAGTCCTTCCAGTTCGAATATTCGATCTGCTGATCATTTCTGGCTTTAACCCAGCCTCCACATTTTTCTTTATGAACAATATCCTTAAAAAATTACGTGCCTATTTAAGAGTAAACACATGGCATGTTAACTTCAAACGAAATTAAGAAAGATATGCTTACTACTTCCGGTTAATTTTTTACCAGTTTGTCTGTGTTGTTTAAGTACAGGAATAAAGATTACCATACATGTGAATCTTTCAGGGATTCAGATTATAATAGATTAATTACCTAGACATCATCTTTAGATCTTTAAAGTACTATTTGCAGACAAATATAAAAAAGTTTAAGACCTTATTTGTTGCATCTACTGCTTTATGCTTCGTTACACATAGGTTGGCGCTTGAAATAAAAATCCCGGATTATCTACGTCAGCAGGTATTTATGTTATGCTCACTTCGATTTTGTATGTCGTTGTAAAATGCCAATCTAAAATTAAATTCCTAAAGATCTGATCATCTCAAATGATTGTTTACGATTGATTGCATAGTACCTTATGAGTGGGTTAAAGGAGCTATTTTTATATGAGTAGTTCGAATCGACTATCCATTTTAAACCTTTGAAACTTGTGATAATTGTGATGGTATAAACTACATGCGGGCTACACAATGTAAAACTCTTCATAAACACCACTAGATGTAAAATGATTTAACAACATGGCTTTGAAATGGTCTTACCTCTATTTCACGTGATAAGAATAATTACAATGTCTTATTCCTTGTCAACACCATACGAAATAATTTTACCTCCATAGAACGTCGTACTAAATGATCGTACCTCCGCCAAACAGGCTATAAAGTCATTTTCTTCGTGATCTCCAATATCAGTCAGATAAGCATTGTTTTCATTACATTTTGTCTGTAAAAACACATTTAATGAAGAGTTGCAAGAAAACATTTCTGAGATCATAAAAACATTTAAACTTTACTTTAAGGTATTAATGTTTTGGTGTAACAAGACAAAGCAAAGTTGCAAATATTCTTAACATTTTCGTATTTTAATAAAGAAGATATACTCAAATTATAAATATAATTTTAATTTCTAATTTGGGATATAAATAAATAATTGATATGTGTACGAAAATTGATAAAAGATTACTCAGTTTCATCAAGGAGGAATCAGACAGAAAGCTAACTGTATGATTAAATCAGACCAAATTTTATTCAATTGAGGCAAAGCTACCAGAAATATATATGATTCGTAAAGTCACAGTTTCAAAACTCAATTATAATGTAAGATATTTGTTTTAAATTAAATTATACTAAGACAACGAGGCTTAAGGCAACAAAGTGTGCATTTCATTACTCAGCAATAACCTAAATTTAACTTGTGAAATTTGATTCGGACTTGTTGTAAACTGTACACGCATTTATCACATCCCGTTAATAACATATATAAGCCTTAATAAATGCAGTAGATCACTCCAGACACAACGATAAAATGATTAAATCACTTCATTATACAGAGATATACAATATGTTACCGTTCTTGACAACATATAAAATAAAATTTCTTATTGCTTTAACATTTATTGTCATTTCACATAACAATGTGATATTAGTAGTCTTTACAAATACCCTACAATGAGTTCTATCTTTAAGAAACGACATCCACTCAGGCAGGACAAATAAAAATAGCGTAATCCTTAATTCGTACATTGATAATCCAACAATATTTTGCGCGTATTTTGCTTATGTTAATTTTTTGTAGCACTTCTATATCAATTAACGCTAAAATAGATTGGCGCAAAAAAATCAAGATTGGAAAAACAAGATTTAAACATAGTCTACTGCCATACAAATTTGGGAACATACAGGGGCGGTTTAAGTTATAGTTTTAGTACACAAATACATACGCTCAAAGACGTTTAATTATGCTGGACGTTAAAAATCAATACATCAATCAAGTTATGTAAATTAACAACATGTAGTGCCTTTCACATACTATAAACTTGACAAACTTAAATAGAGTTTGTTTACTGTTCGACATCGATAGCATGACGCAACATCACTCTAATTAAACAGTGGTATCGGTTTGACTTAACTGTTAGAAACCAGGCTGAAAATTTCCATGATACTGGTGCCTAGTAACTAGACTATG
Organism: Limnoperna fortunei; assembly: GCA_944474755.1. Classification (NCBI taxonomy): domain Eukaryota; kingdom Metazoa; phylum Mollusca; class Bivalvia; order Mytilida; family Modiolidae; genus Limnoperna; species Limnoperna fortunei. The sequence continues at coordinate 58,540,499 of OX104122.1, read as the reverse complement.
TTTACTATATAGGTGCATGCTAGTTACTGAACCAATTTGCTAACTTCGTATGATATAGACCAGAGCGTGCAATTCGGGCGAGAGGCGATAACTAGGAACACTTTTAGGCACAAGTCTGCGGACGGAGATTTGAAAACACACCCTATGCATACATTTCGGTCGTTATGAAAAGGGACCTAGTCTTATATTGAATTATTAAATCAGAACTATTCAGTTATTTTAGTATTTCACATCCGCATTGACAAAATAGTCCATTTACTACAAAAATAATCAAGTGATGTTAATGGAACAATTCGTTTATAAAATCACCGTTGTTTACATAGACTTCTTAGATAATTAACAACTACCCAACGATATATTTTTCAATGAAAAAAGATACCTTTTGGGAAGCTAAAATGGCTACTATTTCGGGTCGCACATCTGTATTACCTTATATTTATCGTTTTGGCCCCCCACACGCGTAAATTCGGGTACTTGCCAACTACAAACAAAAATTCTAGATGAACTCTTTACGAATCGAAATTAGCGTTAGTAAATCCAGTCTTATGAAAATTTAACCTTTCACTTGCTTCAACATTTATATCGTCAACGCGCGCAATAGTTTGATCATTTTGTGGTCACCTGTTATTACGCACGAATTGTCAAGAAAAACAGATTAAACTGATAAGTAATTTGTTCAAACACATAGAAGAAAAAGTTGTGTTTAATGAACAATCCTATATAATAACCTAACTAAACCTAATTAAAAAAACCCAAAACATATGAAAATTGTATCATTAAATCTAAATATTGATGCATAAAACTATGTGTAATCCGGCTTACTTCCCTGTGCGTTGCTATATATAACTATGAAATATTACACCGATCAGACTTTTGTAGTCATAACCTTTTGTCATCGGTGTTTAAGCATTACCTTATTGGATTCGATTTCTGGATGATTAATAAGAAATCATGTTTCACTTAATATCGTTAGAATTCGAAAATAACAAAATAAATTCACTTATTATTTAGAACTACAAACTTTTGTAAAAGCACATAATAAAGATGTTATATTTTTCACGAGCCGAAATAACACAAAATTGCAATTAAAAGTTGAATTTTTTTATTAGATTATATAGAATTTTACAAAAGTTTATTGTAAACTCAATAAAAAATATGGGCTTCGGTGGCCGAGTGGTCAAGGTAGTTCGTCTACTATTGATCACGTGGTCTGTCAACACTGAGATTGCTGGTTCGATTCTCACTGCAGGCAGTTTGTACTCGACTCAAATCTTAATTGACAAGGATTGCCAGGTTTCCTACCGCAGGTCGAGGGTTTTCTCCGGGTACTCCAGCTTCCTGCCCTAATAAAAACTGGACGCCATGATATAGTTGAAAAATTGCTGCAAGTGGCGATAAACACCATCAAACAAACAAACAAACAAACAAACAATAAAAAATAAATTCAGCAACAGATAGCTTGCCGCAGATGACAGCTACAAACAATAGTATAATGTCCAGCATTTCTAATTTGTAACATGGAGGATATCTGATGCGAGACATATTTATTTTTTTAAATATATTTAATTGTAATAATAATTTTATTTAAATAATATTTATTTCAATAAATATCAACATTACAATGGTTAATATACATACGCTTACACATTATGAATACAGATCACAAAGAGTAATATAAAACCATTTGTTGATATTTATTAGGATAGCCCATGAAAGATTGAAAGCTTATTTTCAATGGGGTCACTTTTGTGAAATATTCTTAGGTTTAATTAAACAATTATGATACTTGTCATGGTATTCTCGCACAAAAAGCATATATATAAAAGGTATATATGTGTATATATATATATATATCAATAAAATATAAAATAATTATCTGAGGAAGTTAGAGAACTCTCTGTTAAAAAATTCTCTACTTAAGTTTTAAATAACTTATGATTTTTAATGGCCTTGACATCATTTGGTAATGAGTTCCAGTTTTTGAATCCATTGTAATGAAACGCTTTTGATTTGTTTCACCCCTTTGAACATTTTTCTGTATTTGCAAAAATCTGTATAATTATCTTTGTTACCAGTTTGTTTGTACATTAACAGAAGAGAATCCCTTTTTTGAATTAGCTTTAAGATTACAGATGTAAACCAGGGATCTGTATGTTTTTAAACCTTTATTTCTTTTTGTGGTGCTTCTTCATTAAACGCTGAGATATAAAATATCCTTAAACTTATTCCAGGCCTTGTTCACATCTCTTCATAGATAATATAGCTGTGACCAATCAATAATATTTATTTTTGACATAATTCTTCTTTGTTATAATTCTTAATAGATCTAATTATTATTATACAATTTGGCATATTAGTATTTTTTCATTTTTTTCTTGTAAAATTGTCACTCAAACCTATAGGAATTATGCCTGACTTACTTTTTTATCAGTAACATTAACTATAATATGATCTTAGAGTGTGTTGATAGCATCTAAAACTCTTGCTGGTTCTTTCAAATTTGTGTAAAGTTAAATATATTCAATAAATTCATATATTTCGTACATAATGAAGACATTTCATGGAGTAAGCATGTGTTAAAATCTCCAACAATGAACACCTCGTTTAAATGGTTTATCTTACGCAAAGATTGTTCAAAGTTTTCAAGAAACTTGTCATCTTTCGGTGGTCTGCATAGTGTTCCTAGGGTGATCAAACTAGAGTGTTTCTATACTGTCATTGTATAGATCTTGCATCAAAGCCAATTACTTCTCTGATGTAGGAACACAATCCTCCGCCGTGTCTTGATCGATCTAATCTTGCAAAATTGTAGCCCTAAATATTAACTTCTGCATTTTTAACAGTACTATCTATCCAAGATATTTGATGCAATGTTCCTAATTTCAGATATCTTTAGAATAAGTGATAGTACATTGTTGACTAAAAGCTCTAAAAAGAGATTCATCTGATATGTCTGTTTAACCCTGTGGTTGTTGTTTCAGTGTCAGATAGATTAAAGTTGTTTTCTTGTAAGTCCAGATTTTCATTGCAAAATGGTATGTTAGTCATAACACAATTTTTACAAGTGAATTGGAAGCTGATGTTGTTTTGAACTGCGGCTACTACGGCTATCATTACTAAAAGACTATGATATTAAAATAAAGATTGTGCACTGTTTTTTTGTATTGTTCCGTCTATGCCAATTAAGGTATATAATTAACCTCATTAGTATATGTTACTATAGCCATATGCAACAGGTGAGTTAGAATTTTGGAAATGTATGTCACTGGCAAGCTTTTTTAATCAAGCTATAAAACAGCTGGGGTTCTACCTTAGATTAACATCAAGAAAATGGGGTAATAAACATCGGTTAATTAATTAACAATCATGTTTACACATCAGGGGGTTTTAATAACATCCTCACTCAGATTATTTTGACACCTGTAATTAACATAAAGCGTAAAAATTTATTAAAGATAATTGCCCATTTCAAAACTTTTCAACAGGACAAACTGGGGCTTTTTAGTATTGGAAGTGGACACTAGGGGCGTTTTTTAAATTGGAAAGTCGTCAATTAAATGGAAATTTAGAGCAATATGTCAAGCAGAAAACAAACCAACCAGATACAAATATTTAAACAAAATTTCAATACACGCAAGTATTACCTGAACCTTGGGAAGGTTGCAGTTAAACCAATATCATATATGACAGACTCACTATTTGTAGTATGTATAATTACATTGTGATGTTGTTTGTATTTATATTTGAAAAATCAGACCTTATTTAAGGTACAAAAGTAGCTGCAGAACTGTAGCTCTTTAGGTCTTTTGGATATTTTTGATTTGACGGGCCATAAGTCTGCCAAAATAAAATCTCAAAGGACCTAAAGAGTTATGATTCTGCAGCTACAAAAAAGATGTTCAACAGAACATTTTAAAAACATTCCTGTGCCTTTGGCTTTGCTTTCAAATTTTGCTCACATACTTTAACATTATACATGTACATGTAGTTGTGTATAAAAAACATTCATTTTTGTTAAATGTTTTCTTTTTTCTTTTTTTTTGGTTTCAAATGGGGGTTTTATTCTGAGAGGTAGCCCTTCGCCTTCAATAGGAAAACTGGCACGCCTTGTCAATTAAGTGGAGCACACCTTGCTCATAGAGAGACGTAAACCTTTAATATATTCTAAGGGTGCACACATTTTGATGAAAATAATTAAAAGATTGTTACTCATTATAAGTACATGTAATGAATATTGCATCACTGTCTTCATCCCTAATGAGGATTTAAATTCAGAATCTTTTACTAAATGATCATCTGACTGACACATTCATATTTTGTTGCTTGGTAAACACCAAATGTGTTCTGTTACTTGTATCTTTATATTAATTGTAGAAACCTGAAGACCCTGAAGTTAGTGGTTATAAAACCGAAGGCCTAACTATGTGTACTGCGAGATTTCATGTGCTGTGCTTAAGAGTACAAGACAGATGCAATGTAACTGAATTTGTGTTGACTATATGTATTTGAGACACAGTATCTTCATTTAAACCAATGTCACAAATATCCAAATGTTTTAGATGGGTGCAGAACTTCTATAACTGCAGTAGGATATATATTTTAGAACTTAATGTAACTGATGTTTCATATTAAACTCAGAGTAAATATGCTTTGGGGGAAAATAAGATCTGAAATATATATGGGGGTTAACAGATTTATGAAAACTGATTTCTGAAATAAAATTAGGGAGTATATTTCAATAAGCAGAGTCTCTGTTGAATGTTTTTTTTTCAACAGTGAGATTATTGACGTATAATTCATTGAACCCTAATTTAGCTTTTTATCAGATATTTTTTGGACAACATTTTATAATTTAAAACTTCATAACTAATTTGATATTTCATGATTTAAAAATTGTTTGACAGTCACATATTTGTGTTATTTAAAAATATGAATCACAGTTTATTTAAGCTTGATTAAATTTGACATTTCATTTGTTTTTAGCTTTTGTTTTCCCGTCAGTCAGGCTATTGTCTCCGACATATTTGTCCATTTATTTTCATTTTTTTAAATTTCAATTGTAAAAATGTTCAATTGCTCGAATACGAGTTAAGAATGATAGTTTATAACTTCATTAATTTCTTATGGAAACTAGTTTCTAAATGAATAGAGCTTAATAACTTGTAACTATGCAGCTATGCAGTGTTATATTTCAGTATGTACATTTAATCTGTCTGTTAGATTTTTTTTCTCGTTTAAGTACTTCAGTATGTGTCTGAAATATTTTACATACTGATTATTTATATATTCAATCATTTTTTGAAAAATGGGTGATAATATACATTTATACCCTTATCAATAAAGGTTTAACTTGTTTGTTTGAATAATGTTTTACGTGGTTTTCAGCCAAATTTTCAGATATATCATGTCGTCTATGATTGGTGGTTAATTTCGGTGTATAATGAGTCGGTAGAAAGACTGCAATCTTGTCAATTAAGATTGGAGTCGAGCACACCCTGTCCACAGTGAGACTTAAACACGTAACCGCAGTGTTAACAGACTAAGTGATCAATATTAGATGACCCCAGTTGAACTTGTACTTTTCTGTACGTCCAACACTTGAAGAATAAGGGGTATACTTTTTACCTCTGTCGATTCGTCCGTCAGTCCGTAAAAATTTCAAGTCACATTTTTCACAGCAACTGTAAAAGTCACCAAATATAGAATGATTTGGGAAGGTGTCAAATAGATGCCTACCCTAAACAGAAGAAAATAATTTTATTGAAAATTTGGTCAACAAAACTTAATATATTGTCTTAAAAATTTACACACCACTGTGTGCATATCCCTAAACATTCTGGATAAGCCCCTGCCAACCAAGGCAGCTGAGAAAAAAACAAGGCTGTATGTTGAATTGTGATAGTTGAGACTTTGGGGTAACTTTTAACATGTACAGGTATTATGCCATAATTGACAAATTTCTTCAAATAAAATGGACACATAACTCCAAAATATAACAACCAGACCACAGTGCAAAAATTATAAGAACACATACATAATAACTGCATTAACCATTAACATTATAATTGTATTAAAAAGCACCATTAGAGAAATACCATAATATTTGGACCCTTGGCTACAATTCCACAATGAAGGCCCCACTGATTGCTTACAAATACTAGTATATGAAAAAACTTTCTCAGTGAAAAGGTGGTTATATTCCGTAACAGTAACATTTTATTTAAATTATAAAAATTCTCTGCATCTTAATAGACTATTTTTATTCTGATGGGAAAAAAAACTTTTGGGCAAAAAACAATTACAGTGTTTGTCACACCAACTGCTTTGTCCCGTGACTTCAGTCTAAAAAACAATGACATATATGTTAAAATTTCTTTTTACTAAAGGAAAACGGTCAGTGTGTTACGCTTGGGTTAGTATCTGATTATAAAAAAATTCTCCGAAATTCAATTTAAAACGGATCTTGGTGGTTTATATAAATATCTGGAATAGTGAAGAGATTAATAGAAACACCACAAGTAAAGCGTTTATACCGATATTATGTCTCTTTTACATCACTCGATCTGCGTCCCGAACGTAATTGTTTATCTGATTTGACCTTTTAACCTTAGCTGGTTACTCCCCTTTTTAAAATTATTGACATGAGCATTAAGAAACTGCCCACTCGCTTATAGAAAATTAAAACTTAATGGCCTTTACGTGATGGGGGTTAGATGTTTAATTGCTATTTTGCCCCATGTAAAATTGCAACGCATTGTAGCATATAATTATATCAAAATCTAAATTTTGACACTATCAATAAAATTCACGGGCATACATATGATACATTTTGAATCCATTTAAAATAGTGAAGTTGGCGTAAGAAAAAATAATCGAATTTTTATAAACAACAGACAAAACTATGTATAAACAAAAGAAGGAACAACAATTAAACAAACAGACACAATCAACACACTGTGTGACAGGAACCCTAGACATCACTCGATTACTCCCCTTTTTAAAATTATTGACATGAGCATTAAGAAACTGCGAACTCGCTTATAGAAAATTAAAACTTATACGTGATGAGCGTTAGATGTTTAATTGCTATTTTGCCCCATGTAAAATTGCAACGCAATAGTTGCGAAAGTAAAATGACTTCAATCTTACAGCCGTGATACTCTGGATAAGTCAAAGGTCGCCCTCTATCAACAACATCAGTATGGTAATTTTCACTCTCTTAAGTATCTGATCAATTGTGATATTTATATTCCATGTATGGTTCATCCACTAAAGAATTCACAGCGGAAAAACTGGTTATATATTTTGTGGCAAACATAAATCGCTGAATATCGAATTATTTAATAAAAGTACCTCATCTAGTTGCGAAAGTAAAATTGAAAGAGATGGCTTTTGTCTTTGTTACATTTAATACTTATAGAGGAAAAGGTAGCAAGATTGGAAGCACAGTTGGTACCCATTAGAATGCAGATAGTCTTTTGAAAAGCACGTCCAACAAACATGACAAATATGTTATCAATTAAAAAGTCCAAAGATGAGTTCAGTTACAGAACACGTTTTGTTTTTAATCAGATTTTTTTGTAAATATAATTTGTCATAACCGAAAACCTGGTATGTTTATAAAGGTTTGCCATTCCTTTTAAGTAAGAGGAGTTGAATTAACTCTTGTGGTTTTCTTTCAATTTAATATGTGAAATAGTACCTATTTTTAAGAGAAATATCAAAGGTCAAAACGTTTGTACATCCTCAAACAGATATTTAGAATTCTTTCGTATCAACATCTGTAGCTGTTTCAAAGTATCCCTGAAGACTGTAAACAAAACATCTGCACCAGAAGACAAAGTATTATTATATTACAATGATATACCTACAAGCTAACTTTTATGATATATGAATGCATGAAATAATGGTAACTTCCCACTTGGTCTACTCCCATTTGGTCTATTCCCATTTGGTCTACTATTTGCCCATTCCCATTTGGTCTACTCCCATTTTGTCTACTCTTGAAAATTTACAATTCCCATTTCGTCTACTCAATAAAATATAACTAGGTTTAAACTTGGTTGTTACATAAAATTATGGTGTATTAGAGTTTGTGTTCCACGGGATGACTTTATGTACTCCATAATGAACTGAATGATATGAGAAATGTTTCTTGCTTTATATAGAAAATATCAATTAAAATTTTTTGATCTCATAAAAAACAAAAGAAAAAAACCTCGAAGCCAATTGGCTGTTATAAATGTGTCCAAGCAACACAATTATATCAGACAAGGATCAAAGTATCAAAAGTTGTTAATCACAGTATAAACAAACAACTGGCAACTTAATCATTTTCAATGTTAATGTAACAATTCCATAATGCTAATTATTAAACAATAAGTTATTCGTATGCACACATTCTATTTAATAGAATGTTTAAATAAAACAAAGCTGTTTAAAATCAAAAGTGTTTACTCATTATATGTTCATACTTACTTTAAGAACATTTGAATACTCTTAAATTTTAACTTTGTTTTTTTAATACCAATTTTATACTCCCTTCATATTAAAAACATTTAATAATTTAAAAATTTAAAAAAATAATTATTATAAATTTAAATGAAAAAATTTCATTAAACTTAGTTTCTCATATAAAATTCATAGAGTAGACAAAATGGGACACTATAATTTTTTAGAGTAGACAAAATGGGAATAGACCAAATGGGAGTAGACCAAATGGGAGGCGACTAACTGGGAGTAGTCCAAGTGGGAATGAACCGAAATAATATTATACTGTTGTAAGTTAGGGTCTAATTCAGCCGTACGAGTATTTACACTGTTTAGTTCATAATACGTACAATTCATTGTATTCGTGTAGTTGATATTTACATTTAATATCTTATTTGCTCTCCCTTATATAAGGAGCCATTTAGGCAAATTATGTATATATATTTCTGCAGTAAAAAGCTGTCAAGCTGTTAAGCCTTTAAAGAACGTGAAAAGTCCATTTCGATGCTTAAAACTAATTGGTATCTCATACAATCCTGACCTATGGTGACACTTTTATGAAATCCATTCAATAATTATGTCTAGCGATAACTAGCATAATAGTGAATACTAAACAATATTTCGATCAACGATTATCATGATAATCTACAGAGGATTTTATACTTTTATATTTCAGATATATACTTCTATACTGGGTTTTAATGTCCTTGACTACCGTAAAACGGTATCGCACGGACTTTCTATCACAAATTTCATGAGGTCTTCTTACCAAGAGTAATCAAGAAACGATCATTTTATGTTAACATTTTTTTATATATATTTTAAAGGAGGTATGAAAAAGACCGAGTGAAACGCATCATTTACTAATAAAATAAAACCTTATTTTAATACAGATAGCACACGATACCATCAATATTGTCATTTTGCCCTAAATGTTATCAAGATTGGCTAATAAAATATTTTATTCTATTAGCCAGTTTTGGCCTATTTATGTCCAAATGACAAAACATAAGATCATTTTGATTTTAACACGGAGACACATACATATATTGCATGTACATTAGAACACAGAAAGAAAACCATAATAATAAGAATGTCGTCAAGACAAATTTCTTTGCTGGTGCTCAATGCTTAACCTATTATATTATAATTTTGATTTTACGCCTTTTTCACCAAAATATAATAAGAAACAAATAATACATCCTGATATAATATTACAATTATTATTTCAGTATATTAACATACGTCCTTGTCTCAGATCCACATCAGTAAGGAGAAAAAACTATATATGGTCACTGACATAGAAAATGGAACTAGGGATGATGCATAAGCTCCACCTTGTCCCTAATGGGTCATTCTTAAATAAAAGAGAGTAAAAGAGGTAAAATGCAACTGGAGTTTTCGAAGGAGTGAAAATTCATGTTACAACAAATATGTAGGGCTGAAAAATGTGATGGGACGCCAAAGTTCGATGGTCACACCAAAATGCGTCGGTTGACGCTAAAATACGATGGGTTTTTCGCCAAAGTGTGATGGTGATGCCCGTTGACTCTAAAGTGTGATGGTATTTCAGTCGCATCTGTACAATACGCTAAAATGCGTTGGTTTACCCCAAAATACGTTGGGAACGCTCAAGTCCGATGGTCATCTACATAAGGACATGTTAAGTAAAAATGTTTACGGATATGAAGATGTAGCACCAAATAAAAAAGCTATTGACGGGTTCCTGATTCTAACCCGACAGTCGAGGCGGCTCCCTGGTGCTAAATTGATAGTCGATGTGGCCCCCTGATGCTAACATGATAGTGGAGCTGGCACATGGATACTACAGGACAATCGAGAGGAACACTAGGGGAGAATAACAGCATAAAATCATTAACCTATTGAAATGCTAACCATAACCTAATAGTAGGCTCCCAGATGCTTACCCGAAAGTGGAGGTGGCTCCCTGATGCTTATATGATAGTGGAGGTGGCACAGATACTATAGGACAATCGAGAGGAACACTAGGAAGGAAAGATTGCATGAAATAAATCCATTTTAATAAGTGTTGTGTAATGTACTTTTATTCCACGAACTAATTCTTTACTGTTTTTGACATCTGTTTCTTTTGCATGTTGCGTACTTTTATTCCTCGGTCTATTTTGGATTTAGGTAGTCACTTGATTGTGTAATTTTCACAGTATTTTTAGATGTGTTTACTTGTGGTGAAACCATTTTAAACGGATTACAAAAATTCTCTGTTCAGTTTTGTCAACATTATAACCTAAAGAGAAACGTTTGTCGTGTGTCCGAAAATTAGTTTTTTTTCCTTATAGACTTCATACAGTTTTGTGCCAGTTTTTAGTAACACCCCTTTGACATTTCCTTAAATTTCCGACATACCGACAAATATTACATTTTTGCTTTCAATACAATTCATGTTTGTATTTTGTGTCATAGACTTTATTTTGAAATAATTCTATTTTGAATTATTTGAGATCTTTGTGCGGGATTAACGACGTTATTGTATTTTTAACAATATGTGATTTAATTTTGTGTCTTTTTATTTTATCATATTCAGTGTGACCATCGCAATTCGGCGCAAGTACACTAAACACGTCATTGGATTTTGGCTTGACCATCCCCATTGGCGTTCTGAAGATGAAAAACGCCATCGCACTTTGGCGTGACCATCGTAGTTTGGGGACATCATCGCACTTTAGCGTACCCATCGTACTTTAGAGTCCTACAAATACATTGCAATCAATGATAATTAATATTTCAATCAACAGTAGATCCACATTGTCCTTGATCCACATTAGTGAGTTTCAGACGAATCACAAATATGAAAAAGGGACCAGGACAGTATGATCTGTCTGAGGGTACCTATATATGGCTAAAAACTTCAGTCAACTTAAAACTATCTTGATGAAAATGTTGGATTAAAATATTTTAATTTTAATTCACAATTTACTTTGCAATTTCCTGTTACTGTTAGAAATATATTAACTTGTGGTAGGGAATACAATAAGAAAGTTTTAATGTTAAATATGTTTAGGTTAATCTGGTAGAAACTAATTCAAATATCTGTAATAAACAATAGATGATATATAATGCAAACCTTTTACATAAGATAAAATTGTTTCAACGCCAAACATTGATAGGTTCTTATTCACGGTTATAATTACAAGAAAAGAATTTTGCGTGTTTTGATTGGCATAAACAACTTTTGAGTCACGAAACATTGCAACACTACTAACATTACATAAAACAGGTTTAATCTGGTCAAACCCAGGTCAATATTGGATTCGACTTGACTACGGTATAGCGGAATCCAACATTTAGCTAATTTTTGCTAGTTTTAGCGTATTTTTCATAACTGTTCCAACATAACTATAAATTTCAATTTCAGTGGTCATTGAATCATCTGTAATTATAAAATATACTGTTAAAAAATGTAAGAATAAAATAATTGACTTTCTATACTCTTTTCAATATTTGAAATATCAGGATCATCAGCAAATCAATATCTAAATGAAGTATTAACAGAAAATATTAAGGGTAACAATCATTACAACAATTATAAAATGTAAGCATCCTGTATTTTCGTATCAAAGACGATCATGGTGATTTTATTCATGTAATAAAACAATTATTGACTTTGCTATATTTCACTATAAGCATTTCTTCGCCATCAAAAAGTATATTCAATTCGCCTATCGGCTCGGTGAATATTACATTTTTCTGGCTGATAAATCGTTATCGCAACCAAAGTCATTTATTGTATAATTTTATTCAATAAATAATCAATTTTTTGATCAAAGTAATGTTATTAGTCTTGTTCATATTTGAATGAAGGCATTACTCTGCCTGTTGATAGATTTTAACCTGAATTAGAACTAATTAGAATTATAAATGATCCAAAAATGTGCATATTTATTAGTGAAATAGAAAATAGAAATGTCAAAAACATATTCTTAGCAGCTGAGTTAATTTACATTTTATGTTGTATTATTTGATAACAATTCATTGTATTATTTACAAATGTATATTATTAAATACAATCAATTATAAACCTATGTATGTGTCATATTGACTTGGCGATGTCGTCAGTCTTATGTCCTGTTCTGTTGTAAACTGGGATAACATTAGGGACAAAAACAGATAAGACGGAACCTGATTAGCTAGATCAAAATGAGGTATGTTTAATGATAAAATACCTCGATAAACACACGACTTCAATACAATTTGACTCAGGGTCAACGGACTCTTGAAACTAACATTAAATAGATATGGTAGTGTATTCCAGGCCACTAATACCTGGATGTCATTTTGAAGACGGTAAACCTATTCATGAACAATAATAGAATCTTGTACTTTTATCGAAAAGGAATACAAGGCAAAAATGGAAATTCGCAACCAAGAATATCTACACGTTCTATTGACCAAACGGGTACAACCACTTACTTTACGCTGGTGTGTGAGTTGGGTTGTTGATTAAAAATGTAGGGGATCATACACCACTAGTCAGTAATAATCTGTCCAATAACTATCGTAGCACAATCAGTATGTACTCAATGCAAGCTCTTGCATATTTTATCAATGGAGAAATATAGACACCGTATGCATGAGAAGCTGGGATACTGCCGCACAAGTGAGGAAAGTTTATATATTATGAAAATAAAACTGCCTCATTTACCGTTGTATCTTATGCTGATAAGACATTTGTCGTGATATTCGAGGAGTATGTCTAAAATTATGAAATTATGTAAATATAGCTGTTTCTTTGTTTTCTTTAATTTCAAGATACCTTTAATAAAACGTTGAAAAAACTCAGTTTTATAAGAAAACAGAAATAAGTCGGCAAGGAGTGAGACACAGTTTCTATCATTGGAATTCTGATAGCTTGCTGATGTCATTGAAAAGCTGCAAATATGTTGCGATCAGAAAACATAGCATATTATAAACATATCTCTTTCTGCAGCATAACTTGTCGTTTTCGGAAAATAGTATTGTTGTAAACTACAACTGCATATGCGTATGCCTTTGTCAAAGAAAAAGCTTTATGTATAATTTCTAGTTTAGTTAATCGTAAGAAAATGTGGAATTAAGTGTTAAAAAAATCAACGATTCTAATATATAAAAGTTTATATTAGGATCTTGGAATAAGGTTTTTACGATACATATATAATTGATCTGACTTCGCGAATAAACAGTTTTATGGTATCTTTGTTTCCGTTTAGCTGCAAATTGCTGAAAGTGGTTTTATACATTATTTAAACAAACAAACAAATATTCATTCAGATGTTTTGTCACGCAAGGCTGCAATTATTCCAAAAAAATTATTATAAAAGTAAGTTAGTTAAAGCTATTTAAACTTTATTAGAAGTTTCAGATAATTCTGAAGTTTAATGTGTTTTTTGGCTCATAATGTTAACAAGTTTGATTTTTCTGTCAGGTTACAAATGGAATGTTGCGAAAAATATATGTTCTGTCTTTTTATGAATATTCTTTACAAGTCCGAAAATTCAAGACATTTGCTTGTAACGAACTTCATTATGATATGTATTGTCAGTCATTTGCAACTACTCATATATTTTACGTAAGTGCAGCTCACTCTCTTGCTTACATTGTGTATAAAGGTATGTATAAACTGTACCCTGATTGACACCTCACGGATTAATTTTCGTGACAAAAAACCATGTGACTGCCACACAGGTAATTTTACAGGAAAACCCGTGTGGTAGAGCACACCTAGGTTTGGTAGAGGACAGACGTACTCTGCATGTGGTTCAGGTATTTGGTGAATCTCAGGATTGTTAGTTTAGGACATGGAGTTTCACAGGAAAATATGCTGCATTTCCTCAAGTACAAGTCTAGAAGATTATGCAACGATACAACGTGTTTCTTGTCAAAAATTTATACAAAGACTGACCAACAAATGGCCTTAGTCATTGAATGTTAATATAAATAAATGACGTAAACAAATCATAACATATTGATCTTAAACTTTCTCCTTTCCAACTTAACCCAAAATAGTTGCTTCCCAAGTCCGCCAGCCGGGGACGTGCCGTGCTGTTACTTGGCTTTGATCAAATATTCCAACAAGACGTAATCAAAATTACCAAGGTGACAAATTCATTACGCCAGACGCGCGTTTCGTCTACTTAAGACTCATCAGTGCCGTTTTATTCATGTCATTTTGGCGTGTCGAACAGACCGGTAGTCCATTCTACACGTGACGAGTTAATTAATGGTGTAAATTATCTTGTCGGTTAAACCCTTGTTTAATTAGGGGTAAATTTATTTGTTTCAGGGGTTTTTCCATCCAGTTATTGCTCGGTTTTAGAGAGACGACAAAACTTGTAGATCAATCATCGTGCGTCTTAATTATCTACCAGAAAGATCTAACTAAAGTAGGGCACAACGGCCTATGTTTGTGAATGACAGACTGAAGTGGAATATCGTTTTATACGGTGTTTAAGGTGTATTAACCGGAACGGGTGTAGTTTTAAATTAAGAGTTGCAGTGTTACTTACCCGAAGTTGCAGATTTATTTACCGGAAGTTGGAGTGTTACTTACCGGAAGTTGGAGATTTATTTACCGGAGGTTGGTGTAAACCATTTGGTTTTTTTAAATACCGTTCGTATTAGCTGGTGTTGGCAGAAAGTGGCATCATACGTTTGTGTAATGTGCAATTAGTGAGCTATTGTTTTTTAAATTAATTATTTCGATAAAAAGTATTCTACGAAACCTCTTTTGAGTTATATGGAAGTGAAGGATCTGCTGTTTGTTGTATTGATGAGTTATATGGAAGTGAAGGATCTGCTGTTTGTTGTATTGATGACTGGGGAGATATTTATATATATTAAGTTTTTATTTAACTAATTTTTAGTTCAGTGTTTTGACTTTTGTTTGCCGCCATAGTTTTGTTTGCATGTTCATTTTTCTTTGGTATTGTATGTTGTATAACTGTTCAGATTGTTTGATTTTGTTCAGATTATTTAGTTTTAGTAAAATATTGTTTTTACTTGTGTTTCAATGACTATTCAGTTTGATCAATTTAGGACTGTCGCGCAAGCGATTCGGAATAAGGGTCTATAGAAAGTTTTTTGCATAGTGATAAGGCTCGTCATTTTATAGTTATATTAGAGTTTGTGAATAAGCTAGAATTAAGAAGTCCCTATCGCTTCTCTTTTATCTGAAAATAAAAATAAAACGGTCGATAGATTCAAACAATCTGTTTTTAACATTCTTGGGACATTAAGAGACCGTAAAAATTATACTAAAATACTTGTCATTGATGCTTTCGTGGTATTTATTCAGATTATTAAGAAAGTCATTCTTGGGATACACATGAAAAAAGACTAAAGCTAAAGAAAAAAGCGATGTAAATTAGCGTACAAAATATCCATGCATGACGCTGAATGTGAAGGTAAAGCAATAAAAAGTTGAATAAATGAAAGCACATACGTCTGAAACTGATCGATATTCGCAATGTGACCAAAATGGTACACTTTAATTTTCACCTGATACTGAATACGGTATACAAGAAACTTCAAAATAAGGAGGAGTAGAACATATAAACTACCTGATCGTTATGAAGATTTTTGTTTGCTATGAACAATCACGAAAGTGCCCTAAAATGTGTATAGTTTTATTATGTTCTTCACACAATAAACCCACATTTGTAGTTTGATTTCGGGAGTTGTTTTAACAGTATGAAATATGGTGGTGCTTATTTAGGTAGAAATTACTGGATTTGTTTTAATTAGCCTAATAATTTTAATTAAACTATCTGCAAACTGTTGGAGGGACAGAGATTGTATATTCTATTGTAGATTTATAAAGATATTTACACAATTTCACTGCGTAAATCTATTACAAATTTTACCTAGTGATGAAAACGTTTTCTTGGATTATCTATTTAACGGTAACGGCAGAAGTCATTTTACAGGACAAGTAGTAGAATCCAAAGTAAACTGTGACATTATTCCAAATAGTAAAATTATTAGAAATAACATGACGTAAAGCAAAATAATGTTCATTATCACATTTCTACATCCCAGAATTCTTAAAGTAGTGGACGTAAATCTGAATAAGAGGACGTGATTTCTTGACTATATTTGTTTCGTCCAACAGGTAGTAAAACATATTTACATCGAGGCAAGGGTGTATTTTTAACTGACGTTTTCCGTTAGTTATAAATTCTGGCTAACGGCACTGCATTTCCTATAAATACCTTTTCTTTAATAGTCTATATTAGATATAGATGCTGCGCTTATGGTGTACCATTTAAAATGTCAAATAACGATAAACTACTATCAAGTGTCTGCCGATGAACAGTTCCATGTTGATTGTCTCGTCAATGCACGGAATTACAATTTGTAATATTTATAATATGGAATACAAAAAGCTAAGACATTTGTTCGTATTTATCTCATGTATTTAGTATATCATTACAATATCAAGCACGAACTTTTTATCAAGCAGTTCTTTGAAATCAAGATACTTTTTGTAACAATCAGGTGGGTATGAATATCTGTGCTTGTTCAAACTATTTCCTCAGAATACTAACATTATCACTGACTTCAAAATATAAATAAGGTTAAAGGATTTGCGATACTTTTGCAAAGATATGTGTAAACTGACACGGTTTTTCATTAAATAATTGTTTTAAAGTTGATATAAGTGTTGTTGATGCTGCAGAAATTCTTGATCTACGTTTGTGTTTGAAAGAAGTTATTTAATACTTTTATCTGTGAGTGTTCATTGTTCTTGTATAGCTCGAGAAACGTGGTTCTTTACTAGTGCTTGTGGTAATTTATGCTTGGACGTTCAATTCTGCAACTGTTGTTTGGCATATAAGATTGATCATATTTCAGTCAATTGAAAACCACCAATCCAAAAAGCAACTTCGTTTGTAATAAGATTGTCACAAAGTAAGGCAGTTAGTGCAGCTTTTGTCTTCACGTATTTTATATAGATCTGTATTTGTTTCAGTCTTACAAAGTTGATTTGCAATTGATTTGCCCTTTGTATGGAGTTTTATATTTGCATAAGAAAACAACATCCCTATTAGTTTGCTCTCTTTTTTATGAGTAGATTGTATGAAGTATTACCCATCGACAATTCTTGCACATTTATGTTTCAATAAATCAAGCAGATTTTAAAAAAAATATGTTAAAAGTATCAACAGTTTATGACGGAGGCTAAGTGATGGCACACAATGGTTTGGTCACTTGAAGAAACATTAATTTTATATTTAATTTTATTTTTTCTGAAAAATGCAATATGATGATTAGGCAATTATATTTCCTCGCAGTAAAATAAATGACAAAATATTAATATTTTACAAAGTTCAAATAAAATATGCCCATATTATTATATAGTAATATTTTTCCCCATTGTGTTTCATATAGCAATAAAGTGCAGTATATTTTCATATTTTACTCTGAATCTCGGCCTTGTATGTAATTTCCGGGAAAAGTGCAGATGTTTTCCGAACATCGGCTTTATATTTTACTGTTGTTTGGTAAACAAACATGGCCGAAAGTGACATACATGATCTGCTCTCGAGGGGAAAATTAGCAGAACCGCTTGAAACTGAACAAATGGAAATGAATTCGATTGTAGATAAAAGTAAATTTAATAGACCAACAAAGGAAAAAATCAAGTGTAAACTAAAACAAAACGGGATTTAAATATTGTGCACAAGTGGCTCGTTTCAAAGCAGGAATTTATGCTAGTAGTAGTACACTCGAATTTTGGCGATGAAAGTGTGTCGCTTTAACGGACGTTAATTTCGCTGAAACGCATTGTATTTAATTATTTAGGAGTCATTTGGTTTGAGCAATAAATGCAAGATATTTTAAAGTAATTTAGCCTTGGGATAATTGTTCACATTGCCGAATGAAGTTTAATCACCGAATTTCGAGTATGGACGAAATTCGAGTGTGTGGCCATATATTCACAACAATAAGGAGCAACAAATAAAAACACAAAATAAAAAAAATGTTTTTATTATATGTAAATCTACTACAAAATCTTTATCTGTAATATTGACCAAGTGAAAATATGATAATATTGGACCTAGTAAAATATTACAAAATAGAAAAGATAATGAATAATCACTTAAAAGCACAAAAAAATTATTACTATATAATAAAAGGGTTATTACATGAATATTGGAAAATATTGTCCCTCGCAAGATGCTATATTGCACTCGCAAGCTCGTGCAATATAACACTTGCTTGGCACAATATTTCCCAATATTCATGCAATAACCCTATAATACTCGAATTTCATCACACTCCAAGTTTAGTTCGAAAATAATTCAGCCACGCAGATTTGTAAAATGCGTAGACATATTAAATGGTTCAATTTACTCCACATCTGCATGAAGAAAGAGAATGTTAAAGTTCAACAATTTATAGCCATTCGTACACCCAGGTTAAGTTATATTCATCAATCCTCTTTTTTAAAATCATATCAACCCTTGTACTGCAGTGACAATGCAACAGTATCCGTAAATTCTTTAGTACAGTTTTTATGTAGTGGTGTCTTTTTTATCTGCTTTGCTGTTTAGTAGAAATCAAGCAATATATGTTAAACGTTTACTTAAGGTGGTGTGAAATCCCTCATAATTTTACTTTTTTATATCTGCTCGGAAATTAATTAAAAGTTCAACAACATCCTTGTGGCCATTTAGACAAGCTAGCTTCTGTGGTGTGTATCCATCTTTGTTTCGTTTATTTACATCAGCGTTGTATTTTAGTAACAATTCAGCAATATCTCCATAGCCTTCACTACAGGATGTATGTAGTGGTGTCGATCCAGAATTATCTGCTTTGTTTATATTTGCTTTGTGAGTGAGTAAATGTTCAACAACATCCGTATGGCCATAAAGGCACGCCAGTTTTAATGGTGTCCATCCATCTTCGTCCCTTTGATTTATATTTGCTTTGTGTTTCAATAACAACCGAACAATACATTTTTGGCCGTCACTACAGGTTAAATGTAGTGCTGTTGATCGTTTATTATCTACCTTATTTACGTCTGCTTGATGAGTAAGTAGAAGTTCAACAATATCTTTATGGCCGTTCAGGCATGCTCAATGTAGAGGTGTGCATCCATCCTCTCCTTGATGATTAACATTAGCTTTGAATGTCAGTAACAATTCGGTAATATCTTTATAACCATGAATACAAGTGGTATGTAGTGGGGTTAATCCACCATTACTTGTCATATTTACATCTGCTTGGTGAGCAAGTAAAACTTCAACAATATCCTTATGGTCATCAAGGCACGCTAGTTTTAATGGTGTCCATCCATCTTCGTCCCTTTGATTTATATTTGCTTTGTGTTTCAATAACAACTGAACAATACATTTTTGGCCGTCACTACAGGTTAAATGTAGTGCTGTTGATCGTTTATTATCTACCTTATTTACGTCTGCTTGATGAGTAAGTAGAAGTTCAACAATATCTTTATTGCCGTTCTGGCATGCAAAATGTAGAGGTGTGCATCCATCCTCTTCTTGATGATTAACATTAGCTTTGAATGTCAGTAACAATTCGGCAATATCTTTATAACCTTCACTACAAGCTGTATGTAGTGGGGTTGATCCAGCATTACTTGTCATATTTACATCTGCTTGGTGAGTAAGTAAAACTTCAACAATATCCCTATTGCCATCAAGGCACGCTAGTTTAAGAGGTGTCCATCCATCCTCGTCGCGTTGATCAACATTAGCGTTATATTTAAGTAACAATTCCGCAATATTTCTATGGCCTCCTTTACAGGACGTATGTAGTGGTGTCTTTCCATTATTATCTACACTATCTGCATCAGCTTGGTGAGTGAGTAAAAGGTCAGCAATATCTCTATGGCCGTTCTGACACGCAAAATGTAGAGGTGTCCATCCATCTTCTTCTTGTTGATTAACATTAGCCTTGTATGTCAGTAGCAATTCGGCTATATCTTTATAACCTATACTACATGCTACATGTAATGATGTCCTTCCTTCACTATCGCCCCGACTTACATCTGCTTGGTAAGCGAGTAAAAGTTCAACGATATATTTATTGCCATCCTTACAGGCGGTGTATAATGGTGTCTCACCATTATGATCTGCCTTATCTACATCTGCTTTATGAGTAAGTAAAACTTCAACAACATCTTTATGGTCTTCCTGACATGCTAGTTTAAGCGGTGTCCATCCATCCTCTTCCTGTTGATTTACATAAGCTTTATATGTCAGTAACAATTTAGTTACACTAGTATGACCTCTAAAGCTTGAACAATGGAGGGGTGTACATAGTTGATTGTCAGTTAAATTAATGTTTATCTCGCTACACTTCAAAATCATAAGACAAAAATCTTCATATCCAAGCAATGCTGAAACATGAAGAGCTGTTGTCTTGTTTTGTTCGCTTTGGCAAAATGCAATGCCTGATTTATACGTCGTATTAATAAATTCAATAAATTGTTTCCTGTACTCTGATACATTTGTCTGACAATTACCGAACACAGTCCAATATTCACCATTTTCTATGTCATTTATAAGTCTGTTAAAATATGCTTCCTTCTCTGAGGTATCCAATAGTATCGTTAATGGATTTTTTCCATCATCAAAAAACGAAAATTTAATTCTGTCTTTTATAAACGAACTACAGCCATGCTTTATTATACAATGTTTAAAGTTTTTTCCAACGACAAAGGATATGATATCGAATAATGTGTCGTGTACGGTGCAAAAACTGTTGTTTATCTCTTTTAAGTATGTTTTAGTCAAGTATGTCATACTAGACAGCAGGGTCGCTTTTACTGGGAAGTGTTTAAATTTCGACTCATTAAAGAGATCTTCGAAAACGTCCTTGTAGTCATTGTTATCTGTAGCAAAAATTGCTTTACTCACACAATTGTCAAAAATTACGAGCAAAGCCAAACAAATGTAAGCTGGGTCACTTTTTTCTATTAATTTTGCAACTTCCAATTCCATGTAATTTTTTGGATCCTCGAAAAATTTTACAAGATTGTCTGTATTGTTTTCGTGCATCTGACAAATAAATGAAAAAAAATGGAAACATCAAAATCATGTCATCAGGCAGCTGATTAAAACAATCCCTTGTGATGTAAGACTGTGCTATTTGTTTACGCTCTAGTAATGATAAACACATCTTATCAGATGATAAATCACAGCACACCGACAACAAGCCTAATGTTTTATTCGAAATACTTTCATAAATATTGGACCTACAAGTCATCAATATTTTAATATTCTTTGCGATCTTCAGATGTTTTTGTAGATTATTATAAAGTCGTTCCCATTCATTAGCATCATTTTCGCGCAACGTATACCTTCCTATTACATCGTCAAATAGGAATAATTGGTTCGTATCAGGTATTGTAAAATTAACAATATCTGATGGATGAGTAACCGGCAGGATTTGAAATGTTTCATGGTCCTCTAGATAAAAGGCCACATAGTAGGCTGTTGCAGATTTTCCTGATCCAGGCTCGCCAATTATTACGACACATTGCTCTTTTTTTAGAGTTTCCAAAACAGTCTTCGCACTCTGTGTTACTACAAACCTCTCGAGTTTATCTTTATTGTCTTTCTTTATTGACTCCATTACAGCTTTAACATAAAGTTAATGTACTAGTTAAATGTTTATAGAAAAGAACAGTTAATGTAGAAAGTCATAATCGATAATAATATAAATATAATATAAAGTAATATTACCTTTCCACAGAGTTTTTATTTATGTTGTGTTGTTTACCCTAAATGTTGTATTGTTTTTTTTCGCATAGAGTGTTCATTGGAATGATGTATTATTTAATCTTACCTGCAGTTTTCTTTCGTCTAATTTTTATATTTATATTACCTTCAATGGTGTATAAAATAATGTTTATTCATATAATCATTTTAAAATGATATCTTGTTTTATATTAAGTACATTGTTTTAAATGTGCGTTTATAAAGAAAACTAGCAAAAAACAACCAAGGACTAAACCAAACAAACCAAAGCCCTAGAAACGATTACTTATCATAATTCAGATAAATATATACAACACGTTACAAAACCAAATAACATAACGTTTTTAATGAATTGGTCTTGTTTATCTTTGTTTTAATAATTTTTAAATAATGTAAGAATCAGTATACCTAACTTGTACATTGAAATCATGTCATTTTCATTCCGAGCGTTTTTAGAATGTTTTATTAACTTGATTTTTGTTTCAAATGATACCCTGTTTATCTTACGTGTTCTTTAGAATGATGTCATGTTTATCATTTTGAAATGCTTTTTTTGTTAATTTAACCTACAGTGTCTATCACATTACATATTATGTTTTATTTTATTGCCTAGAGTGTCTTATGTCTAATTGACTCCTTTATATTTTCTTCCAAGGACCAAAAAAACCGTGGGGCTAAAATCCATCAACTGGAATTTCAACTTTTAAATATTGATGGATAGATCCTGCGATCGAATTTTGATTTTCCAGACAGCTCACTGCTGTTGACTACCGAGCTACTCAGAAAAAAAATGTTCATGATTGCATCTTTTCAGAAGTTCTATGGTGGTCTCTAAGGCTTTATTAATCGTCGTGGGCCATTTGTTACTCAAATACGGTTCGATCGAGGCAGGCACTGCTTACTCGATCGAAGCACCTGAGTGCACTTATGGTATTTAGTTGATTCCAGTTTCTTAGTTTCTGGATTAGTTTTTTTCCTTGTTTTTTGTTTTGTTTGTGTGTGTGTTTTTTTTTTTTGGTTTATTGTTTTTGTTTTGTTTTGTGTTGCGTTGATTATGTTTCTTCTGTATGCAGATTTGTAACTGTCCCTTGATTATCGTTCCGAGAGTGTTCGGTGGAATAACAGTTGTTTGGAAGAGCGCCTTGCCAGTATTACTTATATTATTCTGCATAATAATACATTTTGTATCTTACCTATCGTGTTCTTGGGAATTATATATTGCTTTTCTTCATATAAGATTTTAATTTTAGCCTGTGACTTTTTAATCTCTGTCATAATTTCCTGGTTGGATTGGTCAAGCTTTGATGACAGCAGAGTTTGACACTCAATAACAAAATTGCTACCTCCAAGTCTTCCTACAGCCTTAAAATATCACAAATAAGGTCATTTGTACAGCAGTATACTTATTTTTTCCTATTATTTGACCATAAAAAAATTCAAATTATAAAATATCACATGTGTACGCTCAGATAATTTTTATTAATTGATTGAATTTTTTGCTAAACATCCAGAGCAATATTTCAGCTATGTGCGGTTTGAGAACAATCACCCAAACACAAATTTAACTGGAAAAGGGATAAACCATTTGAAACAAAACTGTTGCTGCTACTTTTAAAATAATAGTAATATATTTATAGAATCCTAAAAATAATAGATAGAACTCAAAATTTTATTCTTAATAGAATTAAAATTATTCTTGATAAGGGTTTTAAAATTAAACCTATAACATTATTCTTAACTCTACTTTTTATATACACTAAAGAATGTTACCTCAGATACCTCTGTCCATTGAATCATATGGTCACCATGGGATATTTTATTGTCGTCCATGTGGGCCATTTTGTTTCTGTAACATTTAATTCTTGCTAAATCTGCGCATTCACTTTTATCTCCTTGCACTGGCAGGTTATCGAATCCTGTATATGATCTGGATATGGATGAGAAGTTTTGAATCAAGCACATCATTAAGGTGACATCCATATCTGTTGACACAGGATTAGCTGTAAACGAACAGACATATGGTCTCAGTATTGATTATTATTTGTGTCCAAGATTTAGTATGACATATCCCAAAATAAGTGTGAAAAACTCATAAGGTTCGTTCTAACAATAGTAAGGTTGAATAATCTAAGTGATTTTCAGTGATAATGAATGAAGCATAAAGCAATGAGAACAATGAATTTAAACACGATAATAACACATTAGAAATATGTGTAAAAACCTTTCATACTTAAATCATAAAGGATTTCCTCAGATTGAACTACAACAAGTGGGTGCTTTTTTCAGGTTAAATCAAGACAACTTTGAAACAAATTATTTCAAAATGAGCCTATGAGAATAAAAATGGCACCAAAATGTTTTAGTTAAATCTGACCAAACCCTATATGTCTTGCATGTTACAGCAAAAGAATAAAACCAGAGGCTCTCAAAAGCTTATTTCACTCACCTACTTATTAAGTGGGAGATAAGAAAAGCATTTCCTTGATGTTAAATAGAGTCATGTGAATTTTCAATTTTTTGCATAAATGACATTATTTCTGTTGAGTTCATCCAATGTATATTGCCGTTTGGTTTAACTGGTTCAAACATTTCTAACAGATAGGCACTTCGGAGTATTTCTACAGGTTCCTATGTATCCTACATGGTCAGCAATCTGGAATTTGTCTTCGAAAAATCAAGCATTTATTTGAAAAAATAGCATTGAATAAGAATAAACATTTAAATGCAATATGGCTTCAATAAGCTTTGCTGTTTCAGAAAGTATTTTGAAATTTCTTGAAAATTGGCATACAAATATAAACGTTATAGAGGACCTTGCAGCAATATAGATATTTGGTTTTATTTTACTTGGTTGACTGGTTTTAGAGATGAAGCCTTTTAAAACTTTTTCCAATAAGGTCCTATGTTAAACTAAGTCATGTGGTGGCAGCCATGTTTAATTCTGATTGGCATAAAAAGGCATAGACTTTAATGAGGCCCTTCTCATGAATAGTGGTGAAAATTTGTTTTTAATTAGTTAAGTGTTTTCAGTGAAACATTTTAAAATTTTTTTCCTCATAGGGCCCAATGTTAAATTGTTTTGGGGTTTCCAGTCAGAATAAAAAAGACCGACTTTAAAAACTTCATAAAGGTTCATTGTGACAAAGTTGGGGATTTAATAGTCGCAAATGTTTTGAGAAGAATAGTGAAATGTAAAAAGTTTACAGATGACGAAGACGAAGGATAACAAGTGAAGACAATGACTCAGCTAAGAACACGTATCAGTATCTGTTTTCAATATATAGTTATATATTTATGACTCTGTTGCATCTGAATTGACAAATCAAATAGATAGGAAATATGGTTAAGATTGCCTTAAATTATAAAAAGTATGTAAAAGCAATTAACCTGCATTTAAGATTGTCCATTGGGCACTATTAATTACACGTTTGTTGCTTAAGTCCTGAAGTTTTATTTTGTTTTTTGTAACAAACTGGTTAAGTGGTGGCGGGAATTCCCTGTTAAACAGAACACGAACAGCTCTTGGCGCAATGCAGGTCAATAGCATGGACTGTCGCACAAAGTTTTCTTCTTCTTGAGAAATTGAAGACATCTGAAAAAGGGAAATAGTAATTTTGTAATAGTACATGTATTGGATATGATTATGAGTAGAGTTTACATTTCAAACTTCTTTTGTTAGTTTTGGAAATAGGCAATTATTTAGTTCAGCTGTTTGGACACTTTAACCATTACGCATCAGAAAATGATATTTTTAAAGATTACTGCATTGGAAACACAAATATCTGTTAACATTTTCAAGATTTTTTAAAAAGGCGTTCAACTAGCATATAGATAATACCTAGTGTGGGTAAACATTAAAAATCAATAGACCTTTTCTGTTGTTTATGTCTATACATTTTAATCAACCCAATCTTCGAATTCAAAACAAACACGAAAAGGTCTCTTGAAACATGACCCTTTCCTATGAACATGCATTTCGCGCTTATTAATTCGGGATGCTCAGGACAGCTGTTGAAGAGGAGAATTAAATAATTTTATTGTATTTGCATTTCCACCCTCTTATTAAATGTGTTTCAATTTTTCAATGTTTTGCTTAAAAATTACGATTTTATTGTAGAGTTATAGCAGTTTTGATGATTGCATGAACATTTTCCGATATTTGTTTAAAAGAGAATTTTTCTTTCGGAACCACTTGTTATAAGCTTAAATTCGATATTACATTTTGTACTTATTGCAGTACACTGCTATATCAGTATAATAAAAAGGAAACATTTCAAAAACACCAAATTATACTTTGTTTATAAAAACAATAATCATATTTTCCTTTAAACGTTTTTTTTATACCCTCAACGGTTAAGACTTTAAAGTGGATTAAATGTGGTGAACTATTTTTTTTTCCGCGAGATGTATCGTCTTACGTCAGAAGGTACTAGGTTAAGTAGTTTTTCCAGTATAATTGACCAATAATTAACTTTTTATGTTTTCTGCCTTCGCTCAATTAGGAATACAGCTGACAACAAACGACCATATATCAATTGTAGATTACGAAGTACGTCTTAGTGTTTTTATCGACAGCACTTTTGAGTCAGGCAATAAAATGATGAAGTTAACCTTATTTAGTAATTTGATCAAGTTTTTATAACATACAAAATAGTGTTTTAGAGGTTTTTATTTTATTTAAAAAGAACTTTAAAATGTTTATTAAATAAGATAGAATATAAAGTCTATATTGAAAAAAAAAACAATTTGAAGTTCACAATCATCGTTTTGGACGGGTAAGCATTGCTTGCCTCTAAATAGACACCCGTCGAGTTACTCATTTTCTTGTCTAGGGAAAAGTCAAATCCAGGAATAGGAAACACCACCTATGACTCAGCGAAAACGTCAGATCGTATTTGAGACACTGATTTCCCGTAACGATCAATTAAGTCGTGGTGCCGACCATAGAACTTCTGGAGAGATAACATCAACCTAGGTACAACAAACCCTTGTTTGAGTAGTTAAGCAGTCAACAGCAGTGATCGGTCTAGAAAATCAGAATAACGATCGCAGGATCTAGAATAACGTATAAGTTGTGAAATGTACACACTATACCCTGGAGCTGCTGGAATGTTGCTGTCGATGAAAGGGAAGTTGACAATTGGAAATTTGAAGTCATCACGCTTGTCGTAGAGCCTAGTTTGTAGTTTTCCTGAGTCTATTTCTAGAAGTAGGTCTAAGTAAGAGGCTGAGCTTAGTGCATTGGTGGTGTCTTTAATTTTAAGTTCGCTAGGGTAAATTGAATGCAAATAGTCACCAAATTTAGTTGAGGGACAAAACATCATCAATATAGCGGAATGTGAAATTAAAGGTGTGGGCCAGAGTCTTTTCTTTCTTCTTTAGTAGGCCTTCTAGGAACTCAGCCTCATAGGAGTACAAAAACAGGTCGGCGAGGAGAGGAGCACAATTAGTACCCATTGGAATACCAACAGTCTGTTGAAAAACATGTCCTCCAAACATGACGAATATGTTGTCAATTAGAAAATCTAACATGTGACAGATTTGGTCTTCAGTATATTTAGTATTAGCTTTGGAGTCATTGATGACGAAGTAAGATCTTTGTTAAGTAAAAGATATGCAAAGACACTAGACATGTAACTTGCAGAAGAAATGATAATTGTAAAATAGCAAGACAATATATGTTAAAAGTTTTGTTGGCTATTAGATGGTGGTAAATATGTGAATGGAGTTTAAGGCAAGCTTTAATCATTTTTTTGGCCATATCATGGCGTCAAGTTCAAATGGCGAAATGAAGATTAAAAACCAGGTGAGAATCATAGACCTTCAGTGGGATATCTGTAACAAATATTTGTCAGTTACACGTTGTAATATTCCCGACAAACTATTATTTACTATATTGATGTATTGTTGTAGTATTTAACAGTGAGGAAAATGCTAATGTAATTAAATACAAACGCAAAGGGTCCTACTGAATACACTTCTAGTGTTACTACTATATTGTCGTATTATTATAGCATATAACAATGGGGAAAAACCTCCCGATGAAATTAGATACAAAATTAAAAGTCTATTCTATACACAATTCTAGTGTGAAGACATAATACAGTGTGTGTGTGTGACTTCAGTTTTATAGTGATGTGTTAATCTCTTTAATTGATTATTCCTAGGTTTACTATAAATTTTTATTGTGTTATTTATAATTACATTCAGTACGCGATGACTATTTTGTGCAGTGATGTAATTGTCAATTTATTGAAGACTTAACACTTTTGACATTTCTGTAGAGCTAATGTCTAAAAAAATTTACTTTATGCTGTCTTGGTTGTATGAAAACATAAATAATTGAACATATTATTTATATTTGCTTAATTGGCTGCTGTAACATGAAGAACACGGTCTCTTTATTATAATGACTGTTGATAGAATTGTAGAGTAAAAGTTTATATTAAATGTCTACAATATTTTAAGGGTGTTCATCTGATTAAAATAACTTATTAACTTTTACAAGAGATTCCTTACATATTTTACAAAAAGTTTGTCATCGAATAACTTTATATTTGACAGTTTTAACTTTCTTTCGTGTGTTTGTGTGTGTATATCCAACTTTTTATGACTACGTTATGTGTCTGTTAATGCATTTATTATTTTAATATAATAAAGCTACTTCACAAACACTTAACTTGAAATAATGCACAACTGTATCGATTTGATACTAAAATAAATCAGAAAAGAAACATTGATAGAAAACTCGAACATTATCGTATGTATTAACTCTTTTAAAAGTCATTTAAAATCAAAAGAATTACGTAAAATTAATGAGTTGTATCAGTGAATTATTTGTCAGACTGACAAACAAGCAGACAGATAATTATTAATAGGCTTTCAAAGCATTCAGGGCCATTCACGCCAGTTTTTTTTATTTCGCATTATTTACAGTATGACAAGGGGAATAACTTTTGATCGGTCTTGTACTCATCTGTTAAACTTATTCTCTTCAGATTATTGTCACATATTTTTGTTCATATGAGCATTTAGCACAACATTGTTGCAAACTAATCGAGTAATCATGATTTATTGGTGTAAACATGACCGATAGCGTTTTTTGACAAAATATAACCCACATTATCATTAAAACGCAATTCATTGAATGCCATGTACGATCCGAATGTGTAAATTAAAATCTGGTAGTTGCCTTATGTAAGCTTGCTTACAAAGCGAATAAAGTACGCCGTATTAGAATGTAAACTAAATATTTTTTCTAGATTCAGAAATGTTATTATTAAGACATTAGATACAAATCTTTTTACACACTGTTACATTTGATGATAGTTATGCGTAAAGCTGTTACTAAAAACGAGACAAATGTTTATATTTATCTTATCGACACAGTTCGTACAAGGGTATTTGTTAATTATTAAATACAGACAGAGCACAATATTATCTCTTTCATTTTCTAATAATAAAATATACGCTGTTGCAATACCTTATCATCAAACACCTACTTACCTTCGTTGTATGTTAATAAGCCAAGAAGAATCTATGTGTATAACGTTAAAGGGTCCTTTTAAAATACACTTTATATTCTTAAACGGTGTATAATTCTAGATTCACCGACACGACAAATATGTATCAGTAATATGCCAGGTAGTTAATTTAAATAAATATGTTCAAACATGAACGGAGAGAATTCATGCACAGCGTAAGATCAAGCCTGTATCGATTAAAGTATTCGTTTTTCATTCCTTATTAGATTTCTATTAAAGCAATACAAATGTTGTTAAAACTCTTTAAAAAGGAAATGAAAGGCTTGAAGTAAAATAATTGTTCAATAATATTTATGGCCCCATTTACTTCTTCACATTAATAGAGTTTTGTTAATATGCAGACCTAGGACATGTTTCAGAACATATCTATCTGAATGTTCGCTATTATACCATTTGTCGACCGTGGATATTTTTTTTATCGTTTACGTGAATTTCATGAATTTTAATTAATGTTTATCATTCAAAAGAAATCTGTTTATGGATACAGCTATTCAACCTTTGAAAGTGTAAAACACTACATGTGAAAATTGCAATGAAGACCTTCAAATCTTGCCCGTTTTAAGCCCAAATGATACTAGGTAAAATTTACAACTTACCGTTTTTCAAAGGCGTGTAGGTTTTTTTTTCTTTTCTTTTTTTTTGTTTTCAAATAATGAATTGACAATTTTGCAACAATGTACTTCACGCAAAAAATACATTTATTAACTGTTAATGCAAATCTGCTCGAAATTGCTTCAAATCCCTCAAAATTGTCTGAAAACCAAAACAAATCTATTCTCGAAGGTGCATATTGTCAATAAGTTGTAGCAAATCGATCGATTACACGACTTGTAGTGAGTGTCCAACGATGTCCCAACTCACTGCGACAGCTGTAAAAAAACAGAAAAACCTAAATTTAGGAACATCTTCATTTCAGTTAATCAAACTGGAGCCTGTGACCTTAACAGAAAGAATCCCAGTCCTGCCCAGTTGGCGAATAGCGAAAGCAAATTTATTGTTGGTGCTGTCATTCCAAATTACAGCATATTACGGAAAGACTGACCACGGACTAGTGGGCCACGTTTTTTGCAATATAGTGCCCTTTTGTAGATTGATTGGATATAGTTTTAACTAGACAAAACGCGCGGTGTCTGGAGTGGTAATTTGTATAAACCTTGGTATATATAATGACAGTTTCTTTGCAACCACTTGTTCGATGCCTCTGCTTTTTGTCCTTGAGGGTTGCATCAACCAAGTAGTCACACTTCGGTGCTGACAGGAATATCATTGATTCTGTCATTGTCATTGTCTAAGCTAACTGTCATAAAATTCCGAAAATTATTTTAATTCTCAGGTTTTTGTAATTTCAAGGTGTGCATAGCCTTACTCGGATTGGTATATCGTTTTAATCATTTAGATTTTAAATTTTGATTGGGTTTGGGCGCCCATGATAAGTATAGACTAAACGAAACGGACGTCTGGCGTAGTACATTATTTTTTTATGTCTGCTGGTGGAATGTTAGTCCCCTGATGGTATCACCAGCCCAGTAGTCACACTTCGGTGCCGACAGCAATAGCATTGGTTCTTTCTGTGACATAGCTATTGTCTTAGTTTACTGATATTTCAAAAAAAAATATTTGAATGATGTTTTTTATTGGGAATATGTAAATAACCTTGCAGGGTTACTTATAACGTGTCGCATTGTTTGGCGATGAAAGATCTACAACATCTTGATCATTTGGATTTAAATAGCGTTTGAGTTTGTGCGGCACTAATGGATTGTGACTATATGCAACTCTCGTCTTAAAGTGTAGTAAATTCTAGTAACCTTGGTATCTTTGATAACACTTAATTGATAAGAGCAGTTCAAATTTCAACTAACGTCATCCGACCTATGGCATGGAGTTTTCGGAGTAGGACGTAAAAATCTCCATCAATCGTAAAAATAATTTATTTCATCTACTGCAATTTAAAACATTCCGATATGAAAATGTTTTAAGTTTTTCAACGACCTCTAAATACGACAAAAATATAATAGTATCTCTTTACGTTTTCGGGAATTGTTTTAAAATGTTGGCTGGTGAGAGTGCGGTTTTAGTCTTCAAACGAACACATATGTAACGTAGCGTAGGCTCACATTTAATCCTAGAAAAATATGAAAAGGACAGCATAACAGAAAACCCATTTAGGTTTCGTGCTTATGAATTCAGGGTGCTCAAGACAGCTGTTCTAGGAAGCATTGATACTTCCTATTGTACTGGCATCTCCGAGCATCTCAATAAATGTGTTCTAATCCAAAACAGTTTAAATAAAACAATTAGCTTTAACAGCAGCTAAGCGGTTTTCATTCTGATCGTTTGATTGCATGAATTTGTTTGTTTAAAACAAAAGTATTTCCGTTATCAGCCTGTGATAAGGTTAAATTCGATATTAAAAGTACTAACTGCAGTATACTGTTATATGATATTAATTAAAGGGAAAATTTGCAACAACAAAATTTATACGTAGTTTATTATAAAAATCCCTTTTACGTACGTTTTAATATAGCTTCAATGGCAACGCTTCTAAAGTGGATACATGTGATGATAGTTATGCGTAAAGCTGTTACTAAAAACGAGACAATTGTTTATATTTATCTTATCGACACAGTTCGTACAAGGGTATTTATTAATTATTAAATACAGACAGAGCACAATATTATCTCTTTTATTTTCTAATAATAAAATATACGCTGTTGCAATACCTTATCATCAAACACCTACTTACCTTCGTTGTATGTTAATAAGCCAAGAAGAAACTATGTGTATAACGTTAAAGGGTCCTTTTAAAATACACTTTATATTCTTAAACGGTATATAATTCTAGATTCACCGACACGACGAATATGTATCAGTAATATGCCAGGTAGTTAATTTAAATAAATATGTTCAAACATGAACGGAGAGAATTCATGCACAGCGTAATATCAAGTCTGTCTATCGATTAAAGTCTGTTGTTCAATATCCAATTTACTATTCGTTTTTCATTCCTTAGTAGATTTCTATTAAAGCAATACAAATGTTGTTAAAACTCTTTAAAAAGGAAATGAAAGGCTTGAAGTAAAATAATTGTTCAATAGTATTTATGGCCCCATTTACTTCTTCACATTTATAGAGTTTTGTTAATATGCAGACCTAGGACATGTTTCAGAACATATCTATCTGAATGTTCGCTATTATACCATTTGTCGACCGTGGATATTTTTTTTGATCGTTTACGTGAATTTCATGAATTTTAATTAATGTTTATCATTTAAAAGAAATCTGTTTATGGATACAGCTATTCAACCTTTGAAAGTGTACAACACTACATGTGAAAATTGCAATGAAGACCTTCAAATCTTGCCCGTTTTAAGCCCAAATGATACTAGGTAAAATTTACAACTTACCGTTTTTCAAAGGCGTGTAGGTTTTTTTTCTTTTCTTTTTTTTTGTTTTCAAATAATGAATTGACAATTTTGCAACAATGTACTTCACGCAAAAAATACATTTATTAACTGTTAATGCAAATCTGCTCGAAATTGCTTCAAATCCCTCAAAATTGTCTGAAAACCAAAACAAATCTATTCTCGAAGGTGCATATTGTCAATAAGTTGTAGCAAATCGATCGATTACGCGACTTGTAGTGAGTGTCCAACGATGTCCCAACTCACTGCGACAGCTGTAAAAAAACAGAAAAACCTAAATTTAGGAACATCTTCATTTCAGTTAATCAAACTGGAGCCTGTGACCTTAACAGAAAGAATCCCAGTCCTGCCCAGTTGGCGAATAGCGAAAGCAAATTTATTGTTGGTGCTGTCATTCCAAATTACAGCATATTACGGAAAGACTGACCACGGACTAGTGGGCCACGTATTTTGCAATATAGTGCCCTTTTGTAGATTGATTGGATATAGTTTTAACTAGACAAAACGCGCGGTGTCTGGAGTGGTAAT
The DNA here is from genome assembly GCA_944474755.1 of Limnoperna fortunei. Taxonomy (NCBI): domain Eukaryota; kingdom Metazoa; phylum Mollusca; class Bivalvia; order Mytilida; family Modiolidae; genus Limnoperna; species Limnoperna fortunei. The sequence goes on along the minus strand of OX104122.1, from coordinate 58,506,767 downwards.
TTGTATAAACCTTGGTATATATAATGACAGTTTCTTTGCAACCACTTGTTCGATGCCTCTGCTTTTTGTCCTTGAGGGTTGCATCAACCAAGTAGTCACACTTCGGTGCTGACAGGAATATCATTGATTCTGTCATTGTCATTGTCTAAGCTAACTGTCATAAAATTCCGAAAATTATTTTAATTCTCAGGTTTTTGTAATTTCAAGGTGTGCATAGCCTTACTCGGATTGGTATATCGTTTTAATCATTTAGATTTTAAATTTTGATTGGGTTTGGGCGCCCATGATAAGTATAGACTAAACGAAACGGACGTCTGGCGTAGTACATTATTTTGATGTCTGCTGGTGGAATGTTAGTCCCCTGATGGTATCACCAGCCCAGTAGTCACACTTCGGTGCCGACAGCAATAGCATTGGTTCTTTCTGTGACATAGCTATTGTCTTAGTTTACTGATATTTCAAAAAAATATTTGAATGATGTTTTTTATTGGGAATATGTAAATAACCTTGCAGGGTTACTTATAACGTGTCGCATTGTTTGGCGATGAAAGCTCTACAACATCTTGATCATTTGGATTTAAATAGCGTTTGAGTTTGTGCGGCACTAGTGGATCGTGACTATATGCAACTCTCGTCTTAAAGTGTAGTAAATTCTAGTAACCTTGGTATCTTTGATAACACTTAATTGATAAGAGCAGTTCAAATTTCAACTAACGTCATCCGACCTATGGCATGGAGTTTTCGGAGTAGGACGTAAAAATCTCCATCAATCGTAAAAATAACAATTTATTTCATCTACTGCAATTTAAAACATTCCGATATGAAAATGTTTTAAGTTTTTCAACGACCTCTAAATACGACAAAAATATAATAGTATCTCTTTACGTTTTCGGGAATTGTTTTAAAATGTTGGCTGGTGAGAGTGCGGTTTTAGTCTTCAAACGAACACATATGTAACGTAGCGTAGGCTCACATTTTAATCCTAGAAAAACATGAAAAGGACAGCATAACAGAAAACCCATTTAGGTTTCGCGCTTATGAATTCAGGGTGCTCAAGACAGCTGTTCTAGGAAGCATTGATACTTCCTATTGTACTGGCATCTCCGAGCATCTCAATAAATGTGTTCTAATCCAAAACAGTTTAAATAAAACAATTAGCTTTAACAGCAGCTAAGCGGTTTACATTCTGATCGTTTGATAGCATGAATTTGTTTGTTTAAAACAAAAGTATTTCCGTTATCAGCCTGTGATAAGCTTAAATTCGATATTAAAAGTACTAACTGCAGTATACTGTTATATGATATTAATTAAAGGGAAAATTTGCAACAACAAAATTTATACGTAGTTTATTATAAAAATCCCTTTTACGTACGTTTTAATATAGCTTCAATGGCAACGCTTCTAAAGTGGATACATGTGATGATAGTTATGCGTAAAGCTGATACTAAAAACGAGACAATTGTTTATATTTATCTTATCGACACAGTTCGTACAAGGGTATTTATTAATTATTAAATACAGACAGAGCACAATATTATCTCTTTTATTTTCTAATAATAAAATATACGCTGTTGCAATACCTTATCATCAAACACCTACTTACCTTCGTTGTATGTTAATAAGCCAAGAAGAAACTATGTGTATAACGTTAAAGGGTCCTTTTAAAATACACTTTATATTTTTAAACGGTATATAATTCTAGATTCACCGACACGACGAATATGTATCAGTAATATGCCAGGTAGTTAATTTAAATAAATATGTTCAAACATGAACGGAGAGAATTCATGCACAGCGTAATATCAAGTCTGTCTATCGATTAAAGTCTGTTGTTCAATATCCAATTTACTATTCGTTTTTCATTCCTTATTAGATTTCTATTAAAGCAATACAAATGTTGTTAAAACTCTTTAAAAAGGAAATGAAAGGCTTGAAGTAAAATAATTGTTCAATAGTATTTATGGCCCCATTTACTTCTTCACATTTATAGAGTCTTGTTAATATGCAGACCTAGGACATGTTTCAGAACATATCTATCTGAATGTTCGCTATTATACCATTTGTCGACCGTGGATATTTTTTTTATCGTTTACGTGAATTTCATGAATTTTAATTAATGTTTATCATTCAAAAGAAATCTGTTTATGGATACAGCTATTCAACCTTTGAAAGTGTAAAACACTACATGTGAAAATTGCAATGAAGACCTTCAAATCTTGCCCGTTTTAAGCCCAAATGATACTAGGTAAAATTTACAACTTACCTTTTTTCAAAGGCGTGTAGGTTTTTTTTCTTTTCTTTTTTTTTGTTTTCAAATAATGAATTGCCAATTTTGCAACAATGTACTTCACGCAAAAAATACATTTCTTAACTGTTAATGCAAATCTGCTCGAAATTGCTTCAAATCCCTCAAAATTGTCTGAAAACCAAAACAAATCTATTCTCGAAGGTGCATATTGTCAATAAGTTGTAGCAAATCGATCGATTACACGACTTGTAGTGAGTGTCCAACGATGTCCCAACTCACTGCGACAGCTGTAAAAAAACAGAAAAACCTAAATTTAGGAACATCTTCATTTCAGTTAATCAACCTGGATCCTGTGACCTTAACAGAAAGAATCCCAGTCCTGCCCAGTTGGCGAATAGCGAAAGCAAATTTATTGTTGGTGCTGTCATTCCAAATTACAGCATATTACGGAAAGACTGACCACGGACTAGTGGGCCACGTTTTTTGCAATATAGTGCCCTTTTGTAGATTGATTGGATATAGTTTTAACTAGACAAAACGCGCGGTGTCTGGAGTGGTAATTTGTATAAACCTTGGTATATATAATGACAGTTTCTTTGCAACCACTTGTTCGATGCCTCTGCTTTTTGTCCTTGAGGGTTGCATCAACCAAGTAGTCACACTTCGGTGCTGACAGGAATATCATTGATTCTGTCATTGTCATTGTCTAAGCTAACTGTCATAAAATTCCGAAAATTATTTTAATTCTCAGGTTTTTGTAATTTCAAGGTGTGCATAGCCTTACTCGGATTGGTATATCGTTTTAATCATTTAGATTTTAAATTTTGATTGGGTTTGGGCGCCCATGATAAGTATAGACTAAACGAAACGGACGTCTGGCGTAGTACATTATTTTGATGTCTGCTGGTGGAATGTTAGTCCCCTGATGGTATCACCAGCCCAGTAGTCACACTTCGGTGCCGACAGCAATAGCATTGGTTCTTTCTGTGACATAGCTATTGTCTTAGTTTACTGATATTTCAAAAAAATATTTGAATGATGTTTTTTATTGGGAATATGTAAATAACCTTGCAGGGTTACTTATAACGTGTCGCATTGTTTGGCGATGAAAGCTCTACAACATCTTGATCATTTGGATTTAAATAGCGTTTGAGTTTGTGCGGCACTAGTGGATCGTGACTATATGCAACTCTCGTCTTAAAGTGTAGTAAATTCTAGTAACCTTGGTATCTTTGATAACACTTAATTGATAAGAGCAGTTCAAATTTCAACTAACGTCATCCGACCTATGGCATGGAGTTTTCGGAGTAGGACGTAAAAATCTCCATCAATCGTAAAAATAACAATTTATTTCATCTACTGCAATTTAAAACATTCCGATATGAAAATGTTTTAAGTTTTTCAACGACCTCTAAATACGACAAAAATATAATAGTATCTCTTTACGTTTTCGGGAATTGTTTTAAAATGTTGGCTGGTGAGAGTGCGGTTTTAGTCTTCAAACGAACACATATGTAACGTAGCGTAGGCTCACATTTTAATCCTAGAAAAACATGAAAAGGACAGCATAACAGAAAACCCATTTAGGTTTCGCGCTTATGAATTCAGGGTGCTCAAGACAGCTGTTCTAGGAAGCATTGATACTTCCTATTGTACTGGCATCTCCGAGCATCTCAATAAATGTGTTCTAATCCAAAACAGTTTAAATAAAACAATTAGCTTTAACAGCAGCTAAGCGGTTTACATTCTGATCGTTTGATAGCATGAATTTGTTTGTTTAAAACAAAAGTATTTCCGTTATCAGCCTGTGATAAGCTTAAATTCGATATTAAAAGTACTAACTGCAGTATACTGTTATATGATATTAATTAAAGGGAAAATTTGCAACAACAAAATTTATACGTAGTTTATTATAAAAATCCCTTTTACGTACGTTTTAATATAGCTTCAATGGCAACGCTTCTAAAGTGGATACATGTGATGATAGTTATGCGTAAAGCTGATACTAAAAACGAGACAATTGTTTATATTTATCTTATCGACACAGTTCGTACAAGGGTATTTATTAATTATTAAATACAGACAGAGCACAATATTATCTCTTTTATTTTCTAATAATAAAATATACGCTGTTGCAATACCTTATCATCAAACACCTACTTACCTTCGTTGTATGTTAATAAGCCAAGAAGAAACTATGTGTATAACGTTAAAGGGTCCTTTTAAAATACACTTTATATTTTTAAACGGTATATAATTCTAGATTCACCGACACGACGAATATGTATCAGTAATATGCCAGGTAGTTAATTTAAATAAATATGTTCAAACATGAACGGAGAGAATTCATGCACAGCGTAATATCAAGTCTGTCTATCGATTAAAGTCTGTTGTTCAATATCCAATTTACTATTCGTTTTTCATTCCTTATTAGATTTCTATTAAAGCAATACAAATGTTGTTAAAACTCTTTAAAAAGGAAATGAAAGGCTTGAAGTAAAATAATTGTTCAATAGTATTTATGGCCCCATTTACTTCTTCACATTTATAGAGTCTTGTTAATATGCAGACCTAGGACATGTTTCAGAACATATCTATCTGAATGTTCGCTATTATACCATTTGTCGACCGTGGATATTTTTTTTATCGTTTACGTGAATTTCATGAATTTTAATTAATGTTTATCATTCAAAAGAAATCTGTTTATGGATACAGCTATTCAACCTTTGAAAGTGTAAAACACTACATGTGAAAATTGCAATGAAGACCTTCAAATCTTGCCCGTTTTAAGCCCAAATGATACTAGGTAAAATTTACAACTTACCTTTTTTCAAAGGCGTGTAGGTTTTTTTTCTTTTCTTTTTTTTTGTTTTCAAATAATGAATTGCCAATTTTGCAACAATGTACTTCACGCAAAAAATACATTTCTTAACTGTTAATGCAAATCTGCTCGAAATTGCTTCAAATCCCTCAAAATTGTCTGAAAACCAAAACAAATCTATTCTCGAAGGTGCATATTGTCAATAAGTTGTAGCAAATCGATCGATTACACGACTTGTAGTGAGTGTCCAACGATGTCCCAACTCACTGCGACAGCTGTAAAAAAGAGAAAAACCTAAATTTAGGAACATCTTCATTTCAGTTAATCAAACTGGAGCCTGTGACCTTAACAGAAAGAATCCCAGTCCTGCCCAGTTGGCGAATAGCGAAAGCAAATTTATTGTTGGTGCTGTCATTCCAAATTACAGCATATTACGGAAAGACTGACCACGGACTAGTGGGCCACGTTTTTTGCAATATAGTGCCCTTTTGTAGATTGATTGGATATAGTTTTAACTAGACAAAACGCGCGGTGTCTGGAGTGGTAATTTGTATAAACCTTGGTATATATAATGACAGTTTCTTTGCAACCACTTGTTCGATGCCTCTGCTTCTAGTCTTTGAAGTTGAGGGTTGCATCAACCAAGTAGTCACACTTCGGTGCTGACAGGAATATCATTGATTCTGTCATTGTCATTGTCTAAGCTAACTGTCATAAAATTCCGAAAATTATTTTAATTCTCAGGTTTTTGTAATTTCAAGGTGTGCATAGCCTTACTCGGATTGGTATATCGTTTTAATCATTTAGATTTTAAATTTTGATTGGGTTTGGGCGCCCATGATAAGTATAGACTAAACGAAACGGACGTCTGGCGTAGTACATTATTTTGATGTCTGCTGGTGGAATGTTAGTCCCCTGATGGTATCACCAGCCCAGTAGTCACACTTCGGTGCCGACAGCAATAGCATTGGTTCTTTCTGTGACATAGCTATTGTCTTAGTTTACTGATATTTCAAAAAAATATTTGAATGATGTTTTTTATTGGGAATATGTAAATAACCTTGCAGGGTTACTTATAACGTGTCGCATTGTTTGGCGATGAAAGCTCTACAACATCTTGATCATTTGGATTTAAATAGCGTTTGAGTTTGTGCGGCACTAGTGGATCGTGACTATATGCAACTCTCGTCTTAAAGTGTAGTAAATTCTAGTAACCTTGGTATCTTTGATAACACTTAATTGATAAGAGCAGTTCAAATTTCAACTAACGTCATCCGACCTATGGCATGGAGTTTTCGGAGTAGGACGTAAAAATCTCCATCAATCGTAAAAATAACAATTTATTTCATCTACTGCAATTTAAAACATTCCGATATGAAAATGTTTTAAGTTTTTCAACGACCTCTAAATACGACAAAAATATAATAGTATCTCTTTACGTTTTCGGGAATTGTTTTAAAATGTTGGCTGGTGAGAGTGCGGTTTTAGTCTTCAAACGAACACATATGTAACGTAGCGTAGGCTCACATTTTAATCCTAGAAAAACATGAAAAGGACAGCATAACAGAAAACCCATTTAGGTTTCGCGCTTATGAATTCAGGGTGCTCAAGACAGCTGTTCTAGGAAGCATTGATACTTCCTATTGTACTGGCATCTCCGAGCATCTCAATAAATGTGTTCTAATCCAAAACAGTTTAAATAAAACAATTAGCTTTAACAGCAGCTAAGCGGTTTACATTCTGATCGTTTGATAGCATGAATTTGTTTGTTTAAAACAAAAGTATTTCCGTTATCAGCCTGTGATAAGCTTAAATTCGATATTAAAAGTACTAACTGCAGTATACTGTTATATGATATTAATTAAAGGGAAAATTTGCAACAACAAAATTTATACGTAGTTTATTATAAAAATCCCTTTTACGTACGTTTTAATATAGCTTCAATGGCAACGCTTCTAAAGTGGATACATGTGATGATAGTTATGCGTAAAGCTGATACTAAAAACGAGACAATTGTTTATATTTATCTTATCGACACAGTTCGTACAAGGGAATTTATTAATTATTAAATACAGACAGAGCACAATATTATCTCTTTTATTTTCTAATAATAAAATATACGCTGTTGCAATACCTTATCATCAAACACCTACTTACCTTCGTTGTATGTTAATAAGCCAAGAAGAAACTATGTGTATAACGTTAAAGGGTCCTTTTAAAATACACTTTATATTTTTAAACGGTATATAATTCTAGATTCACCGACACGACGAATATGTATCAGTAATATGCCAGGTAGTTAATTTAAATAAATATGTTCAAACATGAACGGAGAGAATTCATGCACAGCATAATATCAAGTCTGTCTATCGATTAAAGTCTGTTGTTCAATATCCAATTTACTATTCGTTTTTCATTCCTTATTAGATTTCTATTAAAGCAATACAAATGTTGTTAAAACTCTTTAAAAAGGAAATGAAAGGCTTGAAGTAAAATAATTGTTCAATAGTATTTATGGCCCCATTTACTTCTTCACATTTATAGAGTCTTGTTAATATGCAGACCTAGGACATGTTTCAGAACATATCTATCTGAATGTTCGCTATTATACCATTTGTCGACCGTGGATATTTTTTTTATCGTTTACGTGAATTTCATGAATTTTAATTAATGTTTATCATTCAAAAGAAATCTGTTTATGGATACAGCTATTCAACCTTTGAAAGTGTAAAACACTACATGTGAAAATTGCAATGAAGACCTTCAAATCTTGCCCGTTTTAAGCCCAAATGATACTAGGTAAAATTTACAACTTACCTTTTTTCAAAGGCGTGTAGGTTTTTTTTCTTTTCTTTTTTTTTGTTTTCAAATAATGAATTGCCAATTTTGCAACAATGTACTTCACGCAAAAAATACATTTCTTAACTGTTAATGCAAATCTGCTCGAAATTGCTTCAAATCCCTCAAAATTGTCTGAAAACCAAAACAAATCTATTCTCGAAGGTGCATATTGTCAATAAGTTGTAGCAAATCGATCGATTACACGACTTGTAGTGAGTGTCCAACGATGTCCCAACTCACTGCGACAGCTGTAAAAAAACAGAAAAACCTAAATTTAGGAACATCTTCATTTCAGTTAATCAAACTGGAGCCTGTGACCTTAACAGAAAGAATCCCAGTCCTGCCCAGTTGGCGAATAGCGAAAGCAAATTTATTGTTGGTGCTGTCATTCCAAATTACAGCATATTACGGAAAGACTGACCACGGACTAGTGGGCCACGTTTTTTGCAATATAGTGCCCTTTTGTAGATTGATTGGATATAGTTTTAACTAGACAAAACGCGCGGTGTATGGAGTGGTAATTTGTATAAACCTTGGTATATATAATGACAGTTTCTTTGCAACCACTTGTTCGATGCCTCTGCTTCTAGTCTTTGAAGTTGAGGGTTGCATCAACCAAGTAGTCACACTTCGGTGCTGACAGGAATATCATTGATTCTGTCATTGTCATTGTCTAAGCTAACTGTCATAAAATTCCGAAAATTATTTTAATTCTCAGGTTTTTGTAATTTCAAGGTGTGCATAGCCTTACTCGGATTGGTATATCGTTTTAATCATTTAGATTTTAAATTTTGATTGGGTTTGGGCGCCCATGATAAGTATAGACTAAACGAAACGGACGTCTGGCGTAGTACATTATTTTGATGTCTGCTGGTGGAATGTTAGTCCCCTGATGGTATCACCAGCCCAGTAGTCACACTTCGGTGCCGACAGCAATAGCATTGGTTCTTTCTGTGACATAGCTATTGTCTTAGTTTACTGATATTTCAAAAAAATATTTGAATGATGTTTTTTATTGGGAATATGTAAATAACCTTGCAGGGTTACTTATAACGTGTCGCATTGTTTGGCGATGAAAGCTCTACAACATCTTGATCATTTGGATTTAAATAGCGTTTGAGTTTGTGCGGCACTAGTGGATCGTGACTATATGCAACTCTCGTCTTAAAGTGTAGTAAATTCTAGTAACCTTGGTATCTTTGATAACACTTAATTGATAAGAGCAGTTCAAATTTCAACTAACGTCATCCGACCTATGGCATGGAGTTTTCGGAGTAGGACGTAAAAATCTCCATCAATCGTAAAAATAACAATTTATTTCATCTACTGCAATTTAAAACATTCCGATATGAAAATGTTTTAAGTTTTTCAACGACCTCTAAATACGACAAAAATATAATAGTATCTCTTTACGTTTTCGGGAATTGTTTTAAAATGTTGGCTGGTGAGAGTGCGGTTTTAGTCTTCAAACGAACACATATGTAACGTAGCGTAGGCTCACATTTTAATCCTAGAAAAACATGAAAAGGACAGCATAACAGAAAACCCATTTAGGTTTCGTGCTTATGAATTCAGGGTGCTCAAGACAGCTGTTCTAGGAAGCATTGATACTTCCTATTGTACTGGCATCTCCGAGCATCTCAATAAATGTGTTCTAATCCAAAACAGTTTAAATAAAACAATTAGCTTTAACAGCAGCTAAGCGGTTTACATTCTGATCGTTTGATTGCATGAATTTGTTTGTTTAAAACAAAAGTATTTCCGTTATCAGCCTGTGATAAGCTTAAATTCGATATTAAAAGTACTAACTGCAGTATACTGTTATATGATATTAATTAAAGGGAAAATTTGCAACAACAAAATTTATACGTAGTTTATTATAAAAATCCCTTTTACGTACGTTTTAATATAGCTTCAATGGCAACGCTTCTAAAGTGGATTTAAAGTCGTGAAATAGCATATTATTTGGATACGTTATTTTTCCTTTTTTACCTCGAGATCTGTACCGTCTGACGAAAATAGGCACTTGGTTACGTAGTTTTTGCCAGTGAAAAATGACAACGTGCTTATTAATTCAGGATGCCCAGGACAGCTTTTGGAGAGGGGAATTAAAGTATTCTATTGTATTAACGGCCTCTTATTAAATGTGTCCCGATTCTTCAATGTTTTGCTTAAAAATAACCTTTTTATTGTAGAGTTAAAGCAGTTTTGATTATTGCATGATCATTTTACTATAGTATTTGTTTAAAACGAGAATTTTTCTTTCCGAACCACGTGTTATAAGCTTAAATTCGATATTACAATTTATACTTACACTATTATACTTTGTTACGTGGTTTTTGCCAGTAAACAATGACAAAGTGCTTATTAATTCAGGATGCCCGGACAGCTTTTGGAGAGGGGAATTAAATTATTCTATTGTATTTCCAGCCTCTTATCAAATGTGTTCCGATTCTTTAATTGTTTGCTTAGCAATAACCTTTTTATTGTAGAGTTAGAGCAGTTTTCACTTTAAAGCAGTTTTGATTATTGCATGAACATTTTACTATCGTATTTGTTTAAAACGAGAATTTTTCTTTCCGTGTTATAAGCTTAAATTCGATATTACAATTAGTACTTACTGCAATACACTATTATATTAGCATTATAAAAGGGAAACATTCCAACAACACCAAATTATACGTTGTTTCTTCAAACAATAATCATATTTCACTTTAAACTTTTTCTTATACCCTCAACGGTTAGGCATTTTACGTGGATTAAATGTGGTGAACTATTTTTTCACCGCGAGACGTATTTTTTCCAGTAAAATTGACCAATAATAAACTTTAATATGTTTATTGCCTTCGCTCAATTAGGAAAACAGCTAACAACAAACCACCATATAACAATTGTAGATTACGAAGTACGCCTTAGTGTTTTATCAATAACAATTTAGGGTCATGCAATAAAATGTTAAAGTTAATCTTATTTAGTAATTTTATCAAGTTTTTATAACATAACAAATACTGTACTAGCGGTTTTTATTTTTTTTAAAAAGGAACCTTAAAATGTTTATTAAATGAGATAGAATACATAGTCTATATTGAAAAAATAATAATTAGAAGTTCACACTCGTCGTTTTGATAATGTTACAGCTGAGAATTATGTGATGTTGACAAAAGTCTGGTATACATGTAAAACAATCAGGAGCATGGAGAGCATTGGTGGCCAAACGGTTAAGATAGTTACTTATCACTCCTCTGTTAAAACAACGGTTACGGAATCCGGTTTTACTATTTGCTGTGTGGGCTCCACTCTAAGCCTAACTGACAAGTTTGCAAGTCTTTATGCTTGTTTTTAGCATGTTATCCATTTGTCTTCCCAATTAAAGAAAATTTAACGCCAATATATAACACAACAAAACTGAAAATGACGTGCAACACATTTCAAACAAACATTGTGTTATTTTTAATGAAATATGAAGTATTTTTAATTCTAAACGCGCATCAAGACCCAAAATACATATTTCGGTTTAATATATACATCACTTCAGAAATCCGTTGTCTTGTGTCTGTTTCTATATGATATCAATTGTGCAATTTGTAATAAAAACCGACCCCCTTCTCGACCCAAACGTTTGCAAATGTTAAATGGAGACAGATTTGAATAGAATAAATGTTGGAATTCTTTCTTAATGATTGGGGGATTTAAATCAATTTAAAAATCAAAACCACCGATGAAGAGATCAATACTGTAACTTGTAAGACCTTGAATTAAGAACAAATTATAAAACACCGGACCCCCTTCTCGACCCAAATGTTTGCAAATGTTAAATGCAGACAGATTAGAATAGAATAAATGTTGGAATTCTTTCTTATTAATTGGGGATTTAAATCAATTTAAAAATCAAAACCACTGATGAAAAGATCAATACTGTAATTTGTAAGACCTTGAATTAAGAACAAATTAGAAAACCGATATTTAAATATAAAATAAAAGTAATACTTTAGTCCTACGAATATGATGAATATTCCTCTTTGATATGTGTAAAAATTATAATCAAACAAAAAACTTTAACCTACACACAAGAAATACAATATATACAAATTATAGATAGTGTAAAGTGCACATGATCAGACCTATACTATTGTGCTTTGGCAATGCTACCTTTAGCAATGCATTAGGATTTGTGATGTTTTTTAAAGTACAAGATATACAAAGATACTAGACCTGTTACTTGCAGAAGAAATGATATTGTAAATGGCAAGACAATATATTTTAAAAGTTTTGCTGACTATTAGATGGTGGTAAATATGTGAATGGAGTTTAAGGCAAGCTTTAATTTTTTATTGGCCATATCATGGCGTCAAGTTCAAATGGAGAAATGAAGAGTAAAAATCAGGGGTGAAAATCATAGACCTTTAGTAGGATATATGTAACAAATATTTATGTCAGTTTCACGTTGTAATATTCCCGACAAACCTGTCTAAACAAATTTTGGATAACACATTGTTTTATAATGGTGGTCCATACTGATATTTGTGCTTCCTTTAGAGTAGTTTGTATTGATTATTGTGTGCTGTTATGAGTGTTTGATGGATATTGTGTTAGAGAGTTTCACGTTAGCCGTGACTTTTAAAAAGTAGTTTTCTTTGCTTTTGTACTATTATTTACTATAATGATGTATTGTTGTAGTATCTAACAGCGAGGAAAATGCTAATATAATTAAATACAAACGCAAAGGGTCCTACTGAACACAATTCTAGTATTACTACTGCATTGTCGTATTATTTAAACATATAACAATGGGGAAAACCCTCCCGGATGTAATAAGATACAACATTAAAATTCTTATTAGCACAATTCTAGTGTAAAAACATAATACAGTTTGTATGTGACTTCAGTTTTATTTAAGGATTAACTACAAAAAATATTTTCTCCATCGAAGGATAACAAAATTTCCGTTTTGCACATTGTATAATCCGCTAGATTATATTAAATGTGCTTAACGGAAATTTTGTTATCCCTCAAAGAAGAAAATATTTTTTGTAGTTAATACTTATAAATAAATTCAAACAATAGAATAAACTCAACACTTTTATTTTTGTAACTGGACATTTTTGAAAAAAAGATATCAACACAAAAACTGTTAGTTTCTGGTGGAGTAATATATGACGTCAAATGGTGCGTGTCTCTATGACGATCAAATTTGTTTTCCATCCTCTGAAAGAAAATATTTTCCAGCCAATGAAAAGTCAGTATTCTCGCAAAATTTATTTATTTATAATTACATTAAGTACGCGATGATTATTTGTGCAGTGATGTGCTTGTCAATTTATTTTAAGACTTTACAATTTTGATATTTCTGTAGAGCTAATATCTATAAAAAATTTACTTTATTCTGTCTTTGTTGTAAAAAACATAAATAATTGAACATATTATTTATATTTGTTAACCAATTTACATGTTAATAGAAAATTGGCTGCTGTAACATGAAGAACACGGTATCTTTATTATAATGACTGTTGACAGAATTGTATAGTAAAAGTTTATATTAAATGTCTTCAATAGTTTAAGGGCGTTTATCTGTTTAAAATAACTTATTAACTATTCTATTACAAGAGATTCCTTACATATTTTACAAAAAGTTTGTCAACAAATAACTTAATATTTTACAGTTTTAACTTTCTTTCGTGTGTTTGTGTGTGTGTATATCACACTTTTCATGACTACGTTGTGTGTTTGTTAATGTATTCATTATTTTAAGATAATAAAGCTACTTCACAAACACTAAACTTGTATATAAATAATTTATATATAAAAGGTCATAAAACGTAAACCTGTTTTTATTCAAGACATTTTTTGCAACGTGTAAATACACCTTTACGACTTAACACTAGCTAAATTCTACAGTGCGACCATATTTCCTATTTGTTTGCAAATATACTTTTCCTGCTGCAGTGACCTGCGATTGAAATAATGCACAACTGTATTAATTTGATACTTAAATAAATCAGAAACGAAATATGGATAGAAAAATCGAACCTTATCGTCCGTAATAACTCTTTTAAAAGTCATTATAAGCAAAAGAATAACGTATATCTTCTGAGTTGTTTCAGTGAATTATTTGTCAGACTGACAAACAAGCAGACAAATAATTATTAATCGGCTTTTGAAGCATTCAGGGCCATTCACGCAAGTTTTCTTATTTCGTATTATTTACAGTATAAAAAGGGTAAAAAGTTTTGATCGGTCTCGTACTCATCTGTCAAACTTATTCTCTTCAGATTATTGTCACATATTTTTGTTCATATGAACATTTAGCACAACATTGTTTAAAACTAAAAGAGTAATCATGATTTATTGGTGTAAATATGACCGATAGCGGTTTTTTGACAAAATATAGCCCACATTTTCATTAACATACAATTCATTGAATGCCATGTACAATGTGAATGTGTAAATTAAAATCTGCTTACAAAGCGAATAAAGTACGCCGTATTAGAATATAAACTAAATATTTTTCCAGATTCAGAAATGATATAAGTAAGACATCAGATAACAAACTGTTTACCCACTGTTACATGTAATGATAGTTCTGCGTAAAGCTGTTACCAAAAACGCGCCTATTGTTTATATTTATCTTAACGACACAGTCCGTACAAGTTTATTTATTGACAATTAAATACAGACAGAGCAAAATATTATCTATTTGATTTTATACGCTGTTGCAATACCTTATCACCACACACCTACTTACCTTCGCTGTATGTTAAATAGCATAGAAGAAACTATGTGTATAACGATAAAGGATCCCTTTAAAATACACGTTATAGTTTTAAACGGTGTATAATTCTAGATTCACCGAATCAACGAATATGTATCAGTAATATTCCACGTAGTTAATTCAAATAAGTATGTTCAAACATGAACGGATAGAATTCATGCACAGCGTTATATCAAGTCTGTCTATCGACGAATGACTGTTGTGCAATATCCAATTTACTATTCGTTTTTCATTCCTTAGTAGATTTCTATTAAAGTAATACAAATGTTGTTTAAACTCTTTAAAAAGGAAATGAAAGGTTTGAAATAAAATAATTGTTAATAGTATTTATGGCGCCATTTACTTCTTCATATTTTTTGAGTTTTTTTAATATGCAGACCTAGAACATGTTTCAGAACATATCTGAATTTTAGCTATGATACCATTTGTCGACCGTGGATATAGTTTATCGTTTTCATGAATTTCATGAATTTTAATTAATGTTTATCAGCCAATAGAAATCTGTCCCTGGATACAGCTATTCAACCTTTGAAAGTGCAAAACACTACATGTAAAAATTTCAATGAAGACCTTCAAATCTTGCCCGTTTTAAGCCAAAATGATACTAGGTAAAATTTTTACACCATTCTGTTTTTTAAAGGCGTGTAGGTTTTTTTTCTTTTCTTTCTTTGTTTTCAAATAATTAACTGTTAATGCAAATCTGCTCGAAATTGCTACCAATCACTCAAACTTGTCTGAAAACCAAAACATATATATTTTCGATCGATTACATGACTGGTAGTGAGTTTCCGACGATGTCTCAACTCACTGCGAAAGCTGGAAAAATTAAAAAAAAACAGAAAAACCTCAATTCAGGAACATCTTAATTTGAGTTAATTAAACTGGAGCCTGCGACTTTAACAGAAAGAATCTCAGTGCTGTTCCGTTGCCGAATAGCGAAAGCACATGTATTGTTGGTGCTGTCATGGCAAATTACGGCATATTACGGAAAGACTGACCACGGACTGTAGTGGGCCACGTTCTTTGCAATATAGATCCCTTTTGTAGATTTATATTTAATTTTAACTAGACATAACGCGATGCGTCTGGAGTGGTAATTTGTATAAACCTTGGTATATATAATGACAGTTTCTTTGCAACCACTTGTTCGATGCCTCTGCTGTTAGTCCTTGAGGGTTCCATCAACCCAGTAGTCACACTTCGGTGCTGACAAGAATATCATTGATTCTGTCATTGTCATTGTCTAAACTTACTGTCATGAAATTCCGAAAATTATTTCAATTTAATATTTTAAGCCTTAGTCGGATTGGTATATCGTTTGATAATAAAAGCACTACAATATCTTAATCATTTAGATTTTAAATTTTGTTTGGGGTGGGCACCCCTGATAAGTATGTACTAAACGAAACGCGCGTCTGGCGTAGTAAATTATTTTGATGTCTGATGGTGGAATGTAAGTCCCTGGGGGTATTACCAGCCCAGTTGTCACACTTCGGTGCTGACAGGAATAGCATTGGTTCTTTCTGTGACATAGCCATTGTCTTAGTTTACCGAAATTTCAAAAAAATATTTAAATGTTTTTTATTGGGAATACGTAAATAACCTTGCAGGGTTACTTATAACGTGTCGGATTGTTTGGCGATGAAAGCTCTACAACATCTTGATCATTTGGATTAAAAATTACGTTTGAGTTTGTGCGGCACTAGTGAATCGTGACTATATGCATCTTTCGTCTTGTGTAGTAAATTCTAGTAACCTTTGTATCTTTGATAACACTTAATTGATAAGAGCAGTTCAAATTTCAACTAACGTCGTCCAACCTATGGCATGGAGTTTTCGGAGAAGAACGTAAAAATCTCCAACAATTGTAAAAATAACAATTTATGTCATCTATTGCAATTTAAAACATTCCGATAGGAAATTGTTTTAAGTCTTTCAAGACCTATAAATACGACAAAAACATACTAGCGTTTTCTGGAATTGTTTTAAAATGTAGGCTGGTTAGAGTGCGGTTTTAGTCATCAAACTAACACATATGTAACGTAGCGTAGGCTCACATTTTAACCTAGATAAACATGAAAAGGACAGCATAACGTTGTTTTTGCTTATTCATTTTATTTAATCAAACTCTCTCAAACTCAAGACGAACATAGTTAATACAGCTAGAAATGAGACCTTTTAGTTCTATTTCCGAATAGACCATCAGGTTAGACATACCGTATAAAATGACGTGCTCTGTTTAGTCAAAGCATTCATTCAGACGAAAAACTCATTTAGGTTTCGTGCTACGAATTCAGGGTGCTCAAGAGAGCTGTTGTAGGGAACATTGATACTTCCTATAATACTGGCATCTTCGGGCATCTCAATAAATGTGTTCTAATTCTACACAGTTTAAATAAAACAATTAGCTTTACATCAGCTAAGCCGTTTACATTCTGATGGTTGGATTGCATTAATTTGTTTGGCTAAAACAAAATTATTTCCGTTATTAGCCTGGGATTCGCTTAAATTTGATATTAAAAGTACTAACTGCAGTATACTGTTATATTATATTAATTAAAGGGAAAATATGCAACAACAAACATTTATACGTTGCTTATTGAATGAAATGAAAAAAATCCCTTTTACGTACATTTAATATAGCTTTAATGGCATCGCTTAGAAAGTGGATTTAAGGTGGTGAAATAGCATATTTGGATACGTTTTTTTTTACTTTTTTACCTCGAGATCTGTATCGTCTGACGAAAATAGGCACTTGGTACGTAGTTTTTGCCAGTTAAAAATGACAACTAATCCAGTATTAATATGTTTTCTGCCTTTGCCCTGTTAGAAATATAGAAATGGGTTGACGAATATGAACCATATAGCAAGAGAAGATGACGAAGTATGTCTTAGTGTTTTATACATTAATAAAATGTAGAACTTATTTAGAAACTTCATTTTAAATTTTGAAAACAAAAAAATAGACATTATTGCCTGTCTCATAATGTTTTTAAACATAAAAATACATCAATTGTGGTTCACAATCCTCTTTCTGATATTTCAGATATTTAGGTAAATGCGAATTATGTGATTTTTTTCTTAACAAATGCCGTGTATACATGTATAACAATCATGATTAGGTTGGCCCTCGGTGGCCCAATGTTTAAGGTAGTTACTGATCACAAGTCTGTCAACACTACTGTTACGGGCTCATGTTTTATTGTGGGCTGGGTTTGTTCAACTCTAACCTTAACAAACAAGGATTGTAAGTCACAATATTAAAGTATTTTCAATGCAAAATATGTATATTTATGACCCAAAATACATTTTGCCTTGATATATACATATATAAGTCTAGAGAATTATGCAACGATACAAATATAAAGATGTTTCTACTATAAAATAATTATATTAATAAATATGACAACATTTTCGACCAACTGATGGCCTTCTTCATTGTCAATATCAACCTATAATAAACGATAAAATTTGGATACTGGTACATCAGCATCCGGTAGTGATGTGATCGGATCTGATTTTATTGATCTTGATCTCGAATCACATCAATCAGTCATTACATAAAGGAGTACTGTACAGTTGTATAAACCATCTTATCTTTAACTTCTTGACATTCATGAATTTATTATTTATATATATAAAATCACATAATTCGCATTCGCATATATATATATATATATATATATATATATATATATATATAATTTTTTAAAGTGTAAAACTTTGTTTTCGCTTTAATTATGTATCTAGATGTTGTTGTACATATTTTTAAACGAATATATTATTATTTTAGTCTGTACAGCATCGTTATCTACCGTAACGATCCAACATCCCGTACGAACAATTGTTGACTATTTCTTTAGACGAATTATATATATATATATATATATATATATATATATATATATATATATATATATATATATATATATATATATATATATATATATAAATTCTGCGAGAATACTGACTTTTGATTGGCTGGACGAGGGATAACAAAATATTTTTTGTAGTAAATCCTTAAATACAACACTTCAGAAATAAGGGGTCTCTTGTCTTTTTATTTTTGCAATTTGTAATAAAACACCGGATCCCTTTCTGCACCCAAAATGATAAATTTGTTAGAAATATGGTTGGAATTTTTTCTTATTGAGAAGGGGAATTAAAAAAATCAAAACCATTGAGAAAAGGATCAATACTGTAATTTGCAAGACCTTGCCTTAAAAACGAATTGTAAAACAGATATTTAAATATGAAAAAAAAGTACTACTTTAGTTTGAAAACCATTCAGAATATTTCTGTTTGTAATGTGTTAAATTAAAATAGAACGCAAAAATGTGACTTTCGCACGAGAAACCTAAGATATACAATTCGATTATCGATTCAATAATGTAAGGTGCACACCAACACATGATCAGATTTATATAAATGTGTTATGGCTATGCAACCGTTAGCTAAGAGTTAGGAACTTTGATGTTTTGTCCAGAAATACAATTCAAAGACACTAGACCTGTTACTCGCAGAAGATAGTTTGATATTAAAATGGATTAAAATGTTTTGTATGTCAAGATTAATCTCTCCATTATTATAAAATCATACACATAATACTTCAAAAATTACAAAAAAGAATAAACTATATGCAAAAAGTACGTTTTGTTCGTTTTTGATGGGTGGTAAATATTTAAAAGTAGTTTAGGCCCTGTTTAAGTGATGTTTTGGAAATATCGTGACATAAAGTTCTAGTGGAGGAAGAAAGATTAAAAACCAGGACAAACAAGTGTGGACTGTGAGCACGCTCACAAAGGGATACCACCGCTTCGATTCAAGTCCAATTATCTCCCCTGAAGAATATCCAACAGCGACGAAAATTCTTCATGCACATCTACATATAAAATACTTCCTTCATTTAAAGTTTCATCAAAATCTGTCAAGCGGTTTAGGAGAAGTTGCGCTTACAAGGTCCCACATTGAATACTATATTTTAAAAGTCTAAGTCAAATTATCTCCCCTAAATAATATCCGACAGCGACGAAAATTCTTCATGCACATCTACATATGATGTACTTCTTTCATTTAAAGTTTCAACAAAATCTGTCAAGCGGTTTAGGAGAAGCGCTTACAAGGGATGTGGGCAGACGGGCAGACAGACAGACATGTTGATTCCTATATACCTCCAAAAACTAGTTTGCGGGGGGTATAATTATTAATATTTTGTTAACAGATATAAATGCTGCACCGTGCTCGAAAATTTTTTTCTCTTTTGTAAGAGATATTGAGTAAAATTTTGTATTTATGTCTACAATAGTTTAAGGGCGTTTATCTTCGAAACAAACCAAATGGAAACTTCAGAATTAGAATAATGAATTGAAAACCATACAATGAAAAAAATTAACTGTATTTTTTTCTATATTTATATTTTTGAAACGGTTTAAAATATATTTTAGTAATACGGTCAATCACATAAACGATCTAATTCGAATATACATTTTAATTAAAATACCACATTAACTTCCACAAGAATTGTCTCTTATATATTTTACAAAATTGTTTGTCATCGTCTAGCTTAATATTTTACAGCTTCAACGTTCTTTCGTGTGTGTGTGTGTGTGTGAGAGAGGGTGTGTGTGTGAGGGTGGGTGTGTGTGTGTTTTCGTGTGTGTGTGTGTATGTGTGTGAGGGTGGGTGTGTGTGTGTGTGTGTGAGGCTCTGTGTGCGTGCGTGTGTGTGTGTACGTGCGTGTGTGTGTGTGTGTGCGTGCGTGTAGGGGGTGTGTGAGGTTGTGTTAGGGTGCGTGTGTGTGTAACTTGATATTATGACTACGTTTTATGTGTAAGATCAACACCTTGCGAACATCGCATCCTTAATAGCAAGACTAAACATTACCAATAATAAAGTTAAAGATAATTACAAGCAGTCTGAATGCCTAGAAACTCTTTTATCGTTATGTGCTAGCTCTAGATCCGACTTAGGAAAAATAGTCACAAATTTCGAAAGAAATTTTAATCCGAGCGATCATCGTGTGTAAAGCCATATAGTGACGCAATGAAATTAAAAACTAATATTCAGCAAAACACGGCCTTGATACCAGAAAACAAGAAAATAATGAAAACTTGCTACATCGTACATGAAGCATTGTAGTATCATTACCGGTAACAAGGATAGTGTTAACCGAAAATTAAAATTAACCACAATGAAGCAACTGAGTCACAAATACATTTAAGCGATAAACACATTGACGTTGCACCATCATGTGACAATAAAAATACTGTCAATTGAATACCCGTTACTTTCGTTACAAACTATGATGTGAACATGGTCTCGGTCAATCGAGCAGACTCTCAGTTTGGTGGATAAGAAAATCGGGTGACCGTTCTTTGTCAGTGAAATGCAGATTCGAAGATGGATACCTCGTAGCGTATTCACACCGAAACGTGATCATTCACAACCTTAGCTATTTAGCAACAACCACTCTCATTGTACGCAAAAACAACTGTCTCAGTTGAAGGAACATACATATTTGCGAATAGTCAGAACACTGGCTTAGTCAATATAATATACTTTTTTGCATTTTCAACAAATCAATAGATACTTCATACTGTATTTAATCAGTGTTAAACACTTAATCACGATCTACATTACTGTGAAAAACTACAGAAGTGAGATTTTAGTGCACAAACATGTGCGTGAAATGAGAACAGCCTCAGACTGAAGGCATTGTTATCTTCTTGGGAGACTTTAACATTAAAGTAAGTGGTAACAAGATACATTTCATCAGTGACGATGGCAGCAAATATTTAGGAAATATGCCGTGGTCCGTGCTTTCGATGGTCCCTCTTCAATCATTTAATACCAATTAATATGAAGAATGGTGTAGAGAAAATACTTGCTGATTGTGATTTAAACATCATCCCATTATATGTTTGTTTGTTTGATGGTGTTTAACGCCACTTTCAGCAATTTTTTAGCTATATCATGGCGTCCAGTTTTTTTTTGAACTGTGGTAGTCCCATTATATGCAGCATAGACGTAATTTATAAGATCAAGCGTCACGAAAACAAACCAATTAAAATCCATTGTTTCATAAGAAAAGCAGTGCTCACCAACAAATTGTCCGACTATTCATTTGCTGTTTCATAGAACTTGTGGACTCTAATCAACCATTGTGACATAGACGTTTACAAAAATGAATGTGTTCGTTTAATAGAAAACAACGCAAATGAAGCTCTTCCCTTGAGCAGTTACCAAAATACTTACTGCATGGAACGAAACGTTGACAAAACTGCATGAGGATATGGTCAAGTCCACTAGATAAACTGTTGTCTCTAGACATATACTGGACTGCTTACAAATATACAAGAAATTACTCAGAACAATAATAAATTCCAGGAAACATAGGTCAACTTCACTCATAACGTTAAATCATGAAGCAAAATTATATGTGATCACTTAGAGATTTACAAACATTTTTTCAAAACATTTTGACGAGATCTCTAGTGTTGCCGATATAAGTGTGCTGATAATCTTTTATCGTTATTAGGACATGGCACTGCATTGGATGCTTTATAAGTTGCTTGTCTTTGCAAGCAGGTGATAATGCGTAAGTATCATGTAATGCTCACGGTATGGAATAAATAATTAATATATGCGAACATAATAGCATGGAATGGAAATTTAGAGTTCTCACAATCAAAGAGTAAGGTCACGATATTCTCCAAACGTCAAGTAAAAGTTTACTTGAAACTCAGTGATGGTAGTTATTCTTGTCTGCAATACAGTTAGGCATGTCGGAGTTTAGAAGAAAAATTCAACTTAGTCGAATGGACAATTTCAGCGTGCACAACACGACGACTTAACATGACAATTAAAAAAGGGTTTTAATCTATGTGTGCGTTAAATCCTCCGACCTGCAACCGTATTATAACTCAACTTTGTTATTCGAAGGTATAATACGGATGCGAGTTGTGGAACAATTTATAAAATAACGAAATACTTCTACTGGAGATGGCCACAGCTACGTATACAAATATATACAAACGTCAAGAACTGTCATCTATACCTATCTAAAAGGATTGACTTCTCTCAAGTGCATGATACAAAAAAGGCTTTCATTCTTTGGGATATAATGATCTCTTCAATCATGATGCTTACGAGACAGGTGTTGCCCACCCGTATATTCCATCTCAGCACTCCGTGTCAGACATTCGTTGTATTTTACAACATTACCATCTAACCCCATTCTCGGATAATCCATTAAAACAGGTAATTCCAACCGAAGCATAAGTAGAAGCTTATTCTAAAGCAAAGTGTTTTTGAATTTTAAAAACGTGCCTTTTGAGAACAATTAAACTTAGAGATTAAACATGCATTCTTTAAAGAAATTCATAGCGACATTAAGGCACACAAGGCATTGACAGTGGCTTATAAACGTAGTCACCTAATCCAGTAGTACATATTTCTCATATAACATTGTTCTGTTATGCAATCTAACATTCCATATGACATTCTCTTATATCACGAATGCGGATATTGTTACAGCAACCCCATCATTCATATAGTATCTAAATGATCCAGTCTAATGGTTATCCGAGACAAACTGCTTGTGCGAAATAATTAAGGTATCCGACCCATAATTGAAGTCACCGTTTAATTTTATTTTTCGACCAAGAAATACAGCTTTACTACATCACAGTATTGCTAATTAATAATGCAAATTAAATAGATTGGTTTACTTTTAGTCAATGTTAACAGTTTTGACCTCCAAACATTAGTTGCTCAAATAGTATTTCTGATGTTTACTGAACATTACCGAGGTCTGCTCAATTGAATAACAATGGACATCCGAGACACCAAATATGATCACGTGGTCAATTGTGGTTCGGATACCTTAATATCGGCCCAATATACTTCAGTGTCGAGATTCACAACATGAATGATACAGAACTTACACTCAATCTGTTGTCATGTGATAGTGAGAAGTTTTTCCATTTTAACTTTATAGATGCCGACAAGTTTAGTAAAATATGTGTAACAGACCTCTAAAAACTATGCAAAACCTACGATGACTAAGAGAAATTAGTTTTAATGTATTTTCATCTCCCATTTAAACCTATGGGCTGTGTGTACAAACAATAATACTAAGATATTCATTTATTTACTGTTGATTCAGAAATTGTTTGCAATTTTTTATTATTGCGAATAATGCGATCGTTCTGTGAGCGCATTAATTAAACATTGCAATTGTACTTTCTTTTATCCATTGACAAAATTACTCCTTTAACACAGGTATAACCGATAATGTAGAACATGCCCTGAGGCACTTTAAGAATTGTTTATACGGTCATTTAATGTTGTACGTTTCAATAAATGACATTTATTACGAAAAGATTACCGTTTGTTTTTTTGCCTTTTGTTGTTGTTTATTTATAATTGATATCTAGTATTGTGTGGAAATGATAATTCTTTCACATGGTTGCACTCAAACCTGCATCATGATATTGAATAAGATAAAGACAGTCAACAAATAATAACATATTTTTATTCTGTAAATTAAAAAAATAATAATATTGCATTCAAAACATATGATGACAACAAACATCATTATTTTAAGTTACTATTGAGTATGAAGCACAAGCACAAGTATACAATCCGTATTTTATAACATCAAACGTCTTGTTAAAAACGATCAATAGTTCAATTGAAATTCACAACATTGAACACTCAATACTGTCACTTATACCATATTTTTCCAACTTATTAAAATAAGGTCTCTTCAACTCATGGAATGCATTGCACTACCATTTGGCGTGTAGGTGTTTTAGCATCGAAGTTCTGAGGTCGAATTTGTTCGTGCTGTTTTCTTCTTTAAGATTTCTGGCATCAATATCTGCATACAAGTCAATGAGTCCATTTTTCATGGCATTGTTTAGTTCCCTATTTACGCTGAGATCTATAGATTGGAGTTCCCCTTTACAACGAGCCTTAGATAAAGCGTCGAGAACATCTTGGCATCGGTAACTGGTAAGTGTTTTATCTCTTTCCCTTGTGCAATGTACTTTTTCTTTATTTCACGGACTGAAGGTCGTTAATGAATTTACGTGCGGCAGTAACGTTACCATGCTCTGTGGCGTACTTGGCAATTTTTGCACGGACCTCTGGAGTTTAGTGATTATTACTAGTTTTTCTCTTAACGCTGCGTTTAGTTGAAATAGTAATGTTATAGTGCTTTAATTTTTATTGTTTTACTGTAAATATGAATTTAAATTGATTATTAATTAAAGAATTGCATAATGTAAATCTGCAGTTAGTATGGTTTGATTTGAGTTGGATTTAATCGCTAATTGAGTGATGTTCGTATTTTATGCTTCAGTCACACTACACCGTATAGCGTTAACGGACGTCCAACGCATAACAAAATTTTCAATCCGTCTAAGTCCGTTCGCATGCGTTTCTTTTCCGTTTATCATGCGGCGTTTGCGCTTCTTGTCCGGCGATGTCCAGCGGTGTTCGTTCCGTTCAGTGG
Organism: Limnoperna fortunei; assembly: GCA_944474755.1. Taxonomy (NCBI): domain Eukaryota; kingdom Metazoa; phylum Mollusca; class Bivalvia; order Mytilida; family Modiolidae; genus Limnoperna; species Limnoperna fortunei. Next base: position 58,481,569 of record OX104122.1, on the reverse strand, counting down.
AAAGTTTTGAACACGTTCAAAATTTGGAACGTACAGCACCGGATAAAGTTGTCCGTCATATGTACGGTAACCATGCGCTGGCATGCGTTTTGTTCGTTACTCGTACGTTCCTTATTCTGTACTTGTCCGGTTCGAGTCCGTTCTTGCCCGGTGGACCTGATTTACGGCCGGACTACTAACGGACATGCAGCGGATGTAAACGTAATTTAAACGAGTTAAAAGTTCAAAGAACGTTTTGTCAGTTCTTCATTCGTGGCGTGTACGTTTTGTGCAGTACAAATCCGTTACTAGTACGTTGAAGTCCGTTAACTGTACGTCGTTCATCCAGTATATGTGCGTTGATCGTTCGGTCATTGTGCGTTTTGCACGTTTTATGCGCCCCGTACAGCGATCATTTTCATCACCGGATAACTTTCAGCAGCATTTTTCTTTGCGTTTGGCGTCCGTTAAGGTAGCACAGTAGTAAATGTTTTGGCTATAGTCGAAAACACTAACATTTCTGTGATTTGCATACCTTTCTAACATTGATCAGCATTTACCTGGACTAGGAAATTAATAAACTTTCATTTACCATTTAAAAAATATATGCCATATATATCCGTGACCAATTCCTTTTTTCGCTAGTAAGAACATTTTGAGACGCTCCCACTTTTACATGCAATTTCTAATGCAGTGAATGTACAAATACTACATTGTTTAAAAAATTACCAAAATTTTATCTTGCAAGATCTGAGAAAAATTTTACCACTTTTTAAAACTTAATTTATGCAGGAGCTTACAGCTAAAAAAATGTACATATCTAACCACTATTTACCAAATCAGAACACAACGAAGTATTCAGTACTGTACTTAATGTAGGGTACACAATCTGGTAACTTGTTACTGGTACACATTTACTACTGTTATGCCTATACCAAGTTTGCAAGAGAACCAATTTAGCCAATATTTCTACATCAAGTACATAGGTCATATGTGAATTAAAATCAATATATTGGTATTCAAAGTGTTCTTGAAAAATTCTTCTATTCTTTAGCCCTACCCAAGGAGAAAAATTGCATATGTATATAACATGTGTTTGAAGACATCTTCAGAATAAAAATTTGCATATCTGTCACTGCCCCTGCACTTTTAAATAAGAAAATAATATCAAAGTTCTATAACAGATACCTTTTAAATGCACTAGCCTTATATTATACTATTGGCCATCCCAATTTATGCTGGCACACTAAGATATGGTGGCTTCCAATGGCTGACCACTCCATCTTTTAAACTATGCCATATTGTCCCCTAAATTGTTTCTAAGTGGCTTCAAATTAACAAGATTGTGCTTTTAGACAAGAAAACCTATTAAACAAGTACAAATAAATCAACAAATTTTAATTTAACCTGTTTTATACCTTTAATTAGTGCGAAATAAAAGTACCATTATTTCAATCAAAGGCTGTTAATAACACTAAATTCCACAAAAAAATTATACTTAAGTAAAGGAAATCTGTTTTCTCTTTTAAGTTAGATATTTGGACCCTAATTATGCCTTTACAAACCATCTGTTGAACAGATTTTGCTAAATCATGTGCATAATAATCACTTTTATAGACAATACAATGCCATTTTTGGCTAATTTTTGCTTATTTTGGACTAAAATTTAAAAAAAATTTGAACTTGTTCCTATTAATTTGCTTAATTTTGGCCCTAAATTCAGCAATTGGGGACAAAATCTAGTTTTCAGCCAAAGGTTTTTATTGTCATATCAAAACTTTGGGAGAAATTGATCCAAAGTTCAAACTGATCAGTACGGTTTAAAATTTACCTTATTTTTGGCCTAATTTTTTTTATCGAAATTTAATTTAATGCCCATGAATATACCCAATTCATTGCGAAAAGTAAAGATGATCATACAGAAAGAAAGTTAAAATGGAATAAAGACAGGAGAACACTTTCCTGTGATTGTGTGTGGTTTTTTAATATGTGTATATAGAAAAATGCAAAAAGTGCTGACTTAGCAGTTTTTATAGTGTCCATTAGACAATACCTTCTTTTTGAGTACTGCCTTCAGTTAGTTTCAACAAGAAATACCACAATCTATGCAAAAAATAACCTTGATGTACTCTCAAAAATAAAAATCCACAAAACATCATCTGACATATAGGTAGCACAGTAGTAAATGTTTTGGCTATAGTCGAAAACACTAACATTTCTGTGATTTGCATACCTTTCTAACATTGATCAGCATTTACCTGGACTAGGAAATTAATAAACTTTCATTTACCATTTAAAAAATATATGCCATATATATCCGTGACCAATTCCTTTTTTCGCTAGTAAGAACATTTTGAGACGCTCCCACTTTTACATGCAATTTCTAATGCAGTGAATGTACAAATACTACATTGTTTAAAAAATTACCAAAATTTTATCTTGCAAGATCTGAGAAAAATTTTACCACTTTTTAAAACTTAATTTATGCAGGAGCTTACAGCTAAAAAAATGTACATATCTAACCACTATTTACCAAATCAGAACACAACGAAGTATTCAGTACTGTACTTAATGTAGGGTACACAATCTGGTAACTTGTTACTGGTACACATTTACTACTGTTATGCCTATACCAAGTTTGCAAGAGAACCAATTTAGCCAATATTTCTACATCAAGTACATAGGTCATATGTGAATTAAAATCAATAAAAGATATATTGGTATTCAAAGTGTTCTTGAAAAATTCTTCTATTCTTTAGCCCTACCCAAGGAGAAAAATTGCATATGTATATAACATGTGTTTGAAGACATCTTCAGAATAAAAATTTGCATATCTGTCACTGCCCCTGCACTTTTAAATAAGAAAATAATATCAAAGTTCTATAACAGATACCTTTTAAATGCACTAGCCTTATATTATACTATTGGCCATCCCAATTTATGCTGGCACACTAAGATATGGTGGCTTTCAATGGCTGACCACTCCATCTTTTAAACTATGCCATATTGTCCCCTAAATTGTTTCTAAGTGGCTTCAAATTAACAAGATTGTGCTTTTAGACAAGAAAACCTATTAAACAAGTACAAATAAATCAACAAATTTTAATTTAACCTGTTTTATACCTTTAATTAGTGCGAAATAAAAGTACCATTATTTCAATCAAAGGCTGTTAATAACACTAAATTCCACAAAAAATTATACTTAAGTAAAGGAAATCTGTTTTCTCTTTTAAGTTAGATATTTGGACCCTAATTATGCCTTTACAAACCATCTGTTGAACAGATTTTGCTAAATCATGTGCATAATAATCACTTTTATAGACAATACAATGCCATTTTTGGCTAATTTTTGCTTATTTTGGACTAAAATTTAAAAAAAATTTGAACTTGTTCCTATTAATTTGCTTAATTTTGGCCCTAAATTCAGCAATTGGGGACAAAATCTAGTTTTCAGCCAAAGGTTTTTATTGTCATATCAAAACTTTGGGAGAAATTGATCCAAAGTTCAAACTGATCAGTACGGTTTAAAATTTACCTTATTTTTGGCCTAATTTTTTTTATCGAAATTTAATTTAATGCCCATGAATATACCCAATTCATTGCGAAAAGTAAAGATGATCATACAGAAAGAAAGTTAAAATGGAATAAAGACAGGAGAACACTTTCCTGTGATTGTGTGTGGTTTTTTAATATGTGTATATAGAAAAATGCAAAAAGTGCTGACTTAGCAGTTTTTATAGTGTCCATTAGACAATACCTTCTTTTTGAGTACTGCCTTCAGTTAGTTTCAACAAGAAATACCACAATCTATGCAAAAAATAACCTTGATGTACTCTCAAAAATAAAAATCCACAAAACATCATCTGACATATAGGTAGCACAGTAGTAAATGTTTTGGCTATAGTCGAAAACACTAACATTTCTGTGATTTGCATACCTTTCTAACATTGATCAGCATTTACCTGGACTAGGAAATTAATAAACTTTCATTTACCATTTAAAAAATATATGCCATATATATCCGTGACCAATTCCTTTTTTCGCTAGTAAGAACATTTTGAGACGCTCCCACTTTTACATGCAATTTCTAATGCAGTGAATGTACAAATACTACATTGTTTAAAAAATTACCAAAATTTTATCTTGCAAGATCTGAGAAAAATTTTACCACTTTTTAAAACTTAATTTATGCAGGAGCTTACAGCTAAAAAAATGTACATATCTAACCACTATTTACCAAATCAGAACACAACGAAGTATTCAGTACTGTACTTAATGTAGGGTACACAATCTGGTAACTTGTTACTGGTACACATTTACTACTGTTATGCCTATACCAAGTTTGCAAGAGAACCAATTTAGCCAATATTTCTACATCAAGTACATAGGTCATATGTGAATTAAAATCAATATATTGGTATTCAAAGTGTTCTTGAAAAATTCTTCTATTCTTTAGCCCTACCCAAGGAGAAAAATTGCATATGTATATAACATGTGTTTGAAGACATCTTCAGAATAAAAATTTGCATATCTGTCACTGCCCCTGCACTTTTAAATAAGAAAATAATATCAAAGTTCTATAACAGATACCTTTTAAATGCACTAGCCTTATATTATACTATTGGCCATCCCAATTTATGCTGGCACACTAAGATATGGTGGCTTTCAATGGCTGACCACTCCATCTTTTAAACTATGCCATATTGTCCCCTAAATTGTTTCTAAGTGGCTTCAAATTAACAAGATTGTGCTTTTAGACAAGAAAACCTATTAAACAAGTACAAATAAATCAACAAATTTTAATTTAACCTGTTTTATACCTTTAATTAGTGCGAAATAAAAGTACCATTATTTCAATCAAAGGCTGTTAATAACACTAAATTCCACAAAAAATTATACTTAAGTAAAGGAAATCTGTTTTCTCTTTTAAGTTAGATATTTGGACCCTAATTATGCCTTTACAAACCATCTGTTGAACAGATTTTGCTAAATCATGTGCATAATAATCACTTTTATAGACAATACAATGCCATTTTTGGCTAATTTTTGCTTATTTTGGACTAAAATTTAAAAAAAATTTGAACATGTTCCTATTAATTTGCTTAATTTTGGCCCTAAATTCAGCAATTGGGGACAAAATCTAGTTTTCAGCCAAAGGTTTTTATTGTCATATCAAAACTTTGGGAGAAATTGATCCAAAGTTCAAACTGATCAGTACGGTTTAAAATTTACCTTATTTTTGGCCTAATTTTTTTATCGAAATTTAATTTAATGCCCATGAATATACCCAATTCATTGCGAAAAGTAAAGATGATCATACAGAAAGAAAGTTAAAATGGAATAAAGACAGAACACTTTCCTGTGATTGTGTGTGGTTTTTTAATATGTGTATATAGAAAAATGCAAAAAGTGCTGACTTAGCAGTTTTTATAGTGTCCATTAGACAATACCTTCTTTTTGAGTACTGCCTTCAGTTAGTTTCAACAAGAAATACCACAATCTATGCAAAAAATAACCTTGATGTACTCTCAAAAATAAAAATCCACAAAACATCATCTGACATATAGGTAGCACAGTAGTAAATGTTTTGGCTATAGTCGAAAACACTAACATTTCTGTGATTTGCATACCTTTCTAACATTGATCAGCATTTACCTGGACTAGGAAATTAATAAACTTTCATTTACCATTTAAAAAATATATGCCATATATATCCGTGACCAATTCCTTTTTTCGCTAGTAAGAACATTTTGAGACGCTCCCACTTTTACATGCAATTTCTAATGCAGTGAATGTACAAATACTACATTGTTTAAAAAATTACCAAAATTTTATCTTGCAAGATCTGAGAAAAATTTTACCACTTTTTAAAACTTAATTTATGCAGGAACTTACAGCTAAAAAAATGTACATATCTAACCACTATTTACCAAATCAGAACACAACGAAGTATTCAGTACTGTACTTAATGTAGGGTACACAATCTGGTAACTTGTTACTGGTACACATTTACTACTGTTATGCCTTAACGCTATGCGGTGTAATGCGTCTACACCATTATATATCTATATGTAATTGTTTATTAGAAGACTGCACTGTAATCTACTATCTCATAATTAGTGATTAGGTTCTTTATTTCATGGTTCAGTTGTCTTACATTTCATTGGTTGATAGTTTTGGCGGTTTATTTCTTTTGTTCAATCCAGTTTAGGGCAATTCGAATAGTTATTCCTGGTGTTTGAAATGGCAGCAGGTTGAAATCTTTCTGCAACTAATACGTTGTACTACTGAAATTTAAATACACAGTTTTGTTTTTGCAACATTCATTTGATTCAGGCTTGTTATTTAACATTTCTCTCCATAATAGAAAATCTTTTAACAGTAATAATTAATTTACGATTTAGCATGAAAGTCGCGAATTAATGCGTGAGCGTAAGTTTATCTGGTTTGCCTAAATAACTATTTAATATTAATAAATCTAGTTAGTTCATTGTATCTTTATCCAGAACTATGTAAATACTAACTTTTATTAAACTAGCAAACCAGTTTAGGAGTGCACGATTAATTTGCGCTTGAGATGTACGAGTTGTAAAAGTTCGAATTTTAAACTAGGAGTATAAAAAGTTTATGTGAAATTCAGATATGCTTTACGCTCCTCAATTATAAGGTTACAGAGGTGTCCAGAACTATGTAAATACTAAACTTTTATTAAACTAGCAAACCAGTTTAGGAGTGCACGATTAATTTGCGCTTGAGATGTACGAGTTGTAAAAGTTCGAATTTTAAACTAGGAGTATAAAAAGTTTATGTGAAATTCAGATATGCTTTACGCTCCTCAATTATAAGGTTACATTTGTCATATGCAACTATTACTGTCATAATTAGGTTCGATAACTCTGTTTATCAATGAACGACTGTTGTGTATCATTAACACCAAACTTTTATAATATATCAAATTGCTGTTATTATTAATAAAATTATTTTATGTGTTTTAAACATATTATTAATATTTAACAATTTTTTCTATTTTTTATATATACTTTTATTTTTTATCATTTATGGAGTTCCTCGTTTATTGTTGTTTCTCCGTGGCATCATTATTTTTTTTATACTCAAAAACTACTACTATAATTCATTATTTAATAAAATTATTAATGAATTATGGTTACCTAATAAACATTTGTGACTGATGTGTTATTTAGAACACCTTCAATGTATTGAAATTTAACCCATGCTGTGTCTTCCTGATAAAGCTTGTACTGCCATTAACTTGTATTATCTGTACAGGATGTTTATTGAACAGCTTATTCCTTAAAACTTGAATTTTGACTATCTTATTGCGTGAGAAAAATGGGGATATTTTTGTAATTATCTTTAACATAAATACTTTATAAATGTTTATCACAAAGTTCATTACCACATTTTCAATTCAAGACAATGCAATTGCAGTTAGTTTTGTCTAAAGACAGTATTTTGTTTGTCAAATACTCTTAAAGTTTTTTTTAATTTAATTATTAAAATATTTACATCTAAATTAAACATGTTACAAATTTCTGAGATATAATTAAACCATAAAAATACCACACATCCCTGTCCCTTGTCTGAACCACGTGGTCTGCACTCCGCCATGTTAAAAATTGTAAAATGAGCTAATTTCAAATGAAATGGGAAGTATGAAGATCAAAAATTAAAGTGTTAAAAATGTGAAAATTAAATACATCAATATGTCTACTATTTGTATATATGTGCAACACTATGTTTATACGAACTGTATTTATGCAATTTACGTCAGAAGTGGAGCACATTTGACAATTTCCCATTGAAACAATGTAACCAGAAGGCATAAAATAAGGCTTTTTTTCAAACAAAATGGGAAGTATTTTGCAAGTAATTTAAACTGATAAAATTCATATCATTCGAAAGATAAGGGACTGTAGAACTGGGAACAATGTGCAAAACATATATATTTTATTTATTTAACAAGATATCGGCGTTTTTTTTTAATCGTCCCATTGATTTTCTATTGAGTGAAAAATCCAATATGGCTGACAAAAATACGTCACAGATGTCACGTGATGTCGCTAAAAGTTGTATATGGTATATTTGTATATTTTTGTTGTACAGGTTACCAGGACGAGGTGACGAACCTACTTAATAACTGTTGATTATTTGCCACTTGCACGATATGTGAGGTAAGCAAAGTGTGATTTGTTTTCTTATCGCTTTGTTTATATGCTTACTGCATTTAACTATCTATATAGCTTTGCTTATGTTTCATATCGCATATTTTAATTTGTATTTGCCATGTAAGTGCATTTTATAATATTCATAGTAATTACGAGTAAAATTACTAATTAACAGTTACTTGGTTAACGAATCAGTTAACGAATAAATTTAAGTTAAACATTTGAAACTAGATATTTCACTTCTAGACAATGTGATGCTATTTTTGTTTTATTATTTACAATCTAGTAAATGCAAATGAAATTTTTGGCATGGATTTAAGATTGTTATTGCATTTATTTATATATTTGTTATTACATGGCTATCATCATACTGTGAACATCTGTTAATAAAAGTCATAGGACCCTGAAATAGTTGTAATTTCTCACCCCTCGAGGAAAGGACTTTTACATTAACAGCTTTGTCAGGGTCTTGTAATCTTAAGACGATGTCGTCTGTAGCGCGCTTTTTTGTAACGAACATCTACATTGACATAAAATGATGTGTATTCAGGTTGGTGTATGTAATGATCGGAAATTGTAACCATTGTTTTAGCCTTTCGCAATATTGTTATTGTGTATTTCCTCTTTTAGAATTTATGTTAGATAATAAAAGTAGCATGGTCGCCATGTGTTTAATTCCTTTGTTCTAGTGGTAATATCTTCACTACAGACAGGTTGTACCCAAACACACAAAAACACAACATTAAAGTCATAACATTGGAGACGAGAACGAAGGAAATGGCCGAAAATCTAAACTTACCGGCATTTCCGTGTTTTTATATTGAAACAGACAAAGCCAACGCGGGTCCACGATGGCAAAAATGGGTAGACAGGCTAGATAATCTGTTTCTGGGACTGGACATTGATGACTAAACCAAGAAACCAATATATAACAAATGTTTTTGCTTTTGTCGTGAATCTTATTTAGTGCATGTTTCTGTATTATACCCCAGAATTCTTAGGATTTGTGGCACAGAAAGAAAACTTCACGAAAACTTTGACAAAACCGCAACAAAAGGGTCTTTGTAAGCGTTTATAATAAAAAAATCTCGACCTCGGTGTTTTAAGTAGCAGTAATCTACTATTGATCACCGAGGTTGTCTGTTCGACACTTACAACGAGAGGGTGTGCTCGACTCATCCCTAAATTTGCGAAAAGTACCAGTTTTCATGTGGAAGGTCGGCGGTTTCACTGGGTACTTCCCTATAAACTCTCGACGCCCTATTATATAGACTAATATAATTTTAGTTAAATTTTAATTGATAATGGCATTCAACAAACTTTAAACATAAATACAATAATGATAACGCGAAAGCGGGAAGTGAAATTTAAAATGTTGATTCCGCCGTCACGGTTTTCGTCTTTAAAACATTTTCGAAGACAAATACGAGAGGTACGCCTGGGCACGCGAGGTCAAATATTTTTTGAAGTCATTGTGTGAGTGTGTTTCTTTTATTTATTTCTTTTTACGTTTCCAAAAAATCAAAACCACGTAGAAAAGGATCAATAATGTTTAAGTACTTGCCTTTAGAACAAATAATGTTAAACGCTCTGCTACATCTTAATAATTGGGATTTTAAATACTGTTTTGGGTTTTAGCGCCACTGGTGAGTCCAGATTAGGCGAAACGTGAGTATGGCGTAGTAAATTTTATTAACCTTAGAATCTTTGATGACATTTTATTTACATCCACTAGGTCGATGCCTCTGCTGGTGGACTGTTAGTCCCTGAGGTTATCAATAGCCCAGTAGTATAGTCACACGTCGGTGCTAACAGGAATATCATTGATGTTTTAGTGATATAATCAGTGTTTAAATTTACTGCCCTGAAATTTCGAAAATTATATAAATTATAAGTTTTCTATTTTAAGTTGTAGATGGCCTAAGCCGAATTTGGTATAAACGTTCTAGAATTTTTTGTGATAAGAGCTCTACTACATCTTAATCATTTGGATTTTAAATATTGTTTGGGTTTTAAAGCCACTGATGAGTCTTGATAAGGCGAAAAGCGCGTCTGGCTTAGTAAATTTTAATTATTTCATATCAGTAAAATTATGTTTGTTTCAATTGGATAAAACAAAGTCACTTGGTATTAATTAATCTGCATTAGGTAGCATGATATATTTGCAGGTTTTTGGAAAGTCGACACAAATTTTTCAACGGTCCCATTGAACACAACCAATATACTTCTGTATTATGAAAGCAGTATTGCGTTTAATTCCTTTGTTCTAGTGGTAATATCTTCACTACAGACAGGTTGTACCCAAACACACAAAAACACAACATTAAAGTCATAACATTGGAGACGAGAACGAAGGAAATGGCCGAAAATCTAAACTTACCGGCATTTCCGTGTTTTTATATTGAAACAGACAAAGCCAACGCGGGTCCACGATGGCAAAAATGGGTAGACAGGCTAGATAATCTGTTTCTGGGACTGGACATTGATGACTAAACCAAGAAACCAATATATAACAAATGTTTTTGCTTTTGTCGTGAATCTTATTTAGTGCATGTTTCTGTATTATACCCCAGAATTCTTAGGATTTGTGGCACAGAAAGAAAACTTCACGAAAACTTTGACAAAACCGCAACAAAAGGGTCTTTGTAAGCGTTTATAATAAAAAAATCTCGACCTCGGTGTTTTAAGTAGCAGTAATCTACTATTGATCACCGGGGTTGTCTGTTCGACACTAACAACGAGAGGGTGTGCTCGACTCATCCCTAAATTTGCGAAAAGTACCAGTTTTCATGTGGAAGGTCGGCGGTTTCACTGGGTACTTCCCTATAAACTCTCGACGCCCTATTATATAGACTAATATAATTTTAGTTAAATTTTAATTGATAATGGCATTCAACAAACTTTAAACATAAATACAATAATGATAACGCGAAAGCGGGAAGTGAAATTTAAAATGTTGATTCCGCCGTCACGGTTTTCGTCTTTAAAACATTTTCGAAGACAAATACGAGAGGTACGCCTGGGCACGCGAGGTCAAATATTTTTTGAAGTCATTGTGTGAGTGTGTTTCTTTTATTTATTTCTTTTTACGTTTCCAAAAAATCAAAACCACGTAGAAAAGGATCAATAATGTTTAAGTACTTGCCTTTAGAACAAATAATGTTAAACGCTCTGCTACATCTTAATAATTGGGATTTTAAATACTGTTTTGGGTTTTAGCGCCACTGGTGAGTCCTGATTAGGCGAAACGTGAGTATGGCGTAGTAAATTTTATTAACCTTAGAATCTTTGATGACATTTTATTTACATCCACTAGGTCGATGCCTCTGCTGGTGGACTGTTAGTCCCTGAGGTTATCAATAGCCCAGTAGTATAGTCACACGTCGGTGCTAACAGGAATATCATTGATGTTTTAGTGATATAATCAGTGTTTAAATTTACTGCCCTGAAATTTCGAAAATTATATAAATTATAAGTTTTCTATTTTAAGTTGTAGATGGCCTAAGCCGAATTTGGTATAAACGTTCTAGAATTTTTTGTGATAAGAGCTCTACTACATCTTAATCATTTGGATTTTAAATATTGTTTGGGTTTTAAAGCCACTGATGAGTCTTGATAAGGCGAAAAGCGCGTCTGGCTTAGTAAATTTTAATTATTTCATATCAGTAAAATTATGTTTGTTTCAATTGGATAAAACAAAGTCACTTGGTATTAATTAATCTGCATTAGGTAGCATGATATATTTGCAGGTTTTTGGAAAGTCGACACAAATTTTTCAACGGTCCCATTGAACACAACCAATATACTTCTGTATTATGAAAGCAGTATTCAGTTATCTTTCATATTCTGAAAGATAAATGTTTAAAGATTGTAAACAGATAAGTCATAATTGAGGACATGAAAAATCACTTTATGTTTTACAAAAACTTAATTACAGTTCATGATTGTCCATTATTAAAAAACATCTCTATTCATTTTGTGTTATGCTTGTGATTGGTAATAAGCATAATAGAAAAACGTGTATACACAAACAAACATTGGGTGATTAATATCAGCAGTTACAAATTACCCTTTTCAGACATCTTTTTATTAATTTAATTTCTCTTGATCTTGGGAACTCTGATTGAAAGGGGCTATTTTAGCAAATTTATTTAAGTTAGTAATTACCCTTATTAAGTTGTAATTAATTAATACTACAAACGCAATTGCCAAATTTTAATTAATATTTATTACAACCCATTCTCTTAATGTTGTGCCCACCTGTGCACTCGTTATGTAATCACAGGTGTGATGAACAAATGGATTAATAAACAACTATGTCATAAGGTGTAAATCCCTAGGCAGCTAATACCCATGTCATATTATTTGTCTAATTGGTTAAAGCCATAAACATCTGGCATTAGTTTAACTGGTATAAGTTTATTTATAAGTTCCTGTTAAAATCAAAGAAAAAAATACAAAACAGTTTCGATTTTAACTCACTGGGACCAGTTCATATAATTTATAATTCATAAAATCTGTAAGGTTATACGCAAATTTATTAATATATAAACATAGTGCCGGTAACCTGAGTCTTAAACAGACAGCTTATTTCCGGGAGGCGTCTTTCGAAAGCCGAAAACACGATCATATCCGTGTCGACACTTGTTCGGTAATTAAGTATTGGCGCGACAATGAAAAGTGGACGATATCGTTAGATTCCAGTCCCGTTGATTAATAGGTTCCTGCATTAATATAGCAGGTTTAAATACAAAATGCATTTGTCACAGAAAATGCATTATATTCCTTCACAAGGTACTTTTTCGGCTATTATATTGTGGTCAAAGGATGTAATTGTGATTCCAACTTGACTTTGAAGTGCTGATGACATTCGACATCACACCACTATTTGGATTTATCCCCATTAGATGTGGGATTACATTCAGAGTCCGACGCTGTGTGCCTGTCCTGTATTTTTAGTATTCGCAAGAAGAACCTGTAGTTTGTAAGGAAGAATTGTGGTCGTAGGATGTAATTGTGCTAATATTTGAAGATACATTCTAATTTTGATAGAACAAACTACAGTAGAACTTCGATAACTCGAACTCGCTGGGGTCGTCAAAATAGTTCGAGCTATCGGTAGTTCGAGCCACTGAAGTTGGACAACTTCCGGAAATGTATCTGTTCCGTACCGTGACAGTTATTGCTTTTTAGGTCGCTCGTTAATTTACTGCACGCGAAATGGTTGTTTTGGGAACAAACATTCTTTTTAAGTGTATGTAGATGTTTATTTCATGAATTTTGACACGAATAAAGTTATTTAGTCCTTATAATTTTTGAAATTGGAAATTTCATCATCAGTTATTATTCACTTCCGTTGATTGCGCAAAAAACCAGTTTGTGCACGGTATATCTGCCATCGCTGTTCAATTTAGTAAATAATTTCCACAGTATTTATTGCTGACACGTTTTGTAAGAATTATCTTAGCTTTGACAATAGGTATTTTAACAGCGAGCAAAGCTCGCAGCTGGCAGCGAAGATGTCCGCTTGACTTGGGGAGTTTTTTACGTCCTACACCGTCAACTAAATGCCCTTGGTCGGACGCTTACTTACTTACTTATGGGGGTTTTTAACGTCCTTGACTACCGTAAAACGGTCTCGCACGGATTTAATGGTCGGACGCGAATATATACGGCAATTACGTGTCACGTGGTCTAAATGAAATCATGTGATCAAAATCTGCTTAGGCCACACAGAATTAATTTCTTGTTCTTCGGACTTTAACTTTGAAAATAGGAGCGAGCGAGCGAAATTTTTTTCATTAATTTTTTTTTTGAAGTTCTGATTTTGTGGAGCGAATGATTTTTTTAAGGCGAGCGACATGTTTTTAAGTTTTTTAAAAGATTTGTTTTCAGGTTTTCATGGTTAAACTGATGCGAGAGAGCGATTTTTTTAATTTTGAAGAAAATAACTGAAATAAAAAAATGTATTTGATATTAAACAAGTGTATGTTTTCCATGTTTTATGACTTAACCAATTGATTAATAAATTATATAGCGGAAAAGAATTGTCTTAAATTGTTTTTCTCTTCTGAAAAGATGCTTTCAAGGCTTTCTATCAATATGTACAGACGGACCAACAGACAGCCCATACCACTATACAGTTATGTCTCCAAATCTTTTTGGCAAGGCATAATTTAAAGATTATTTAAAAAGAAATAACAAAAGACAACCTGTCTTTATTAACAATAACAAACAGTAAAAATAACACATATAGAAAACTATAACAATTTGTAAATATTAAAATATAAAAACCAAATAATATATTGAAAGCACATTCTTATATATACACATCCATGTATAACATAAATAGTGGACAGTATTTTCATGGATGGTGTAACTATTATGCCATCGTTTCCCCTACACAAAATCTTGGGATTATCCTTATTTTTGATTCTTTTAATGTTGTCATATCTAAGGTTAGAAACATTGGCGTGCGTTGAAGACTTTTCTTGTATGCATGTAAATAGGTGTCGTCCATTCGACATTCTAATGCTGTATTTGGTAGCAGTATTTTAAACTGGGTGGCAACTGCTGCCACAACCACACACTTGTTTTCTGTCATTGTTTTCTACATTTTACTTTCGGTTTTGATTTTATAGAGGACTAAAACGGTATTTTAACCTTCTAAGTTCTGAATGAATCGTAAAACGCGGAGAACGTTATTTTTTTTAAAGACAACTTCCGGTTCTGGATGCGGGCGGGTTTCCGGTTAATGGGGGCGGTCCGACGAACAAATAATTAATTCGGCGCGGCCTTAATGCTGATATTGTTTTTTTTTCGTCCGGAAGTTGATATCGTCAAAAAACACAAAGTGAATGAAGAAGGGCTAAAATTAATTTCAAAGAATAACTTAAAATTAAAGTTGACATCGATTAAAAATAAATATTATATTTAAAAACAACAACAAAAATTTCATACTATTTTTTTGCATTCTCTAAATCGATCTTTAAAAACTGACAATCATAAGACATTTTATGTGATAAAAAAAAGACATCACGTGATAACTGGAATGTTTTTTAGGCACTTTTAGGGTATTCGGAAGTAACGTCATTTATGAAAGCACATTATATATAAATAATAAAGGACTTTATTGTCTGTGCTCGCATTTTGGCAATGCCTACTCCATATTATCAGTAAAACTGCAAATGATAACAATAGTCGTAAATGATTTTTAATTCGAATGGTTTCGTTTTTTTAATAACATAACAAAATTTTCAATCCGTCTAAGTCCGTTTGCATGCGTTTCTTTTCCGTTTATCATGCGGCGTTTGCGCTTCTTGTCCGGCGATGTCCAGCGGTGTTCGTTCCGTTCAGTGGAAAGTTTTGAACACGTTCAAAATTTGGAACGTACAGCACCGGATAAAGTTGTCCGTCATATGTACGGTAACCATGCGCTGGTATGCGTTTTGTTCGTTACTCGTACGTTCCTTATTCTGTACTTGTCCGGTTCGAGTCCGTTCTTGCCCGGTGGACCTGATTTACGGCCGGACTACTAACGGACATGCAGCGGATGTAAACGTAATTTAAACGAGTTAAAAGTTCAAAGAACGTTTTGTCAGTTCTTCATTCGTGGCGTGTACGTTTTGTGCAGTACAAATCCGTTACTAGTACGTTGAAGTCCGTTAACTGTACGTCGTTCATCCAGTATATGTGCGTTGATCGTTCGGTCATTGTGCGTTTTGCACGTTTTATGCGCCCCGTACAGCGATCATTTTCATCACCGGATAACTTTCAGCAGCATTTTTCTTTGCGTTTGGCGTCCGTTAACGCTATGCGGTGTAATGCGTCTACACCATTATATATCTATATGTAATTGTTTATTAGAAGACTGCACTGTAATCTACTATCTCATAATTAGTGATTAGGTTCTTTATTTCATGGTTCAGTTGTCTTACATTTCATTGGTTGATAGTTTTGGCGGTTTATTTCTTTTGTTCAATCCAGTTTAGGGCAATTCGAATAGTTATTCCTGGTGTTTGAAATATGGTAGCAGGTTGAAATCTTTCTGCAACTAATACGTTGTACTACTGAAATTTAAATACACAGTTTTGTTTTTGCAACATTCATTTGATTCAGGCTTGTTATTTAACATTTCTCTCCATAATAGAAAATCTTTTAACAGTAATAATTAATTTACGATTTAGCATGAAAGTCGCGAATTAATGCGTGAGCGTAAGTTTATCTGGTTTGCCTAAATAACTATTTAATATTAATAAATCTAGTTAGTTCATTGTATCTTTATCCAGAACTATGTAAATACTAACTTTTATTAAACTAGCAAACCAGTTTAGGAGTGCACGATTAATTTGCGCTTGAGATGTACGAGTTGTAAAAGTTCGAATTTTAAACTAGGAGTATAAAAAGTTTATGTGAAATTCAGATATGCTTTACGCTCCTCAATTATAAGGTTACAGAGGTGTCCAGAACTATGTAAATACTAAACTTTTATTAAACTAGCAAACCAGTTTAGGAGTGCACGATTAATTTGCGCTTGAGATGTACGAGTTGTAAAAGTTCGAATTTTAAACTAGGAGTATAAAAAGTTTATGTGAAATTCAGATATGCTTTACGCTCCTCAATTATAAGGTTACATTTGTCATATGCAACTATTACTGTCATAATTAGGTTCGATAACTCTGTTTATCAATGAACGACTGTTGTGTATCATTAACACCAAACTTTTATAATATATCAAATTGCTGTTATTATTAATAAAATTATTTTATGTGTTTTAAACATATTATTAATATTTAACAATTTTTTTCTATTTTTTATATATACTTTTATTTTTTATCATTTATGGAGTTCCTCGTTTATTGTTGTTTCTCCGTGGCATCATTATTTTTTTTATACTCAAAAACTACTACTATAGTTCATTATTTAATAAAATTATTAATGAATTATGGTTACCTAATAAACATTTGTGACTGATGTGTTATTTAGAACACCTTCAATGTATTGAAATTTAACCCATGCTGTGTCTTCCTGATAAAGCTTGTACTGCCATTAACTTGTATTATCTGTACAGGATGTTTATTGAACAGCTTATTCCTTAAAACTTGAATTTTGACTATCTTATTGCGTGAGAAAAATGGGGATATTTTTGTAATTATCTTTAACATAAATACTTTATAAATGTTTATCACAAAGTTCATTACCACATTTTCAATTCAAGACAATGCAATTGCAGTTAGTTTTGTCTAAAGACAGTATTTTGTTTGTCAAATACTCTTAAAGTTTTTTTAAATTTAATTATTAAAATATTTACATCTAAATTAAACATGTTACAAATTTCTGAGATATAATTAAACCATAAAAATACCACACATCCCTGTCCCTTGTCTGAACCACGTGGTCTGCACTCCGCCATGTTAAAAATTGTAAAATGAGCTAATTTCAAATGAAATGGGAAGTATGAAGATCAAAAATTAAAGTGTTAAAAATGTGAAAATTAAATACATCAATATGTCTACTATTTGTATATATGTGCAAAACTATGTTTATACGAACTGTATTTATGCAATTTACGTCAGAAGTGGAGCACATTTGACAATTTCCCATTGAAACAATGTAACCAGAAGGCATAAAATAAGGCTTTTTTTTCAAACAAAATGGGAAGTATTTTGCAAGTAATTTAAACTGATAAAATTCATATCATTCGAAAGATAAGGAACTGTAGAACTGGGAACAATGTGCAAAACATATATATTTTATTTATTTAACAAGATATCGGCGTTTTTTTTAAATCGTCCCATTGATTTTCTATTGAGTGAAAAATCCAATATGGCTGACAAAAATACGTCACAGATGTCACGTGATGTCGCTAAAAGTTGTATATGGTATATTTGTATATTTTTGTTGTACAGGTTACCAGGACGAGGTGACGAACCTACTTAATAACTGTTGATTATTTGCCACTTGCACGATATGTGAGGTAAGCAAAGTGTGATTTGTTTTCTTATCGCTTTGTTTATATGCTTACTGCATTTAACTATCTATATAGCTTTGCTTATGTTTCATATCGCATATTTTAATTTGTATTTGCCATGTAAGTGCATTTTATAATATTCATAGTAATTACGAGTAAAATTACTAATTAACAGTTACTTGGTTAACGAATCAGTTAACGAATAAATTTAAGTTAAACATTTGAAACTAGATATTTCACTTCTAGACAATGTGATGCTATTTTTGTTTTATTATTTACAATCTAGTAAATGCAAATGAAATTTTTGGCATGGATTTAAGATTGTTATTGCATTTATTTATATATTTGTTATTACATGGCTATCATCATACTGTGAACATCTGTTAATAAAAGTCATAGGACCCTGAAATAGTTGTAATTTCTCACCCCTCGAGGAAAGGACTTTTACATTAACAGCTTTGTCAGGGTCTTGTAATCTTAAGACGATGTCGTCTGTAGCGCGCTTTTTTGTAACGAACATCTACATTGACATAAAATGATGTGTATTCAGGTTGGTGTATGTAATGATCGGAAATTGTAACCATTGTTTTAGCCTTTCGCAATATTGTTATTGTGTATTTCCTCTTTTAGAATTTATGTTAGATAATAAAAGTAGCATGGTCGCCATGTGTTTAATTCCTTTGTTCTAGTGGTAATATCTTCACTACAGACAGGTTGTACCCAAACACACAAAAACACAACATTAAAGTCATAACATTGGAGACGAGAACGAAGGAAATGGCCGAAAATCTAAACTTACCGGCATTTCCGTGTTTTTATATTGAAACAGACAAAGCCAACGCGGGTCCACGATGGCAAAAATGGGTAGACAGGCTAGATAATCTGTTTCTGGGACTGGACATTGATGACTAAACCAAGAAACCAATATATAACAAATGTTTTTGCTTTTGTCGTGAATCTTATTTAGTGCATGTTTCTGTATTATACCCCAGAATTCTTAGGATTTGTGGCACAGAAAGAAAACTTCACGAAAACTTTGACAAAACAGCAACAAAAGGGTCTTTGTAAGCGTTTATAATAAAAAAATCTCGACCTCGGTGTTTTAAGTAGCAGTAATCTACTATTGATCACCGAGGTTGTCTGTTCGACACTTTCAACGAGAGGGTGTGCTCGACTCATCCCTAAATTTGCGAAAAGTACCAGTTTTCATGTGGAAGGTCGGCGGTTTCACTGGGTACTTCCCTATAAACTCTCGACGCCCTATTATATAGACTAATATAATTTTAGTTAAATTTTAATTGATAATGGCATTCAACAAACTTTAAACATAAATACAATAATGATAACGCGAAAGCGGGAAGTGAAATTTAAAATGTTGATTCCGCCGTCACGGTTTTCGTCTTTAAAACATTTTCGAAGACAAATACGAGAGGTACGCCTGGGCACGCGAGGTCAAATATTTTTTGAAGTCATTGTGTGAGTGTGTTTCTTTTATTTATTTCTTTTTACGTTTCCAAAAAATCAAAACCACGTAGAAAAGGATCAATAATGTTTAAGTACTTGCCTTTAGAACAAATAATGTTAAACGCTCTGCTACATCTTAATAATTGGGATTTTAAATACTGTTTTGGGTTTTAGCGCCACTGGTGAGTCCTGATTAGGCGAAACGTGAGTATGGCGTAGTAAATTTTATTAACCTTAGAATCTTTGATGACATTTTATTTACATCCACTAAGTCGATGCCTCTGCTGGTGGACTGTTAGTCCCTGAGGTTATCAATAGCCCAGTAGTATAGTCACACGTCGGTGCTAACAGGAATATCATTGATGTTTTAGTGATATAATCAGTGTTTAAATTTACTGCCCTGAAATTTCGAAAATTATATAAATTATAAGTTTTCTATTTTAAGTTGTAGATGGCCTAAGCCGAATTTGGTATAAACGTTCTAGAATTTTTTGTGATAAGAGCTCTACTACATCTTAATCATTTGGATTTTAAATATTGTTTGGGTTTTAAAGCCACTGATGAGTCTTGATAAGGCGAAAAGCGCGTCTGGCTTAGTAAATTTTAATTATTTCATATCAGTAAAATTATGTTTGTTTCAATTGGATAAAACAAAGTCACTTGGTATTAATTAATCTGCATTAGGTAGCATGATATATTTGCAGGTTTTTGGAAAGTCGACGCAAATTTTTCAACGGTCCCATTGAACACAACCAATATACTTCTGTATTATGAAAGCAGTATTCAGTTATCTTTCATATTCTGAAAGATAAATGTTTAAAGATTGTAAACAGATAAGTCATAATTGAGGACATGAAAAATCACTTTATGTTTTACAAAAACTTAATTACAGTTCATGATTGTCCATTATTAAAAAACATCTCTATTCATTTTGTGTTATGCTTGTGATTGGTAATAAGCATAATAGAAAAACGTGTATACACAAACAAACATTGGGTGATTAATATCAGCAGTTACAAATTACCCTTTTCAGACATCTTTTTATTAATTTAATTTCTCTTGATCTTGGGAACTCTGATTGAAAGGGGCTATTTTAGCAAATTTATTTAAGTTAGTAATTACCCTTATTAAGTTGTAATTAATTAATACTACAAACGCAATTGCCAAATTTTAATTAATATTTATTACAACCCATTCTCTTAATGTTGTGCCCACCTGTGCACTCGTTATGTAATCACAGGTGTGATGAACAAATGGATTAATAAACAACTATGTCATAAGGTGTAAATCCCTAGGCAGCTAATACCCATGTCATATTATTTGTCTAATTGGTTAAAGCCATAAACATCTGGCATTAGTTTAACTGGTATAAGTTTATTTATAAGTTCCTGTAAAAATCAAAGAAAAAAATACAAAACAGTTTCGATTTTAACTCACTGGGACCAGTTCATATAATTTATAATTCATAAAATCTGTAAGGTTATACGCAAATTTATTAATATATAAACATAGTGCCGGTAACCTGAGTCTTAAACAGACAGCTTATTTCCGGGAGGCGTCTTTCGAAAGCCGAAAACACGATCATATCCGTGTCGACACTTGTTCGGTAATTTAGTATTGGCGCGACAATGAAAAGTGGACGATATCGTTAGATTCCAGTCCCGTTGATTAATAGGTTCCTGCATTAATATAGCAGGTTTAAATACAAAATGCATTTGTCACAGAAAATGCATTATATTCCTTCACAAGGTACTTTTTCGGCTATTATATTGTGGTCAAAGGATGTAATTGTGATTCCAACTTGACTTTGAAGTGCTGATGACATTCGACATCACACCACTATTTGGATTTATCCCCATTAGATGTGGGATTACATTCAGAGTCCTACGCTGTGTGCCTGTCCTGTATTTTTAGTATTCGCAAGAAGAACCTGTAGTTTGTAAGGAAGAATTGTGGTCGTAGGATGTAATTGTGCTAATATTTGAAGATACATTCTAATTTTGATAGAACAAACTACAGTAGAACTTCGATAACTCGAACTCGCTGGGGTCGTCAAAATAGTTCGAGCTATCGGTAGTTCGAGCCACTGAAGTTGGACAACTTCCGGAAATGTATCTGTTCCGTACCGTGACAGTTATTGCTTTTTAGGTCGCTCGTTAATTTACTGCACGCGAAATGGTTGTTTTGGGAACAAACATTCTTTTTAAGTGTATGTAGATGTTTATTTCATGAATTTTGACACGAATAAAGTTATTTAGTCCTTATAATTTTTGAAATTGGAAATTTCATCATCAGTTATTATTCACTTCCGTTGATTGCGCAAAAAACCAGTTTGTGCACGGTATATCTGCCATCGCTGTTCAATTTAGTAAATAATTTCCACAGTATTTATTGCTGACACGTTTTGTAAGAATTATCTTAGCTTTGACAATAGGTATTTTAACAGCGAGCAAAGCTCCCAGCTGGCAGCGAAGATGTCCGCTTGACTTGGGGAGTTTTTTACGTCCTACACCGTCAACTAAATGCCCTTGGTCGGACGCTTACTTACTTACTTATGGGGGTTTTTAACGTCCTTGACTACCGTAAAACGGTCTCGCACGGATTTAATGGTCGGACGCGAATATATACGGCAATTACGTGTCACGTGGTCTAAATGAAATCATGTGATCAAAATCTGCTTAGGCCACACAGAATTAATTTCTTGTTCTTCGGACTTTAACTTTGAAAATAGGAGCGAGCGAGCGAAACTTTTTTCATTAATTTTTTTTTTTGAAGTTCTGATTTTGTGGAGCGAATGATTTTTTTAAGGCGAGCGACATGTTTTTAAGTTTTTTTAAAAGATTTGTTTTCAGGTTTTCATGGTTAAACTGATGCGAGAGAGCGATTTTTTTAATTTTGAAGAAAATAACTGAAATAAAAAAATGTATTTGATATTAAACAAGTGTATGTTTTCCATGTTTTATGACTTAACCAATTGATTAATAAATTATATAGCGGAAAAGAATTGTCTTAAATTGTTTTTCTCTTCTGAAAAGATGCTTTCAAGGCTTTCTATCAATATGTACAGACGGACCAACAGACAGCCCATACCACTATACAGTTATGTCTCCAAATCTTTTTGGCAAGGCATAATTTAAAGATTATTTAAAAAGAAATAACAAAAGACAACCTGTCTTTATTAACAATAACAAACAGTAAAAATAACACATATAGAAAACTATAACAATTTGTAAATATTAAAATATAAAAACCAAATAATATATTGAAAGCACATTCTTATATATACACATCCATGTATAACATAAATAGTGGACAGTATTTTCATGGATGGTGTAACTATTATGGCATCGTTTCCCCTACA
Source organism: Limnoperna fortunei (assembly GCA_944474755.1). NCBI lineage: Eukaryota > Metazoa > Mollusca > Bivalvia > Mytilida > Modiolidae > Limnoperna > Limnoperna fortunei. Next base: position 58,458,609 of record OX104122.1, on the reverse strand, counting down.
CAAAATCTTGGGATTATCCTTAATTTTGATTCTTTTAATGTTGTCATATCTAAGGTTAGAAACATTGGCGTGCGTTGAAGACTTTTCTTGTATGCATGTAAATAGGTGTCGTCCATTCGACATTCTAATACTGTATTTGGTAGCAGTATTTTAAACTGGGTGGCAACTGCTGCCACAACCACACACTTGTTTTCTGTCATTGTTTTCTACATTTTACTTTCGGTTTTGATTTTATAGAGGACTAAAACGGTATTTTAACCTTCTAAGTTCTGAATGAATCGTAAAACGCGGAGAACGTTATTTTTTTTAAAGACAACTTCCGGTTCTGGATGCGGGCGGGTTTCCGGTTAATGGGGGCGGTCCGACGAACAAGTAATTAATTCGGCGCGGCCTTAATGCTGATATTGTTTTTTTTCGTCCGGAAGTTGATATCGTCAAAAAACACAAAGTGAATGAAGAAGGGCTAAAATTAATTTCAAAGAATAACTTAAAATTAAAGTTGACATCGATTAAAAATAAATATTATATTTAAAAACAACAACAAAAATTTCATACTATTTTTTTGCATTCTCTAAATCGATCTTTAAACACTGACAATCATAAGACATTTTATGTGATAAAAAAAAGACATCACGTGATAACTGGAATGTTTTTTAGGCACTTTTAGGGTATTCGGAAGTAACGTCATTTACGAAAGCACATTATATATAAATAATAAAGGACTTTATTGTCTGTGCTCGCATTTTGGCAATGCCTACTCCATATTATCAGTAAAACTGCAAATGATAACAATAGTCGTAAATGATTTTTAATTCGAATGGTTTCGTTTTTTTAATAATCCGCTAGGTACCGTTAATATTTTTAATTACAAAACTGTGATTTTTGTTGTCTTTGGCCTTTACTAAGTCTAGCCAACTATTATAGATAGTGAAAAATGTTTGATCTAATAAGCATAACTAAAGTCTCTTCGGTTTGAAATGTCATATAACCACTTGTAGCATCTTTGCTCCTGAAAAGACAAAAAATCCAGTTGAGCGATACAGCCTCCCCTTGGGGCTTATTGTTGTTTACATAAAGACTCATCAGAGGTGGTTGAAATCTCAAAATAACACATGTATATGAAGAATATATATATTAATAAAGCCAAATCAACTAAATAGAAAGCCGAATATTACACCAGTTAAGCCCTTTTATTATTTTTATTTATTAACAGTTATATACAATTTTAATTATTACCAACAAAAAAAACCACAAAAAGTGAATTACCACCTATGTAGTTTGGCGGGTGGGGGTGAGAATCCACAAACTAGTTTGATAGGTCAAATTTATCCCTATGAGTAGGAAAACATTAGGTTTTGTAAAATTTAGAAATCAAAAACAAAAAATGTTTTTATTTATTCTTCAACAAAAATACTGATACTGTTGACTTCTTGAAACTTAAAATATTTTTTGTAAAACTTTCTTAAATGAATTACCTCTCTTAGTCATGTCTACAATGAAGAATGTCCTTTAATTGTTTAACAGAGCAGTTTGTAGGTAATAAAATAAGAAATGCATAATTGGATGGTTTTATTTAGCAAAGTATTTTCATGTTACATGTAATATTTTACTTTTTGTATTGGAAAACATAAAATAATTCAATGTATCAACCATGTTTCACAAAAAGTAGAAAGTAATTATTGTATCGTTTCCATGGCAATCGTGTAAAATACAAGACTTAGTTGTAATTGATTTTGAATGAAACAAATATTTTTTATATATATTTACTCATTTACTCTTGTACTTGCAGATGTTTTATGTTTATATTGTATTATGCGGGTGAGAATAAAAATTTTAAAACCAAAAATTAGCCAGTATTGGTTTCCATAGCAACGCAAAATACACAAAAAACACACCAATGATTCATTAGCCCCCTTTCAAAACAATATCTGCTGTAATTTTTTTTAAGCTTTGAAATTTGATAAAAAAAGTGACTTTTTCAAAGAGTTATATCCTTTGGTCAATAAATCGGGTTATTGACTGAAATTAAAAAGTAATACCAAAATAAGTATTTGGTATTAAATATCTTAAAACATTACAATTTTCAGTATTTTGTATGAATGGGTCAAATGAAACTTGTATTTAGGAAAATAAATTTTGGAAAGTGGTGCAAAATCCAACAATTTCTATAGTATTATTATGTTATTTTGTCCATGGCAACCAGTGAAATACAATTCAAACTTTTCTTTTGAAGCCATTTTTCCTGTATGCCAATCATATACCAAAAATTTAATAAAATTCTTAAATACCTGATTTGTCACCCATTGCCTGATTTTTATATAGAATACTTCTTAAGGTCTATACAATATCAGAGTAGCAAAAATAAATTCCCATAAGGTAACCAAGATGTCACGGACAGTGCAAATAAGAATAAATGTATTTGACATTTCTGCAGTTTAGAAATAAAACTAATTTAAAATGGGTTAGTATTTCCTTTCCTTTTTCATTACGGGTTATTATTCACTTAGTGTTTTGGTCTTCGTTGGGGATTTTATATGTTTGTCTTTATCCCTTGATTTTCTTCCCTTTCTGTGCGGTTGCTTTCCTTTGCTATGTTTTTCCCTACAAAAACTCTTGCACCACTACATAATAAAACACAACTGATGACAACCCTGAACCAAGAAAGCTAATAAAGAGGACAGTATAGATGTCGAATGTTAAAATAAACTTAAGTATTTTAAATTTAATTGTGTTTATTTTTACTGAATAAATATTTGAGGGTTAATATTTCAGGGGTACGTGCAAATGTCTTCATCCAGGTGTTGTATCTAATTTTAATAATCGTAATATTCGGTAGTCTCTTGTGGCTTCTCTGTGGTTTTTTCTTCGTGCGTACATGTTGTTAGACTGGAATTAACAGGTCTAAAAAACAAAATTATAGCAATTGTATTGAAAGAATAGCTCCAATTAAAACTAAAAACATACTACTAGAATCTGAAGCAAACCTGTATGTAATTGTTAAGATGACATACATGAACTAATCATACAAAATTAAACATTTGACCTTTCAGAAGAAAGACTTGCAACCAATCAGAATTAAGAATCTCTCGCGGTGGCTGTGATTGAAACACGTTCATTATATACACGTGGAACCATTGTATAATACCTTCCATACTACAATCCGGCACATTTACTATCCGTTAGTTCTAGTTGATTCAGATTTTAATTGAATTTTACGAGACAAAATACCGTATCAGTGGTTTTTTCGAGGTTATTTAATTTTCGCTATATTCGCGGTAAAAGTTGGAACACGAAAATAAAAATTTGCGAAATGTTGGGAACAACGACCGAATTATTCATTCTACTTAAGGATCGCGAACATCACATTATGCTAAAATTACAAAAAACCCTAATTATTCCCCACTATATAAAAACCACTTATACGGTATTTCACAACAGCATTTAATAAGGAGTGTTTGGGAAGGACCTTTCATAAATCAAAATCCCAATGCGTATCAAGTTACAACTTATTTGGACTTAAGCCACGGAAACAGAGGAATTGCCGACGGGTGGACACGTTTTCCCCGATTAAGGTTAAATGAGGCCTTCTTTACCACAAACACAGACATATTTACACAAACTGTAGGGGAGAAAACATGTATTGGCCAATCAGTAGCAAGGATTGCACATAAAGCTAACTCACATACATTATTTATTGTCAAGATACACAACTTTACTTTTAATTTGTATATTTTCTTACGGTTAATCAGAAAAGTTTTTGTCCCGCAATCAAGATGAAATTGTCAAGCTTTTAAGAGGAATTACAATGCTCCGCTTCAAAGACAAAGCTTAATAGACAAAAAGTCATTGCAATAGCTTATTTTAGCTTTTATTTAGGTGAACTAAAACGTACATTAGAGCTATCCGCTGAAAGTAACATTCCAGCAACACGTTTGAATATTTTGCATTTTGTTAACTTATCATCGAATAAGTAGTTACCCTTCGGTGCTGACATTAACTATTGTAAATTCCTTCATTTATATGGTCTTTGTTTAATTAACTGACTTAATGGCGAGAACGGATTAAAGATTGTTTTATTTCCAGCGTGTATATGCCCTAAGCCAAAGTAGGCTAGTTGTTTTAAAATTTGTTGGTAAAAGCCTTTTAGCATCTTAACTATGCAGCTTCCAAATTGTGAAGAAGCGTCTTAAATAAACTAAACGCTTCTTTTAATATTGTACAGTTATAATGACTTTAATTTACTCGAAAGAAAATTAGTTAAAGAAACAATTACAGGACCGCTACAAGTATACTACATATGATTACATGATAAACACGATTACTTCATTACCAGTATAAGTTGGGTATATAAGTAATAAGTTGGTCTTAATAAACAGTTTAACAAATATAAATATCACCATCCTGATGCTTTATATACATACCTTTCGCAAATGTAATAGTTGTTTGTGTAACAATCTACGTCATTCCACTTTCCCCAGTATCTCATTTCCATACAGTCTTCGCCATATTTGTCGTTGGGTTCTCCTGGCCACCAGTTCGTAAAGGTAATAGGTTCCTCCTTGTTTCCCCAGACCCAATTATCTTCTTTTTTCTCATCGGTTCCGCCTATGAACCTCCACTGGCCGTAGACTGTGACAAAATATTGAAATGTTTTATCTTCATATAAAAAGAGAACAAAAATTTGTGGAGCTTAAAACTGATTGCTAAACTTTGGTGATCGTCAGTGTGCAATATTTTTAGATTTTATTTCTGTCGTTAGTCCACCATGGTTCATTAAACTTAAAATTAATTGTAAGTGTACACTGTTCTCTTAGCTTTAATATAAGCTCTCTAAAATTTGTAAGGCGCGTCAATGTGCATGACTCTCTAAAGCCCTATTTCGACCGTAAGTTTAATTCAAATCATAAATCAATGATTTCATATATGAACCGTTAGTGTGCAATACTCTCCGAGTGTATTAAAAATTCAGTCTCCATAGATCTCTGAAGAAATTGATTGGCCGTGTAGACAGATCTTGCAGTACTTACACGCTTCATGCATTTTGTCGTGTACATAAACATTTTCCTCCTCGTTGTCTGGCTCCACAAGATATGCACCAGCGTTTTCACACATTTCCTAAATTTCAAAATTTCAATTATTATAAACCATTCATAATCAACCAACCTTGGAATAATTTTAACGCTAACCCTAACCAAAGTTTTATGTTATGTTTCGATGAATTCTTTATGTTTATTTTAGCTTTTGTTAAATCCACCCATTTTGTAAAGAATGCACGGTAATATAATAAACTTATGGTGCAGAACTGTAGGTAAAGAACAAACTGGTGTGGCGCCACACCACGGTGGAAAATATTTATGTTCCTTATAATACTTCCACATATGACCATTTTAGGAATGAGGTTTTCACCCAAGTTTAGCAATACACCTGGTTTATAGTTAAATATTTTATCTTAACAATACAAGATAATCAAATCTGACTACCTCACGATCGCATAACTTAAGTTCATATACATTTATAAAGCAACTACTAGTTATATGACTTGACTGTTATTGTTCCAATAAAATGCTGGTCCATTTATGTGACGAAAGAATATTGTGACGCACCGATGGAACGTTAGAGCGTTTTAACTTATAATTTTAAACATGTTCCAGTGAAATTATCATGTAAATTATTTGATGCCTTAATTAGGCCAATTTTACTCTATTACAGTGAATTTTGGTTTATGGATGAATCTTTTTACTATTTTCAAAGCTATTCAAAGATCTATCATTAGTGACAGAATTGTAGACAGAATACCTTTAGTAGATAGATTTCCATTTGAGAATATACATTACCATTTTTTTTAAATGTTTTAGATGGGAAAAACAGCCAGCAATATAATATTGCTTCTAAAACTGAATTTGGTAGGTTGCCTCTGGATTCATTAATAAAAACTCAAGTAACTAACTATTTTGTAAGAATAAATTCAAAAGACAACAATCCCTTAGTAATAAAGGCTTTTTGATTAGCAAAAAACTACATGAAGACGGTTTAAATACATGGTACAGTTGTGCCACATCCATTATGAATAAAAATATTCCCAAGCAACAAAGACTTTGCAAGCTATGTAAAGTCTTAGATGATGAAAAACTTTTCTTTTTTAATTGTCAAATAAACAATGATTAAGGACTAGTTTTCTTAGTAAAATCTCTCATACAAACTTAGATTGTAACCAGCTTGGCTCTTTTAATAAACTTATAACTATTTTAAATTATGATATGAATGTTTCCATTATTATCGATTTTATAAAGCAATATTTACAGTTGCAAAAATAAGACCCATACTGGTCAAATCCATACATACTTGCAATTTGTTAGACATTTTATATCAATATTTGTTACATGTGAATCAACGCTTGTATGTTATATGTTTTGTGTAAATGTTGTATTGCTATAGCCTATTAAGGTTATTTTGTTTGCAAATAAATAAATAAATAAAATATAATATATCGAAGAAATCAAAATGTGCGTGTAAGTCATGTATTTGTTTATTTTTTCAAACACTAATGTCTGGATATGTTGAAGGTTTTTTTTTGCAATTATAGTAATTAAAACTAAAAACATAAATAATGAATAAATAATCAAGTTCGGTTTGATGAGTAAAACCTCTGAACATATTTTTACTACACGTATTTACAATTAAAAATAATTACCTTGGCTTTTTCGAAAGTGCTCTTTTTACCTACTGTTCTATAGTAATGGCCATTATATTGAAATGAATTAGTTGTCAATAAATAACCGGGGAAAGCAAAGCTGCTAATGTACTTGTTGCTGAAACAAAACGTATGTGCATTGTTACTGCTTCAGATAAATTAAAGGCTGTTAAATTGATATATTTCAGGCTATAGATATGGTATTGGATTCATTGAACGTGTTGATATAGCCGTATGTAGTATTTCCTATTCATGGATTTGACTTTTTCTAGACATGACAACGAGTAAGCCGGTGTCTAATTACCTAAGTGCACCCATGTTTTTATTGGGTTCGCGTTACTCACTTTCTGCTTTTGTTTTTTGGTTTTTTTAAATGCTGTTCATGTTTGTCTATATCCTGATTTGTAATTTCCCTTTGACTTTCGGCTTTTGTTGTTCCGTCGGTTTCCTTGGTGTTTTTCTTTTTAGACTATGGAGATATGGCAAGATTTTAGATATAGTGATATAGTGATATAAGTCAATTTAGATGTGATATATATTGTCGTAATATTGTTCAGACTTCAGACATCAGATGTGGTCTTGTTAAGACTACAGACGTGGTAAACAATTTAATATTCAACATTAGATCAATCTAATTAAAATTAAATCTTTCACTTGCTCTCCTTGTTTTTTACAAAATGTGTTGAGCAAGTGAAAGATTTAGTTTTAATTAGATTGACATTAGATGTGATATAGTTCATCAGACTTGGTATATCAGGAATAATTATACCTTTCACAGATGAAGTATTGTTCGTCATCACAAGGGAATGTCTCCCAGAATCCAAGGTAACCCAACCTCACACATGCATAATTGCCTATATTTTTTTCAGAGTCCTTCCAGTTCGAATATTCGATCTGCTGATCATTTCTGGCTTTAACCCAGCCTCCACATTTTTCTTTATGAACAATACCCATAAAAAACCACGTGCCTATTTAAGAGTAAACACATGACATGTTAACTTCAAACGAAATTAAGAAACATATGCTGACTACTTCCGGTTAATTTTTTACCAGTTAGTCTGTCTGCGTTGTTTTTAATTCATGAATAAAGATCACGATACAGGTGAATCTTTCAGGGATTCAGATTATGATAGATTAATTACGTAGACATCATCTTCAGATCTTTAAAGTACTATTTTCAGACAAATATAAAAAAAAGTTTATTATTTGTTGCATCTACTGCTTTATGCATCGTTACACATAGGTTGGCGCTTGAAATAAAAATCCCGGATTATCTACGTCAGCAGATATTTATGTTATGCTCACTTCGATTTTGTTTGTCGTTGTAAAATGCCAATCTAAAATTAAATTCCTAAAGATCTGATCATCTCAAATTATTGTATACGATTGATTGCATAGTACCTTATGAGTGGATTAAAGGAGCTATTTTTTATATGAGTAGTTCGAATCGACTATCCATTTTAAACCTTTGAAACTTGCGATAATTTTGATGGTATAAACTAAATGCGGGCTACACAATGTCAAACTGGTAATACCCACCACTAGATGAAAAACGATTACCTCTATTAAACAACATGGCTTTGAAATTGTCTTACCTCTATTTCACGTGATATGAATAATTACAATGTCTTATTCCTTGTCAACGTCATACGAAATAATTTTACCTCCACAGAACGTCTTACTAAATGATCGTACCTCCGCCAAACGTCAAACGGGCTATAAAGTCATTTTCTTCGTGATCTCCAATTTCAGTCAGATAAGCATTGTTTTCTTTACATTTTGTCTGTAAAAACACATTTAATCTTTAGTTCTAAAAAAATCTAAACTTTACTTGAAAGGTATCAATGGTGTAACAAGACAAAGCAAAGTTGAACATTTTCTTAACATTTCCGTATTTTAATTAGGAAGACATACACAAAGTAAACATTTAAGTTCTAATTTGGGATATAAATTATTGATATGTGTACGAAAACTGCCAAAAGATTACTCAGTTTCATCAGGGATGAATCCGACAGAAAGCTAACTGTATGAGTAAATCAGTTTAAAAGAATTTTATTCAACTGATATGTTTGTTTGTTTGTTTGAATGGTGTTTTAACGCCACTTTTAGCAATTTTTCAGCTAAATCATCACGTCCAGTTTTTATTGGGGGAGGAAGCCGGAGCCGGAGTACCCGGAGAAAACCCCCGACCTGCGGTAGGAAAACTGGCAATCATTGTCAATTAATTATTCAATTGAGACAAAGCTACCAGAAATATATATGATTCATGAAGTCACAGTTTAAACACTCAATTATAACGTTAGATATTTGTTACAGTTTGTTTAAAATTGTTTGTGCTTTTAAAACGTCTAAATACAGTTTTTATAAATATTTTACATTCATAGACAGTAAAGTTTATGTATAAAGTAAGACGCTTCAAGTCTACATTAAACATGTTATGTCCTTTATTTGGTAGACGTTCTATGGGATGTAAGGTAACGTTATTACATTCCTTACAGGTCATTGTGTTTTGACTATAATTCCTATAAATATACAGGTGCTTACCTGTGCATCATCCCAACTGTAGGCGCTAGATGTAGATGCCCAGTAACAAGAATTCTTATGCTGTTGCCAACCTTTGGGACATTCGCTGCTTACTGTAGAAGGTAAACAAGTCATCATTATTATGTATTAAATATAGAAAACATTAAAAAGTAGTCGTCAGACTACCCTCCCTACCCCAGAAATGAGGACAATCTTCCCTGTCTTGACCATAAGAAATAAATTATACTAAAACGAGGCTTAAGGCAAGCAGAGTGTGCATTTCATTACTCAGCAATAACATTAATTTACTTCAACCCATTTAATTTGAAAACACACTCTATGCATATATTTTCGGACGTTATGAAACGGGACCTAATTCTATATTGAATTATTAAATCAGACCTATTCATATATATTATTGTTGCACATCCCAATTGACAAAATAGTCCATTCACTAGCACAATGATCAAGCGATATTAATGGAACAATTTGTTTATTAAAACACTGTGGTTTACATAGACTTAGATTAGAACTGAGGCATGGATATAGTTAGATAATTAACACTACACAACGATATAATTTTCAATGAAAAAAGCTACCTTTTCATATATTTTGGACAGCTAAAAATGTTACCCTTTCAGGCCCGACATCCGTATTACCCTATATATACCAAGTTACTACCCCCCCTTTCCACCCCGTAAAATTATATCGTCACCGCGCGCAATAGTTCGATCATTTTGTGGTCACCTGTTATTATGCACGAATTGTCAAGAAAAACCGATTAAACTGTTGATATGTAATGTTTTCAAACACATAGTAGAAAAAAGTTGTGTTTTATGAACAATCCTACATAAAAATGTAACTTAAGAGAATTAAAATAACCAAAACATATGTAAACTGTATCATTAAATCTAAATATTGATGCATAAAACTTGGTGTATTCGGGCTTACTTCCTTGTATATAACCATGAAATATTACACCGATCAGACTTTTGTAGTCATAACATTTTGTCATCAGTGTTGATGCATTACCTTATTGGATTCAACTTCTGAATGATTCATAAGAAATCATGTTTTACTAAATATCATTAGAATTCGGAAACAACAAAATCAATGCACTTTATTATTTTGAACTACAAACTTTTGTAAAAGCACATAATAAAAGATGTTATATCTTTCACGAGCCGAAATTACGCAAAGTAGCAATTAAAATTTTTGATTTGTATTAGATTATATAGACTTCGACAAAAGTTTATTGTAAACTCAATAAAAAATAAATTCAGCAACAATTAGCTTACCGCAGATGACAGCTACAAACAATAGTATTATGCCCAGCATTTCTAATTTGTAACTGGGAGGATATCTGATGCGAGTAATATTTATTTCTAAAATATTTAATTGTAGTCATTATAACATGACACATTTGACATCTATAGGAGTTAATAAAAGGATGATAAAAGTATTTATCTATAATTTGTCTACATGATTGTTGAATGTTCTCCATGATAACTCTTACCCATTTTTTTATATTTCCAATCATCATTATTTTCTCAAATTATGGTTGTTTCTCGCATGATTTTAATAGAAAATTAAAACTTAATGGCCTATCCGTGATGAGCGTTAGATGTTTTATTGCTATTTTGCCCTATGTAAAATTGCAACACATTATAGCATATAATTATATCAATCTCTATATTTCGACAGTTTCGATAAAATTCATGGGCATAAATATGTTACAGTTTGAATCCCTATAAAAAAGTGAAGTTGGGGTAAGAAAAATAATCGAATTTTCATAAATCCTGAACAGACAAAACCATGTTTAAAGAAATGAAGGAACAACAATTAAACAAACAGACACACAAACACAAAATTAAAACACTGAGTGACGGGAACCCCAGTAAAAACCGGGGATATGTTCAGGTACTCCGGAAGGGCATGCACTTCCTCCCCCACGCGTGGGATCGTCGTATCAGTAAGGTTAAAATCCGGTAAAAAATTATATCCCGGGTAGTCATAATTCACTAAGGAGGGAAATAGGTTACGACAAAAGGCCCAAATCATTTGGGGATATCCGTAACGGTCAACTAATTCACTAAGAAGACTATATTTTTAAGTTATGACTTCAATCTTACAGGCGTGAACCCCTAGTAAAGTAACTTTCCTGTCAACGGTCGTCCTCTATCAACAACATCAGTATGGCAATTTTCACTCTCTTAAGTAACTAATCAGTTTTGATATTCATATTCCATATCAGGTTCCTCCACACAAGAATTCACAACGGAAAAATTGAAGTAATTTAATTTGTCGTACATTTTGGTTCTCAACTGTCTTTTTGTGTCTTTTTTCAAGTTCAATGGGGTAGATGTGATCACCATAGTCACCAAATTTTGAATTTTTTAAAGAAAGTACATCATCTATGTAGCGGAAAATAAGCTTGAAGGAGACGGGTAACATTTTGTCCCTGTTCTTTGAAAAACATATAAAATGCCTGTCAAATGTATAGAGGAAAAGTCAGCAAGATTGGAAGCACCGTTGGTACTTATTAGAATTAGGGTCCGTTAAAAAACAAGTCCACCAAACATGACAAATATGTTATCAAATAGAAGTCAAACATTCTGATTAGTTCAGTAACAAAGAACTTTTGTGTGAACAGAGTGTTTTTTTTCAAAATATCATTTGTCACGACCATATGTTAATATAAGTGTTCCTTTTCTTTTAGTGAAGAGGAGTTGAATTAACTCTTTTGATTTTTCTTTCTTTATTTAAAATAGTACTTGGTATTAAGAGAAATATCGAGTTTTAAAACGCTATTGCATGAATTGAGTGGCCTAGGACGCATGTCCTGTAACAGATCACTAGAAATGTTTGGTATCAACAAATGTACATGTAGCTTGTTTTCGTAGTATCTATATAGACCGTAAATAAAATATTTTGCACAACATCATATCGCACAGTTGTAAATTATGGTCTGATTAAGTTGTACATATGTTTACAATCTTTAGTTAATAAAACCTGCCATTTTAACTTAGTTAATATTGACAGATAGTTAAATGTATGACCATAATACTCGTGTAAATGATATTCACAATTGCCCAGTCTTATATACGAAACTATTTAGGAGAACTATATATGTATATTTCTGTAATCATGTAAGCTGTCAATCCTTTCCAGAACGTGAAAAGTTCATTTCATTGCCTGATAGTTATAGGATAGGTGATTTTTCTTTATCAGCTCAATTCTAGTATTTCATTAGTATCTTAGACAAGCTTGACCTATGGGGTTACTGTTATCAATAGCATTTTTTAAAACTGTTATTAACTTTCCTCCATACTCGTCGTAGCAGAAGACAACACCCGAGCTGTTTTACGCAGAGACAAACATTGTTTTGTAGAAAACTATTCTACCACTTAGTTAATTTCCATGAAAGTTTGTTTATTTAAATTCGATAAAAGCAAAATAAAATACCTTAACTGCAAGGATATTTTGATTTCATTCTTGTGTTTTTTTCATTGGCAATTATAGATTGCCTCAGTAGATTTGGTATAACCCGCTGAGGGTAAGCAAAAAATTGACCATGTTATAAATCTAATTCTAACAGTGTTGGGCTTAATCCTGTGTTTCTGATGCTTCAGAAATCCGCTGGATAGATATATTATATGGTTGCCACAATACTTAGACGTTTATATATATAATTAACACAAAAACTAGAGAAAAATGTGTTCATTTATTATTAGAACCGGCTTATCGCCTCTTAATAGTACTGCTTCCCAATACATAGGTGATGGATGACTTAACAACTTTTATTCCTTAACTTATGACAGCTTATGTATGTAGACTTCATAAGAAATAACATATTATTAATTATATTCAATACATTTATGGCATTTCTCATGTAAGGGTTGAGCTGATTATCGCGGAAGATTTTAACGTTTTATTTCGTCAACTTACAATGCATGTGACATTGACAGTGAACAGACGGTTGATCCATGTTTGCTATGCTTAGAGAACATGGTTGTAGAAAAACTGTTGGTACTAATGTGCTTTTCGCATTGCTGACCTGTTTTTATACTTTCATTGGACTAAATTCCTAGAAGATCTGCTAAAGACGAAAGAAAAGATACAACCCAAGATATTTAATTTCATATCTCGCGATATTGATGATGTCTTGTCCCTGAACAAATCCAAGTTCGGTGACTATTAGCATTGTATCAATCATAGCGAGCTTGAAGTTGAAGATACCATCATACACTTAGGTCGGTCTGCTACTTAGACCTTCTCCTAGAAATAGACTTTGACAACTACAAACTACACTCGATGACAAACGCTAGGCTTCATGTTTCCCGTTTATCCGGCGTACAGCGTAAGTTTACATATTACAACTTATACGTTATACTTTATCCTGTGATTGATATTCCGATTTTCTAGACCGATCACCTGTGTTGACTGCTAAGCTGCTTAGAAAAGGGTTTGTTGTACTCAGGTTGATGTTATCCCTGCAGAATTTGTATTGCTGTCGCTTAATTGATCGTTATTGGAATTCCGTCTCCTATACAATCAGACATTTTTAAGTAATATTTCCTATTCCTGAATTAGACTTTATCCTAAGACATGACAATGAGTTACTCGACGAGTATCTACTTAGATGTATAGTCACTGCTTAATTATTAAGAGCACGTCATGAATTTCAAGGTGTTCGAGATAGTGAGTTTCTGTTTTGTGTTTATGGTTTTTGTTTCATGTTTTTATGTTTAACTCCGGATGTGTAATCGTCCCCTGACTTTCGGCCCTTTTCCTTGCTATTTTTATTTTCTTAATTCCAATAATGTTGGTTTCTTCAGCAACGTAATACAACTTTTTTGGTATTTTGTTTGAATTGGTTTGAACGGCTTTTAAAGGAGAAGGAAGCCGGAGTACCCGTAGAAAGCCTCAGATAATCGGTGGGTTCTTAATTAAGATTGGAGTCTAGCACTTAATTAACCACTCGGCCACAGAGGCCCCATAACACAGCATGTATATCGCTTACCTTAAAAGAGCCACTAATTTACATCTGTTGTTATCCGAGCCAAGCGGATCTTACAAAGGTTTTTAATGCCCTGAATGGTGGAAATGGGATGCCATATCAGAAAGGGTTATCACAAAGGGTGTATTTCTTTAATTGTGTAGCTTTGTTTAATGTTTCCTTGTTTGAATCAAATTAAAAATAATGGTGCATATCAATATTTTTAGTACGACGCGGTGTGAAGCAGACAGCAAATCAAAAATGTAGCGTCCCCTTTGTAAAAAAGGCAAATTATATTGTCACTATACACAAACTTGTTGATTACATTATTGTTTCTATATAAGGATACACTGCAAAATAGTTGAGAATAGTTCCTGGTGGAAATGTATTCTAAAAATAGGGCTTCAAATGTGACATTAAATGATAGCCGACATAAACACATAAACACATTTTCCTAAATTAAAAATCGGCCAACAGGAATAGATAAGCATGATAACAGTCCATTCTAGAAGACCATTTTTATCTTGACCTTTGACCTATAAAAATTAATTTGAAATCGGTCCAACTAAAGCTATTAAAGGGAATGTGCTGAAAATTCAACTTGATCTTCGGTTTATAGGAGTTACAGCAGTGCAAAGTTTTAATAAAATCTGTTTTTCAAGTAACCTTTTTCCATTTTTTTAATTGGCCTTAATCAGGGACTGTGGTGAAAATGGAACTTTATCTTCATTTTATAGTATTTAACAGCTGTGCAATTTGTGGCTAACGAACTTTATGTAGAACTTGACATAAACAGCAGTTTTTCTTCGATTAGTGTGTTTTGGTCATTTTTACACGTCTGTTAACTGTTTTATTTGGAAAATAAACCAAAAATAACAGTTTTTTTTCAAAAATTAGCTGTTATCTGTTTTCTTAAAAATTGGCATTGTTCTTAACTGTAATGAAAATAAAACCAAAATTTGATGTTAATATCCCCTCTAAATTTCTCAATTCTGCTGTTATTTTTTTTTTCGATTTTTGAATTCACTGTTTTCTGTTTGTTGCCTTTATCTGTTATCATTATTTTAAATTAACTGGTATCTGTTTTGGGAAAAATAAATAATTGTTAACCTGTGTCCTCCCTCCTAATTGTCGACTGCTGATCGCAACCTCACGATATGTTGGATCGCAAAACTAGATAACCATACGGTACATGTATGTACCAAAAAATTATAAAAAATAGTTTGTTTATGAAACATTCCTAAATTTATACATTTAAAATTAACATAGATATGGATATATGGTACAAGTCCCGGTTGCTATAATAATAAATGGTATGCCTGTGTCCGTGTCACAGGCCAAGTGGTTTCTTTCCTTTTGTTTATATATTGTTTATATATTTTGTTTATAACGGTGTGAGTTCGAATCCCGCTGAGGGAAAGCAAAAATTTGACAGTGTTAAAAATCTAATTCAAACAGTGTTGGGCTTAATTTGTAGACGTATATATAAATATTTGATATTAACCCTGTATTTCTGATGTTTCAGAAATCCGCTGGATAGATATATTATATGGTTGTCACAATACTTAGACGTTTGTATATAATTTACTTACTGTGACTGCATGACAAGTAACTTTGTCATCCTATATAATATATACAAAAATGCTGAATTAGATTACTGTCAGATTAATACGTATTGGTTACGAAAATTCCATCGTCACACGCTAGTACACATGTACTATGTCTATGTCTAAGATTCACCCCGGTTAATGAAGCTATATTTTTATATAGCGGATTTGGCCGAGGGGTCTAGACCGCTGGACATAGTGCAGGCGAATTGGTGCCACAGTGTCACAACGGTGTGAGTTCGAATCCCGCTGAGGGAAAGCAAAAATTTGACAGTGTTAAAAATCTAATTCAAACAGTGTTGGGCTTAATTTGTAGACGTATATATATATATATATATATATGTGTATGTGTGTGTGTGTGTGTGAGTGAGTGAGGGTGTGTGTGTGTGTGTGTGTGGGTGTGTGAGTGTGTGTGGGTGTGTGTGTGTGTGTGGCTTGACGTTACTCATGGTATTTATAGCCTAGCTATTACAGAAAGTAAGTAAAAGGCTACTAGTTAGGCTGTTGATGACCACCTTTCAGATATCGGTGGCTGGAATGGCATTTATTCCGGAAGCTTTGCCGGTTGACATCTAACTGGTTCATAATAATGATATTATTATTATAACTATTGATGAGATTTATATAGCGCCTTTTTAAAATACAATACTCGTAAGCCCTTTACACGTACATTAAAAGACAAATACAAAAAATTAAAAAAATAAATTAAATACGAGTAAATGAACACGGAGACATACAAACAAACCTCAAAAACTTATAAAAGTTTTGAATAATTAGGAAAGTTAAAAATTCAGTAAATAAGGAATAAAACTGGTCATAAGACCTTAAACACTAAATAATAATTGAACAGAAAAAACAAATGAGTAATTAAGAGATAAGAAAAGAAAATCTCGTTGTCTTGTACTCTTTAAGTTCGTCAATATATGAAGGCGTTTTTTGTAATCGACAGAGAGTTGTCTTTCTTATTCCATGCAATAGACTGTTTCCATAATCTAGTCTGGTCGTTATAGAATAATTTACCATTGTTTTGCATGCTTCAGTTGTTAAGCAGCGTCTGATTCTTCCAATTTTAAATATTTGAAAATTACACGACTTCACTATTGCTGAAACTTGCTGATCCATGTTCAGATGCTGATCGAAGAAAACACCTAGATTTCTTACACACGGAACCCTTCGATTGTATTATGGTCACCAACTTTTAGATTAAATTTTGGCACAGAGGTGACATTTTCATTTTGTTTGGTAGAACGAATAATCGTACCCTCGCTTTTTTGGCGAGGGTACGAATTTAGTCCCATTACTCGTACTGTAGCATAGTGGGAGTAAATCACTCCCAGCACTTTGATGTCCAAAAGAAATTTCATATACAATCAGACGTGGTCGATCTTGATATCTTTTGACAGTGTTACCATTTTTTTAATCGGCTTCGTGTTTAAAATCGATCATTATTGATACGCGATGATAGTTATTGCCGTTTTTAACAACCCACTGTGCGTTGTGTATAAAGTGACATTCGTGTCTCTTTTAAATTACGTTTTCTACATGAAAAACATTGAAAACCCCGAAAATGAATGGTGTGTTGCATCTTTGGTAATACATATGTAAATTACTTATAACTTCGAAAGTATAGTAAGAAATTATTGTATTAACAGTACTCATGTGAATACTTATTCGGGTCAGGTGTTATAGTCATGGGACTACATGCATTTCACTTTCTAGCCCAACATCGAAGGGCAAACAACAAAATGGACACCGGGCTAAAGGACATTATTCACACAGAAGTTAATCAAGCTGTCACAGGATTACAACAGGGCTTACTTAAAGACATAACTACCCTCATAGATTCGAGGTAAACCGATTTTCAAGCCTATATTAAGCAAAGCCAAGAAGATATATCATCGAATCAAATGACACAAATCGAGAAGACACTAGGTGACAACTACACATTTAGGAGGAAGGGTAACGAAAACCAAATACGAAGTGAAAGTCATGGCAAAACTCAAAGAAGCAGATGTAAATTTGGCCGGACCTGAAATAAGCATGGATTCAATCAGGAAAGCGAAGGCTAAAATCGTGGAAGGTATAGAACTTGTTAGAGATAGACAAAAGCTCATAAAACTTGCCGATTCGTCGGAGTTAGGTTGGAAAGTTGTACAGGAGTATGTTTCTAATCCCATTGCGTCAGATTCAGAGGACGAGAAAAAGATGATCCGTGCACAGAGTAAAGCGAAAGGAAACAGATATCTGAAAAGATCAACAAGTTTAAAAAGCGGAAGGCGCATACCATATGCGAAAGAGGACACAAAGGAAGACGGATCATGGAAACCAGGTCGATGTTTTAAATGCGGCAATAGGGGACATTGGACAGATAACTGTCCTGCCAACAAAAAGATAAGTACTTGTAATACTTTACAAAATTTGGAGACTATCAGATTTAATGTTAAGCAAGCATTGTGCTTGTCAAACGCACCTAGAAAAAAAGGTGCATTGATTTTTCCAATTCAATTGATCCCAATAACGTTAAGGTTGAGCAAACAATTACGGGTATCGAAACACCTGTGGGTAGATTAAAAAGTAGAATAAAAGTATGGTTTCCGATCACAAGCAATACACATATAATAGATATAATATCTAACGGATACAAAATTCCTTTCAAAACAGAAGCAGATGCAGTAATATTAAATAATAATAAATCCTCAAGAGACAATCCTAATTTTATTAGGTCAGAAATTTGTAAACTTTTGGAGAAAGGTTGTATTTCAGAGGTCAGTCAGAAGCCTGAAGTAGTCAACCCATTGACGGTAGCATATAATAAAAACAAACCAAGAGTGGTACTCGATTGTAGGCATATTAATTCTCATCTTTTCCAGTTTAAATTTAAGTATGAAGATACTAAAGTAGCTAGAGATTTATTTCAAGAAAAGGATTTCTTATTCGATTACGATACTAGATCAGCCTATCACCATGTTGACATAGCTGAAATTCATAGAACATTTTAAGGTTTTTTTCTTTTTACGTTGAAAACAAGACAAAATATTTTGTCTTTAATGTTTTACCATTTGGTATAGCAACAGCAGGGTACATCTTTACAAAAATCTTGACAGAGGTTGTGAAACATGTCAGATCTAAATGAATTAAAATTATAATGTTTTTAGACGACGGTCTAGGAGGTGCAAAAGATTTACAAACATGTCGTCAAAACGGTTTAGATGTAAGAACATTACTAGAAAGCTTAGGGTTTTTGATAGCACACGAAAAATGTCAGTTGTCACCAGTCCAAAAAATAGACTGGTTAGGTTATACATGGAATACTGAAACTGGTAAAGTCTTTGTAAAAGATTCGATAATAGAGAAAGCTGAAGGTAGCATAAAGAAATTATGTCAGGAAATTGCAAATGGTAGATTGGTTTTCAGTGCTAGATTTTTAGCAAGCGTTGTAGGCCAGTTAATATAAATGCAGATAGTAGTTGGCAACACAGTCAGATTTTAAACTAGATATTTATACGAATGTGTCATGGCGCGTGCTAGTTGGAACGCACCAGTCAAAATTTTGTTCACAAGCATACACAGAACTTTTGTTTTGGGATCAGTTTTTGAGACTTTGAATGATCAAGGGAACGATATTTCCCAAATAGACGACTTTTAGTCAGACTTTGACATCTTTGTGACGTCTCAGATGTAGGCTTTGGCGGGCATTTATGCCCTGACGGAAATATTTTTTCTGTCCTCGAAGTGTCGGGCAATTGGACCCGAGAAGAGGGGGTAGAAAGCTCCACATGGCGAGAGCTAGAATGAATGTGTAAAAATGGTTTTGCATACTTATGCTTATGAGGTTACAGACAAGAGAATACTTGTAAATTCATACAATAAAAATGTACAGAACATTCTTTCAGTCGGTAGCAAGAAAAGTAAATTGCAAGGCATCGCTACAGATATTAGAAATTTTTGCAAAGACAATAGCGCCATTTTTAAGGTTAATTGGCTACCAAGAAGCGATAATCAATACGCAGACGAGTTAAGTAGAAACATTGATAATGATAATTGGTATGTTAACATTGATATTTTCAATGATTATAACGGCTCTTGGGGACCATTCACTATAGACAGGTTCGCTACACATTACAAAAAACAGTGCAAAAGATTTAATTAAAAAACATGGTACCCAGGCACAGAAGGTATCGATGCATTTAAACAAAACTGGCAAGAAGAAAACAATTGGTTGGTACCTCATCCGTCATTGATACCTGTGGCATTGCACAAGATCGAGCATGATAAAGCAAATTGCACATTAATTATACCAGAATGGAAATCTGTCCCTTATTGGCCGATGATTTTCAAAGCTAGTGGGTTTCCCCATTATATAATTGATATGAAGTATCTTAATGGTAGACGAATACTGAACAAAGGCACTGGTAGAAACGATGTTTTCGGTAAAATTCCACTTTTTAAAATTTTAAATGGTAGCTTTAAGAGTCAGATTTTAATTTAAAACATCATACTCATTTCATGACTAAATCTGAGACGGAATGTTGAAACAGCTATTGTAGCGGTACAAACATGGACAGTGATGTCAAAAATTTAGCAGAAAAGATGTCTACATATTTAGTTGACTCGAAGAGTGAAAATACATGCAAAAAGTACTTTTCTAGTTTCAATAGATGGCAACACTTTGCCAATGAACATAATTTGAATGCATTACCGGCAGAACCAATACAAGTTTCACTGTATATTACTAAGCTCATTGACATGAAATGTTCACCTAATGTAGTAGATTCAGCTGTATATTCTATTAAATGGGCACATGACCTGAACGGTTATATTGATCCTACTAATAATGCTTTTGTAAAACTACTTCTTGAATCAGTCAAAAGATTAAATGGTAAACCAACGGTAAAAAAGGACCCTATTAATAACGACATATTAATTCGAGTTAGGTTCTATGTATAACGATAACGATGATTTACTGGTTATAAGAGATCTAACTATGATAATAATTGCTTACTCGGCTTTTTTTAGGTTTGACGAATTAAGCAATCTTAAATGTAAAGATGTAAAGATGTGTGACGATTATTTAATTATACATATAAACAGTAACACTAACTGATCAATATAGAAAAGGAAATGAAATTTATATAAGGGTCAAACTGTTGCTTGTCCAGTCAACATGTTTTTACGCTATATTTCTTTATCCAGTTTGGATCTAAAGTCAGATGAATATATTTTGAAACCAATTTTTAGGTCTAAGGGCATAGCTAAACTCATTTATAAAAACAAGCCACTAAGTTACACAGCAGCTAGGGAAAATATTGTTAAGAGGTTAAAACAAGTTGCACCTGAACTAAATCTGGGTTTACATTCATTAAGATCAGGTGGCGCTACGGCCGCTGCCAAGGCAGCTGTAAATGAAAGATGTATAATGAGACATGGTAGATGGAAAACAAATGTTGTAAAAGACAATTATATAGATGATACTATTGAAAAAAAAATTTCAAAAAAATCTTGGTATTTAAATTTATTTAACATTCCTCAACTCTCTACTCCTTTCTTTATAATTTCTATGTTTGCTGGGCTATCGGCAAATGTTATTATTTGAGTATTTATTTATAGTATGAATGTATAGAGAATACTTATAATTTCTTACGGTTCGAAAGTATTGTAAGAAATTATTGTATTAACAGTACTAATGTGAATACTTATTCGGGTCAGGTGTTAAAGTCATGTGACTACATGTATTTCGTGGGAAATATTTCCCGACAGTTCACTATCTAGCCTAACATCGAAGGCAAACCAAGTTCATTATAAAAATGTTATAATTTTTTGTAAGATTAAATAAATTAAATTGTATTTTATTAAAAATATGTTCTATAAATATATACAGGTCCGAGTATAAAAATCGAGGCGATTTGTCGCTTTGGCTTCGGACACAGGTTTCCTTACCCTGAACAAGGTTTGGGTTTTTCCTGGACGGCGAGATCGTCGATGATAGAAATAAAAAATATGTGTTGTATAAATGACAATTTTCGAAAACTTAAGTTGAAATTGATATTTTATTTTGTATGGTCAGTGATAAATTTGTATGTTTCATGTAATGTGTATATTTGATTTAGATCTATATATGCGATATTTATTAAATTGTTATAATACCAATAAACTCCGGTGTCCACTTTGTTTGCTGGGCTCTCGGCAAATGTTAGTATGAATGTAGAGAGAATACTGGATTCTTACTACGGAGTGGTTGTTATAGTATGCAAATAAGCACGTTTATAATAAAATTAGGTCACATTATCCATATAAGGAAAAATGATAAACATAGCATTTTCCACGTGCATCGTCAGAGACGAAAAAAGAAATTTCTTCAATAAAGATCGTTTCCCGTTAGTTTCGCAATGTATAAATCTTTAATAACGTAAAGAAGATGAATATTATGTATTATTATGAATTTTGTATAAGTAGACCGAAGTTAGAATTTTTTTATTTGCTACATTACGAGCAATGGGACTGTATTCTGCCTTTAATCCGACAAATCACAAAACTAACTTCGAATTATAACGGCAGTAAAATTCGGCCTATTTGTTTGGATGTGAAAACTATTAACTCTGCCGTATCCTAATTTAGGGAGTATTTGTTAGGGCAAAACCAGTTTCAGTTTATTAAACTTTCTATTTGTTAATGAG
The DNA here is from genome assembly GCA_944474755.1 of Limnoperna fortunei. Lineage (NCBI taxonomy): Eukaryota > Metazoa > Mollusca > Bivalvia > Mytilida > Modiolidae > Limnoperna > Limnoperna fortunei. The sequence goes on along the minus strand of OX104122.1, from coordinate 58,436,115 downwards.
GACCGGTTTGAAACTAGTTTGGAACCTAAACTGGTTTGCCATTTGTTAGTAGCAAACTGAAACTGGTTTCGCAAACCATCCAAACCACATACAGGGGTGGTTTGCGGTTTAGGTTTTTAGGTATGAGGCACTAATGTTGCAATGTGGAGATGTTGTAAAGATAAACGAAGAAATATTTTGAAAAATAAAAGAAACAAGATAAATCTTTACTAGAACATTGCTGTTTTTTCTGGGGAATCTAATAAAAGACAAACATAAAAATTGTCAAACAAAGTCTTTTACATTTGACGATTTCGAAAACAAAGTCCAACAAACTTTTTAGAGAGTCATTTGAATAGAAGCATATGCAACAAATATTAGAATTTGTTTTACCCAATTGATAATTGCGTAATATTTGCTTCATATTAACTAAAGAATGTTTCTTTATTAATTTCTTAAAACTAAATCGAAAACCAATTTTTTGTTACTCATCATTAAAGCAAAACCAGTTTTGAAAAATTCATTGAAACCGGTTAAAACCTTAAACCTAAACCTTAACTAGTTTTGCTGTAACAAATTCGCCTTAAATTTTAGAAGGTTTGATGCCTTTCAGAATCCAATGTCAGCAATACACGCTTCAAGTCGAGAATGGTAATCATTCCAGTTGTCGAGAGGCTTGATTATAAGGTAGACTTAGGTATCATTCGCATAGGAGTGAAACAGCATTCTGTTTGGCCGGCAAATATTTCCTATAGGCATAGATAAACGGATTCTCGTGGTACACCGAAAGGCAAAGGACAGGAATCTGATCTGACTGTTCAAATAGTCAATGTTTGATGTCGATTTTTCAAATATGACTGGATTCGAACCAACGCACCTCCACGAACTCCATAAGTTGCTGACAGACGTTTGAAAAGTACTTCGTGATCAATCACATCTAATGCAACGGATAAATCTAGAAGAACGTGAACTGTCGATATTCTTCATCGTTGATCTAGTGCTGTCACAATGTCGTTATGCACATTGAGGATGGCAGTTTGAGTCGAGTGTCGAGCACGATAAGCAGACTGAAATGGATCTTCTCAGATTAATGTTGTTCAAATGAATATCGATGCTGCATGCCACAACTGTCTCATTAATTTTGGAGATGTATGATAAATTAGAGACTGGGCGGAATTTTTTATGTTTCTTGTCAAGACCCGTTCTTATAAGTAGAGGTCTAACTAAAACTTCCTTGAACTCAGGTGGAAAAGTATTTTGGTCAAATGACGAAGTGACAATTCCAGTGGTCATAGGTAGAAGCGGATTCAGAAATTGCTTTAACAGTTTCGTAGGGATGCGATTTAATTCACACTGTTTCGACTGAGCTTTCATATGATGATTGATTTTATCTCATCTTCTGTTGGATGTTAAAATTCTGTAAGTGATGGTCCTATGTACTGTTTATCGGCACCAATGAAAGAATGATTGTTAACAGGATTAACACGAAGTTTCTTTCTTATGGTTGCGAATTTGTCATAAAAAAATTAGAAAATTTTCCGGTAGACATTTGCTTGTTAATGATGATGGGAATGGGCACTGTTGGTTTTGGCCTATTAAAAAATTAGTCACTTTGAATAAAGGTTTTGCGTCATTTTACATTCCTCAAGCTTAGATGAATAGAAATCCTCCTTGGTTTTATGCGGCCTGCGGCGTTGACACTCGATTTAAAAGAGTTGACGGCGAATTTCTAACTTTGATTTTCGGTAAAGACGTTGCAGATCTAAGTTCATCATGGTGTATTATGTTTTTGAAACCATCTATGCAAAATTATCTAAAACGTTGGTTATGTTATTTTTATAATGTTTGACTTAATCGTCGACATTAAAGTTGTTATCGCTTCATTTCATCCAAATCGATGTTCTTCAACTTTCGAAAAGTTATCTCTTTCTTAATTTCACGTTGATGATTGTTAAATTTAAGGCTTGAAAATATTGCAAAAATAAGTTTCTAGATGATCTTTTAATGAAAAGATCAAGGATGTGGTCTTTCACATGAGTAGAATGTATAACATGTTGAACGAAATCTCGATCATCTAGAGTGGAGACCAGCATAAGATTGATTTAGGTGGACAATAACATTATTGTTTGTTTGTGTTTAGTCCATAAATGCAGATGCATGATAAATTTCATTTATGAGTTATTTTCCATCTGATCTCAGTATACGGAAACTATCAAGGTACCCATGATAACGCATAAATGTATCAAGGTACCCATCATAACGCATGGATGTATTAAGGTACCCATCATAACGCATGGATGTATCAAGGTACACGTCATAACGCATGGATAACGCATGGATGTATCAAGGTACACGTCATAACGCATGGATGTATCAAGGTACCCATCATAACGCATGGATGTATCAAGGTACACGTCATAACGCATGGATGTATTAAGGTACCCATCATAACGCATGGATGTATCAAGGTACCCATCATAACGCATGGATGTATCAAGGTACACGTCATAACGCATGGATGTATCAAGGTACCCATCATAACGCATGGATGTATCAAGGTACACGTCATAACGCATGGATGTATTAAGGTACCCATCATAACGCATGGATGTATGAAGGTACACGTCATAACGCATGAATGTATCAAGGTACACGTCATAACGCATGGATGTATCAAGGTACACGGCATAACGCATGGATGTATCAAGGTACACGTCATAACGCATGGATGTATCAAGGTACACGTCATAACGCATGGATGTATCAAGGTACACGTCATAACGCATGGATGTATCAAGGTACACGTCATAACGCATGGATGTATCAAGGTACACGTCATAACGCATGGATGTATCAAGGTACCCATCATAACGCATGGATGTATCAAGGTACCCATCATAACGCATGGATGTATCAAGGTACACGTCATAACGCATGGATGTATCAAGGTACACGTCATAACGCATGGATGTATCAAGGTACACGTCATAACGCATGGATGTATCAAGGTACCCATCATAACGCATGGATGTATTAAGGTACCCATCATAACGCATGGATGTATCAAGGTACACGTCATAACGCATGGATGTATCAAGGTACACGTCATAACGCATGGATGTATCAAGGTACACGGCATAACGCATGGATGTATCAAGGTACACGTCATAACGCATGGATGTATCAAGGTACACGTCATAACGCATGGATGTATCAAGGTACACGTCATAACGCATGGATGTATCAAGGTACACGGCATAACGCATGGATGTATCAAGGTACACGTCATAACGCATGGATGTATTAAGGTACACGGCATAACGCATGGATGTATCAAGGTACACGTCATAACGCATGGATGTATCAAGGTACACGTCATAACGCATGGATGTATCAAGGTACACGTCATAACGCATGGATGTATCAAGGTACACGGCATAACGCATGGATGTATCAAGGTACACGGCATAACGCATGGATGTATCAAGGTACACGTCATAACGCATGGATGTATCAAGGTACACGGCATAACGCATGGATGTATCAAGGTACACGTCATAACGCATGGATGTATCAAGGTACACGTCATAACGCATGGATGTATCAAGGTACACGGCATAACGCATGGATGTATCAAGGTACACGTCATAACGCATGGATGTATCAAGGTACACGTCATAACGCATGGATGTATCAAGGTACCCATCATAACGCATGGATGTATCAAGGTACCCATCATAACGCATGGATGTATCAAGGTACACGTCATAACGCATGGATGTATCAAGGTACACGTCATAACGCATGGATGTATCAAGGTACACGTCATAACGCATGGATGTATCAAGGTACACGTCATAACGCATGGATGTATTAAGGTACCCATCATAACGCATGGATGTATCAAGGTACACGTCATAACGCATGGATGTATCAAGGTACCCATCATAACGCATGGATGTATCAAGGTACCCATCATAACGCATGGATGTATCAAGGTACCCATCATAACGCATGGATGTATTAAGGTACCCATCATAACGCATGGATGTATCAAGGTACACGTCATAACGCATGGATGTATCAAGGTACCCATCATAACGCATGGATGTATCAAGGTACCCATCATAACGCATGGATGTATCAAGGTACCCATCATAACGCATGGATGTATCAAGGTACACGTCATAACGCATGGGTGTATTAAGGTACCCATCATAACGCATGGATGTATCAAGGTACCCATCATAACGCATGGATGTATTAAGGTACACGTCATAACGCATGGATGTATCAAGGTACACGTCATAACGCATGGATGTATCAAGGTACACGTCATAACGCATGGATGTATCAAGGTACCCATCATAACGCATGGATGTATTAAGGTACCCATCATAACGCATGGATGTATCAAAGTACACGTCATAACGCATGGATGTATCAAGGTACACGTCATAACGCATGGATGTATCAAGGTACCCATCATAACGCATGGATGTATCAAGGTACACGTCATAACGCATGGATGTATCAAGGTACACGTCATAACGCATGGATGTATTAAGGTACCCATCATAACGCATGGATGTATCAAGGTACACGTCATAACGCATGGATGTATCAAGGTACACGTCATAACGCATGGATGTATCAAGGTACACGTCATAACGCATGGATGTATCAAGCTACACGTCATAACGCATGGATGTATCAAGGTACACGTCATAACGCATGGATGTATTAAGGTACCCATCATAACGCATGGATGTATCAAGGTACACGTCATAACGCATGGATGTATCAAGGTACTTGTCATAACGCATGGATGTATCAAGGTACACGTCATAACACATGGATGTATCAAGGTACATGTCATAACGCATGGATGTATCAAGGTACACGTCATAACGCATGGATGTATCAAGGTACACGTCATAACGCATGGATGTATCAAGGTACACGTCATAACGCATGGATGTATCAAGGTACACGTCATAACGCATGGATGTATCAAGGTACACGTCATAACGCATGGATGTATCAAGGTACACGGCATAACGCATGGATGTATCAAGGTACACGTCATAACGCATGGATGTATCAAGGTACACGTCATAACGCATGGATGTATCAAGGTACCCATCATAACGCATGGATGTATCAAGGTACCCATCATAACGCATGGATGTATCAAGGTACACGTCATAACGCATGGATGTATCAAGGTACACGTCATAACGCATGGATGTATCAAGGTACACGTCATAACGCATGGATGTATCAAGGTACCCATCATAACGCATGGATGTATTAAGGTACACGTCATAACGCATGGATGTATTAAGGTACCCATCATAACGCATGGATGTATTAAGGTACCCATCATAACGCATGGATGTATCAAGGTACACGTCATAACGCATGGATGTATCAAGGTACCCATCATAACGCATGGATGTATCAAGGTACCCATCATAACGCATGGATGTATCAAGGTACACGTCATAACGCATGGATGTATCAAGGTACACGTCATAACGCATGGATGTATTAAGGTACCCATCATAACGCATGGATGTATCAAGGTACCCATCATAACGCATGGATGTATTAAGGTACCCATCATAACGCATGGATGTATCAAGGTACACGTCATAACGCATGGATGTATCAAGGTACACGTCATAACGCATGGATGTATCAAGGTACACGTCATAACGCATGGATTTATCAAGCTACACGTCATAACGCATGGATGTATCAAGGTACACGTCATAACGCATGGATGTATTAAGGTACCCATCATAACGCATGGATGTATCAAGGTACACGTCATAACGCATGGATGTATTAAGGTACCCATCATAACGCATGGATGTATCAAGGTACACGTCATAACGCATGGATGTATCAAGGTTCACGTCATAACGCATGGATGTATTAAGGTACCCATCATAACGCATGGATGTATCAAGGTACACGTCATAACGCATGGATGTATCAAGGTACACGTCATAACGCATGGATGTATCAAGGTACACGTCATAACGCATGGATGTATCAAGGTACACGTCATAACGCATGGATGTATTAAGGTACCCATCATAACGCATGGATGTATCAAGGTACCCATCATAACGCATGGATGTATCAAGGTACACGTCATAACGCATGGATGTATTAAGGTACCCATCATAACGCATGGATGTATCAAGGTACCCATCATAACGCATGGATGTATCAAGGTACACGTCATAACGCATGGATGTATTAAGGTACCCATCATAACGCATGGATGTATCAAGGTACACGTCATAACGCATGGATGTATCAAGGTACACGTCATAACGCATGGATGTATCAAGGTACACGTCATAACGCATGGATGTATCAAGGTACACGTCATAACGCATGGATGTATCAAGGTACACGTCATAACGCATGGATGTATCAAGGTACACGTCATAACGCATGGATGTATCAAGGTACACGTCATAACGCATGGATGTATCAAGCTACCCATCATAACGCATGGATGTATCAAGGTACACGTCATAACGCATGGATGTATCAAGGTACACGTCATAACGCATGGATGTATCAAGGTACCCATCATAACGCATGGATGATACGCCTGATATACAATATTGCTGATGACGTTATAAATGAAATATTTGAATTAAAAAAATTGAATGTTGTCATAACTTTGTGAAAATATAATCCTACTAAGTCAGAATTCTGATTCCATGTTCGCTCCATCTTCATCAGAACCCCTCACATGGGAAGATGGTAAAATATGCATTAAACCTAAATAAAACATAGGTGGCATATTCTACCAGTAGTATTGACAGTAGTACGTAGTATTACTAAACTGTTAAAAAATAATACTTTCACTTTAACTTTAACGTTTAACGTTTTCCCAAATAGCACAAAACAAGAAAAACTGTGAGCAGTGCTTACTAATTTGTATCCACCTCCCCCGCTCCCTTATGTAAAAGACAAAGTCCATATTTTTCTAAGGAAAACCCCAAGTATCATTACGATTACAATTTTAAATATCAGGTGGACAATGGAACTTTGTGACAAAGATTCTGTGTAACGTTTCATCATATTCCGTTCACATGTGTAGGAGGAGTCACATGACTATAACACATGTGCATAAGAGAAAGTGTAACGGACGGATGGAGAAACGGACGGACACCACCTATCCCTATTTACCTTTTTAATACAATCTTCCGGTTTCAACTGGTAATCGGTGATTACTAGTTCTAAATTTACACAATAAAATTGCCAAAAAAAGTTAGCAAATTAAAATTTGTTGTTAATAAATATTTAACATAAACCTTTCGATGACTTATTAAGGTTTGAACAATATAGATGTTTTTCTTGCAGTATCAAATATTAGTCATATTCAGCTTATTATGACCAAAATGTTGTATTGCCGCAATTCGTCAAAAAACCATGAAATTGTGTATTGATTTCTTAAGGCCTAACATAGGTTTTCAAAGCTTAGGTGTATTCTTCTGAGATATCTTTATTTTCATGTCCCCAAATCTTCAGTCCAGACGTTAAAACTGGTACCACACTTTTATTAGACTATCAAGTTGAAATTTATGTGAATTTTCAAAGATGCTAAAATTTATTGTAGTAGGCGTCGTTATGTTACAAACAGAGAGTTACAAAATGTATAATTCGTCTGAAAAATTATACCAAAAATTTATGAAAATCATTTTTTTCAAAGAATACATAAGATAGATAACTTTATTAAACCAAATCAGGTCCCCAAAGGGGCAAACAAAAGTCAACAATCATGCTTTATAACAAGACAACATACATAGCACAATAATTTTGACAATATTTGAGTATGATAATGACAATTTGTAATACTATTACAAGTTGTAATGCAATAAAAATATGATTATATTTATGTATTTAATATATATGCCCTATCCGACCAATGGCATTAAATTGTCGGTGTAGGACGTAAAAAAACTCCCCCAATCAATTAATATATATGCAGACAAACAGGATGGAATCAATTAATATATATGCAGCCAGACAGGATGGAACAAGGTATGGGGCAACAGAAGACAGACAAACGACAAGGGGCACCAAGAAACGATGCTACAGGGAATTTCCTACCTGTGCACCCTCTGTCATTTGAAAAAATGTATAAAGTACGCTGAAGACATACGATAAGAGACATCAAAAGCCGATGCTTAAATGAGTTTTCCTACATGCGTTCAGTGTTATATGTCTAGATAGTCAGTGGATAGTGTTTTTATTTTTTTGTGCTTAAGACGGCTAAGGAGGTCTTTTATTCAGTTGTTTAAAGATATCACATATGTTTTGAAATTTTGTAAAGAGCTGTCAGTAAAACATAGACATATAATTATATAGAATTCGGCACTGCTTTTATTTAACTTTTTTGTGCTCGAAAAAATGCTCGATATTATAGCGAGCATCCCAGATGCGAGCTATACGGTTACATGCGTGTGTGTAAAAAAAGTCACGTGATCCATATGAACAAATCCATTTCAGATGGTAGCTGAGCTATCCGAAGAAAATATTGTAGACGAACAAAAAAATATATAATATAAAAGTAGACAAAAATAATTTTGACATCGATAAAATTAAACTGTTTATTTTTAAATTACTAAAAAAATGCCAGACAATTTTTTTCAATCTGAAACGCAATATATGAAATTAAGTTTTGTGACGTCACCAACACATTAGATAAGACGTCACGTCATCAATGAAATGTAGAGGCACTGTTAGGGGGCTCTGAAGTAACGACATGAACAATGTGCGATGCTCGCATTTAGGCTGCGCCTACATTCATATTAAGTTAATATACGTTCATATCCTTAGATATAGAGATTTTAACACCTGGTACCCTTAAGTACGCACCAAAAATTTATTTCTTAAACACCTGTTTGAATCCAACAAAAAACTGTTTTTTTCAGAAACTGTAGGGTTCTACCAAAGGTAGTACCCTAAACCTTGTACAAAAGCCTCATTTTTATCAAATTTCAATCAAACTTCCTTTGATAATGATGAAAACGTCACTTTAACGTCCACCATTGCGTTGACAAAGTACCTAAAAATCCATTATTTCAAACTAATACCGGGGATAAATTCGTTATACACGTTCATATCCGTAGATATGGAGATTTGAACACCTTCAGCACCCCTGTACACCCTTCGGCTTCGCCTCAGGGCGTTCTTGTGGCACTTCAGGTGTTAAAATCTCCATATCTACGGATATGAACGTATATAACTTATAATCCCCGGTATTAGTTTGAAATAATGGATTTTAGGTACTTTGTCAACGCAATGGCGGACGTTAAAGTAACGTTTTCATCATTATCAAAGAAAGTTTGATTGAAATTTGATAAAAATGAGGCTTTTTTAAAGTTCTCGAAAAAAGAACAGTTTTGTTTAAGAAATAAATTTTTCGGCGCTGAATGTCTTGCAGAGACGTCATAATAGTGTAACGTCGTTGCTTGTCAAACTGTGTATCTTTTGTTTCTTTTTCTGTTAAAAATAACATATTTTGACCTTTTGTTAATGATTTCATCGTCCTATATATGACGCAAACCAATTACCATTTATAATATAAATGCATCTGTGCAACTAACGGTTAGCAACACCCAGGTATATGACTTAGCAACGACCCGGGTATATTGGTTTTGTAAAGACGTGTAACTGACCAATCAAATTTCAGCAATTATACTGATACGAGGATAAATTATAATATTCAGTTACAGATAAAAACTTTTTTAAAGAAAACCATTTAAATTTTTTTTTCTAAAATTTCTCACTTAAACAGCTTGGGTTTGGCCGGACTTTTATTCTTTTAAAAAGGATTAGGATAAAGAGATAACACACTTTCAGAGTCAATACTACAACAATAAACGATAATATGAATGTAGGCGCAGCCTAAATGCGAGCATCGCACAATGTTCATGTCGTTACTTCAGAGCCCCTTAACAGTGCCTCTACATTCCATTGATGACGTGACGTCTAATGTGTTGGTGACGTCACAAAACTTAATTTCAAATACAGCGTTTCAGATTGAAAAAAAATTGTCTGGAATTTGTAGTAATTTAAAAAATAAACACTTTAATTTTATCGATGTCAAAATTATTTTTGTCTACTTTTATATTATATATTTTTTCGTTCGTCTACAATATTTTCTTCGGATAGCTCAGCTACCATCTGAAATGGATTTGTTCATATGGATCACGTAACTTTTTTTTTACACACACGCATGTAACCGTATAGCTCGCATCTGCGATGCTCGCTATAATCATACAAATACAAAATTAATTTTGTTACTTTTTCAAAGGAATTTAAATGTCTAGCTATCGCTCGTTATTAAAACAGTAATATATACGATTATTCAACATAATTACAGTTGTAAATTTCTAAGAATCTCCAATCAACATAAATAATTAGTAATTAAATACTTTAAATTATAATTTCAAGATTTCTATGATTTGTAATATGAATGTAGGTGCAGCCTAAATGCGAGCATCGCACATTGTTCATGTCGTTATTTCAGAGCCCCTAACAGTGCCTCTACATTCCATTGATGATGTGACGTCTTACTCTAATGTGTTGGTGACGTCACAAAACTCAATTTCAAATACAGCGTTTCAGATTGAAAAAAATTGTCTGGCATTTTTGTAGTAATTTAAAAAAATAAACACTTTAATTTTATCGATGTTAAAATTATTTTTGTCTACTTTTATATTATAGCGAGCATCGCAGATGCGAGCTGTACGGTTACATGCTAGTCATATTCATATTGGGATCCTAACCTGGTCCCCTGGTGCAATATTTTTCATTTACGCAAGCTTCACTTTCAAATATAACCCCAGGTCACCACCAGTTTACTACCCAATTTGATTGGTTATTTAAAACGCCATGTTTGAGCTAATTTTTCGCGCATTTCGTTCCGTTGGAAATTTATGTCAGAGTACAATTTAAATAAAGTAGCTACCTGCTTCTTGTTTTCCGGCTTTCGAGTTAAACTGACAAATCTCTGTAAGTTATTTCCACATTCGAGATATAAATCTATAAAAGCATTCTTTTGATAAACTGCATTGTTATTTGATTTGTTTACCCGGACGCCGGACGTTACGTCATAATGCTTTGTATCGGAGTTACGTCAGTTACTGTTAATAATGACGTAAATTTTGAGGCATTCCGAATGTTGCAAACCGGTCAAAATTTTGACCGGATTCATTGCTAATGACTTGACTGTATATTCGAACCGGAAGTCCGCTTACGGTATTGAGAATATTTAGTCAGGATCCCAGACTAATTGGGATCCTGACTAAATATTCTCAATACCGTAAGCGGACTTCCGGTTCGAATACCAGCAATGAATCCGGTCAAAATTTTGACCGGTTTGCAACATTCGGAATGCCTCAAAATTTACGTCAGTCTTAACTGTAACTGACGTAATTCCGATACAAAGTATTATGACGTAACGTCCGGCGTCCTGTAATCAAATTCAAATAAAATTAGTTTATCAAAAGAATGCTTTTATAGATTTATGTGGCTGGTTTGAGGAAATAACTCTACCGGGAATGGTCAGTCTAACTCGAAAGCCGGAAAACAAGAAGTAGGTAGCTACTTTATTGAAATAGTATTCTGACAGAAATTTCCGACGGAACAAAACGCGCGAAAAGTTAGGTAAAACATGTCGTTTCAAACAACCAATCAAACTGGGTAGTAAACTGGTGGTGACCTGGGGTTATATTTGAAAATGAAGCTTGCGTAAATGAAAAATATTGCACCAGACGCCCAGGCTCAATAAAACCGTCCAAACAGTGTCGCCGTGTAAATATGAAAACCTTTGTCATTAAATAAATGTTATTTTCTTTTAAATTGTTCGAATATGTCAGTATCTGATAGGAAACCATAATATGTATTCGTATGGACGCGAATCAGGAAAAATATTTTCCCTAATAATCCACTTTTTGTAACATTCGTTACTGTCGCTTTAAAAAATTAGATGGCTTGATTTGTAATAATTATTTACTCATTTGATCTTTCACTTCCTTGTTCAGGGGTACATGATTTAGGTGATCAAAAATGTATTCCATCATGATTTTGTAAGTGTATCAATGACTGAATCGTCAACAGGGCATTAAATATCCATGTCGCCATTGTCAGGAGAAAACTCGAGGTTCTTGGAGTTATTATCTATTTTATTATCAATGACAGTTCTAATGAATTTATAGGCTTTTTTGGTCGTTTTGTATAAAGGGAATTTATTAGAAATTATTTAACGGATAAAATTCCTTCAAGATCAATGTCTTAAATCGGATTTCTAGTGGCGTATGGTTAAGGAGAAACATACGTTATACTTATTTATGCTAAAGGTAAATAGGATAATTGTCACTGCTATTTAGTTTTTTCAACATATGTATATCGTAGATATTGATATGGGCAGCTACAATGATCAAACTTTTACAGATTTCGAAACTCATCTGGAATTGTATAAGATTGAAACATACGTTGCCGAAACATGCGTTACAAACTTATCCAGAACTACCATTTAGATTTGATATAGTATCTTAAAATGAACGATTGATACGTTAAATGTTTGCGCTATTTCAAAAAAACTTGAAACAGATGTTCCAAGCAACACTAAAACACGTATGAGACCCTTAATTTGTAAGTTCCGTGATATCCAATATTACTTAGACTTTTCTTTTTTAGCACCTGACAAATTTGTGTTTATATACAAACTTAACCCAGAAGCCTCAGAATAAGTATATGTAAATTATAGCATGTCGATCCTTTGAGTTATCAATATAGTTGAAACATAAGTTGCGGAATTTTTTAATAGATTCTGTCGTATTGAAAGCGAGCTTCTTCACGTGTCCAATTGAATTTCACATTTAAAATGTAAATTATGCTATCTCCTTTCTCATAAATAAGATGGAATTTTGTTACAAAAATAACACTGTACATTTATATTCAAATATCTATATATATCCAATAAAATATGCATATACTTTATACGTGAAATATCGTCTATGATGTGTATTTCTTTCATGCTAGTGTTGAAAATGCATTTTCATTCACATATTTTTACGGAAAGTTAAATACAAAGTTCGCTTTGTAAAAAAAAATACAAATTAATATATGTTATAACCTAACGCATGGTAACGTATGTTTTTACACTGAAACCGTGTTATTGTTTTTCTTTTTCTCGAATAAAGATGACTTTAAAAAAAAGCGGAAAAAAAAACAGAAAAATTACAGTCAAAGATTAAAAAATTAATCGACTATATATTAAGATGACTTGAACAAATTTTAAGAGCTGTTCGCAGAGCATTAAAACATACGTTAATAAAATAAGTGAAATATGTTCAGAAATTTCTACTGCTTCCAAAAAGATCAGATTTAATTTTAGTAAATCATATTACAATATTTTAATACGGCACTTTTCATATGACAATTCAACCGGTTTTTTTTCAGGCTGCAATCCTGTAACTTACGTTACGAATGGGGAACACAATTTTTTAAACAAAAACTTGATCACACTGTTCAAAAATAGTGAGTCTATGATGTTAAATTATTGAATTAATAATTTGTTTATTCTTTCTATCAGAAATGTAACATAAATATAAAGAAACTATGCTTTTAAATTACGTTTTTAGACTTTTCTGTCTATTTGGTCGTTTTTTCTTCTTATGTTAAATTGTTTATTTCAATTGGCTATTTTTTTCATTCAAATTATGTCGAAAAGAAATTGTAATGATGAACAAGTAATTATTTCATGTCTTTATCAACTTTTGCAATAAATCAACATAGTTTTTTAATGTTTACTTTATTTTGTAACATTCGTTATATTTGACACCATTTCGAAAATTGACTTAATCTTTTTACCCCATATTTATAACCGAAAAAAATATGCATGATGATCATTTATATAAGGTCAAATGCTTTATAGTATCGCAATTGTTGTTATTTGGAACGATTTATTAAAAAAAAATAATTCGTAATCTGGTCATAGCAATTTTTTTTCTGTGTGACTTTATGATGATTTTTTGTGTTCGTTTATTACTTGTCGATTGAAAATTTATTTCATAAAATGTATGAGTATATATAAACTGATTTGAACAGCTAAACCATCCGTTTGTCTAACGAGACCAAGAAAAGATTCAATGATATCATATCTCTAATTTTTTACGCTGTCCTTATGCTTTATACTTTGGTCATGTATGTTACAGTGCTAGATTTTTTGAATAAAAACAATCATAAACTTGGTGAATTGTGACTCTTCCATCTGAAAAGTTAACTTGACACAGATTTGGATCCAGATACCTCACTCATGTGACTCTTCGAAAACAAAGTTACAACTCTCTTTTCCAACTTTTATTTTTTTCGAATACCATAGGGCCATTTGCACTGTTTTATTGAGCCAGGGCGTTGAGAACCAGGTTAGGTTACATGCGTGTGTGTAAAAAAAGTCACGTGATCCATATGAACAAATCCATTTCAGATGGTAGCTGAGCTATCCGAAGAAAATATTGTAGACGAACGAAAAAATATAATATGGAGTAGGCATTGCCAAAATGCGAGCACAGACTATAAAGTCCTTTATTATCAATATTTAATGTGCATTTCATAATTGACGTAACTTCCGAACACCCTAAAAGTACCTCTAAATTCCAGTGGTCACGTGACGTCTTTCTTTGTAACGGTGACGTCACATGAAATGTAATTTGATTGTCAGTTTTTAAAGATCGATTTAGAGATTGCAAAAAAATAGTATGACATTTTTGTTGTTAATTTTAAATATAACATTAATTTTTTTTTAGCGATGTCAACTTTATTTTTAAGTCTTTCTTAAAATTATTTTTAGTACTTTTCTCATTCACTTTGTTACAGTTTTTTGACGATATCAACTTCCGGACGAAAAAAATCAATATCAGCATTAAGATTTTGATCACGTGATGGGAGCTGTGCTCGCTACAAATATTATAGGATTAAACACTGGGTTTTAGGAAATTATCAATGTGTAAACTCCGGCGACTCACTCACAAACTAATTAAAGTCCGAAGGACTTTATGTCGGGTTTGTGAGGCGAGTCGCCGGAGTTTACACATTGATAATTTCCTAAAACACTGTGTTTAATCCTTATAATTCTGTGAAATAATCGTTGCGATTTTTAAAACAGCAAAAACAGTTACAAAAACCCATCTAGACCTCAAAACGTACCTAGGCCGGAAAGCGTAAGGATATGCAAAACATAGTACCAAAGGAATCGCTGTTCTGTAGATATTGATAGGTAAAAAACAAAATGAAACACAAAATTGTATTTATATTATATTTTATTTGAAATCTCAATCGATTTAATTGGAAATCATTGGGGCGTAGAAAACATTGTCCCCTCTCCCTGACGATACGCTAGGAGGACGCCATCTTGTTTACATTGGATACTGAAAGTATTCCGCTCAGAGGAAATATCGATATATAAATTATCTGAGAAGACGCCATTTATAAGTGTTTTTATCCAATCAAAGCACATAATATAAATAAACTACAGCATGAATAGAATTATTATAATATATCTGAAAACGCTGTATTTGAAATTGAGTTTTGTGACGTCACCAACACATTAGAAAAGACGTCACGTCATCAATGTTAGGGGGCTCTGAAGTAACGACATGAACAATGTGCGATGCTCGCATTTAGGCAGCACCTACATTCATATTACAAATCATAGAAATCTTGAAATTATAATTTAAAGTATTTAATTACTAATTATTTATGTTGATTGGAGATTCTTAGAAATTTACAACTGTAATTATGTTGAATAATCGTATATATTACTGTTTTAATAAAGAGCGATAGCTAGACATTTAAATTCCTTTGAAAAAGTAACAAAATTAATTTTGTATTTGTATGATTATAGCGAGCATCGCAGGTGCGAGCTATACGGTTACATGCGTGTGTGTAAAAAAAAGTCACGTGATCCATATGAACAAATCCATTTCAGATGGTAGCTTAACCTGGTCCCCTGGTGCAATATTTTTCATTTACGCAAGCTTCACTTTCAAATATAACCCCAGGTCACCACCAGTTTACTACCCGGTTTGATTGGTTGTTTAAAACGCCATGTTTTAGCTAACTTTTCGCGCGTTTTGTTCCGTAGGAAATTTCTGTTAGAATACAATTTAAATAAAGTAGCTACCTGCTTCTTGTTTTCCGGCTTTGGAGTTAAACTGACGTTTTCCGTAGAGTTATTTCCACAAACGGGACATAAATCTATAAAAGCATTCTTTTGATAAACAGTATTTTTATTTGAATTTGATTACCGGATGCCGGACGTTACGTCATAATGCTTTGTATCGGAATTACGTCAGTTACAGGTAATACTGACGTAAATTTTGAGGCATTCCGAATGTTTTAAACCGGTCAAAATTTTGACCGGATTCATTGATGGTGACCTGACTGTATATTCGAACCGGATGTCCGCTTACGGTATTGAGAATATTTAGTCAGGATCCCAGACTAGATGGTAGCTGAGCTACCCGAAGAAAATATTGTAGACGAACGAAAAAATATATAATATAAAAGTAGACAAAAATAATTTTTACATCGATAAAATTAAAGTGTTTATTTTTTAAATTACTACAAATTCCAGACAATTTTTTTTTTCAATCTGAAACGCTGTATTTGAAATTAAGTTTTGTGACGTCACCAACACATTAGACGTCACGTCATCAATGGAATGTAGAGGCACTGTTAAGGGGCTCTGAAGTAACGACATGAACAATGTGCGATGCTCGCATTTAGGCTGCTCCTACATTCATATTATATATTTTTTGTTCGTCTAGAATATTTTCTTCGGATAGCTCAGCTACCATCAACCTGGTCCTCTTGTGCAATATTTTTCATTTACGCAAGCTTCACTTTCAAATATAACGTTACTGTATATTCGAACAGGAAGTCCGCTTACGTTTTTGAGAATATTTAGTCAGGATCCCAGACTAAGCTACCATCAGAAATGGATTTGTTCATATGGATCACGTGACTTTTTTTACACACACGCATGTTACCGTTTAGCTCGCATCTGCGATGCTCGCTATTAAAATTTGCCTGGTAAGCCATTTCTTTGTAAGAAGTAAATAATTTATCAGGTGCTGTTTTTCGGTTCCGACGTTAATGCCGATTCGACTCATCCAAGGTCCCAATCGTATTTTTTGTATGTGTCGATTTGACCAAGTGCCGATTTGAATTTCACCCTATATGATTCGGAAAATGTAGATCTAAAATTAAAGGTTGTCATTCAGCCACCGATATTAGCCATTTTCCATTTTGTTGGTTTTTTTTGTTTTCATGTTCCATCTCTTCTTATTATCTCTTAATGATATATGTTTTCGGGTACGATTGACCATATATCGCTTTCCAGGTAAAAACCATACTCTACAATATAATATAGTTCATGTTGCAAGTGTTTGCTTGTTTGTTTGAATGATGTTTAACGCCACTTTCAGCAATTTTTCAGCTATTTTATGGCGTCCAGTTTTTTTTGGGGTTGGAAGCCGGAGTACCCCGAGAGAACCCGACCTTCGATAGGAAAACTGGCGATCCAAGGGTCAATTAAGATTGGAGTTGAGTGCAGTGAGACTCGAACCCGCAACGTCAGTGTTGACAGACCACGTGATCATCAGTAGACGAACTACTTGCAAGTGATAAAATGGCTAATTAAATATTAAAGAAAATATTTCATTTACAATTTTTTGTATTTGTTAAATCCTTCAAGCTTTTAAATACATGTTTGTGTCCTGATCTAATAAGGAGTAGTAAAGATGTACAAAATTGTATATTTATGCGCTTTTGACCTCTCTAGATAGGATCATCGCTTCAGTTTTATTTCTTGGATTATTTCATGATTTATAGGGTATGCTTAGTATTTTTTTAATTGCATTCTTATCTTTACAAAATAAAATCTATATATTTGTGTTTCTTTTATTAATTAGTTAGATAATTTGATAATAAAAAGTCATTTTAAGATTTTGTTACGTTATATTACGTAATGTATATGTTAGAAAGACTTGTTTGGTTCAATTTTATCATAATATATTTTGTTTTGTTTGGATTATTTCACGATTGATAGAGCAAGCTTCATATCATTTTTTCCATTCGTATCTTTACATAAAAATGTAGATGATTATAAATTTGACTTCAAGTTGATCGATAATTTTCAATATTATTTCTTTGGTTATGTCAGAATTTATAGGGTACTTAACTTTGTATTTTTATGCAGTTTCTAATCTTCACATAATAGAATGTGAATGTATTTGTTTTATAGGAATTCATAAGATGATTTGATAAAAATAATGCATTTTAAAATTGTGTAGTATTACGTAATGCATGACGTTCCCCTCGTGCATTACCATCAGCCCAACAGTATTTCGAGGACGGACAAAATCTCCCATGGACAAAATCCATTTCGTGTAATTTAGCGTATGCGGACAAAAATCCCCCCATAGAATTTACAAATGCGGACAAAATCCCCCCTGTTAATTTTACAAGGCGGACAAAATCCCCCCTGTCAATTTTTCAATGCGGACAAATTCCCCCTCGAATCGAATTTTCGTATGTAATGTTTGATTATACAATAATTATTGCGGGTTTCAAGTGCATGATTGGTGACCTTTATAATTGATGAAATTGTTTGTAAACTTGTACTGTTCACAAGAATACCGCTTTCTTGAGCAAAACATTCTAAACATCTTGAAGAAAATTGAAAAGGGTATAGCTTGAATTAATTAGTTCAATGAGAAAGGCTCATGACTGTAAAGGTGCCATAACTACTGACATTCAATCAACACGTGTGATAGAAGTCACCTCGCACACCCATGAGCCTGACAGTTCTGCCATAGCTGCATTGAAGATCCGTTCACACATCAAAACTAGCGCTGAAGATAATCGTGGTAAACCGGGACAGATTCTGGCTGACAAGCTTGCAACATGTTCAAAGGAGGTTGTTGTCCACAGAATCCATGAGGCGATGGGTTCGCAGGACGAAGAGAGGCGCTTCTCCTACCGAGCCAAACCAGATGGTCAATATCCCGAATCCACTACCTCAAGAGTATAGCAGAACGGGACAAGGCGAGCCATTCCTGCTCTATGACAATTCCTCGCTTGACCATCGCATCCTGGTATTTGGAACCAAGGAGGGACTAAAGCAACTCGGATCAACAGACGTATGGTTTATGGACGGGACTCACTCTACCTCGCCGAAACAGTTTCAGAAGCTGTATGTGA
Source organism: Limnoperna fortunei (assembly GCA_944474755.1). Taxonomy (NCBI): domain Eukaryota; kingdom Metazoa; phylum Mollusca; class Bivalvia; order Mytilida; family Modiolidae; genus Limnoperna; species Limnoperna fortunei. The sequence continues at coordinate 58,416,825 of OX104122.1, read as the reverse complement.
TCCGTGTTCCAGTTGGTTCTTCATATATTACAGCCATCTATGGACTTCTCCCGCTGAAAACGCAGGAAACCTACGAGGATTTTTTTACATCTATGTTAGACGCCTGCCTAAGCTGTGACGTTCGGCCGTGTTTATCAAAGATCATCTGCGACTTTGAGGTGGCTATCCACAACGCTGTTAGGACAGTGTTGGCTCCATCGATCGATATTCAGGGGTGTTTTTATCACTTAACACAGTCGACATGGAGACGTATTCAGAGCGAGGGCCTGCAGGCCGATTACCTGAATGACGTCTCAATCAGGGACTACTGTGGGATGATAGATGCTCTGGCCTTTCTCTCAGCAGAAGATGTACCGGAAGGCATGCGATATTTAAATGAAAATCTACCTGAAAGTCTCCATGGCCTCCTAGATTACTTCGATTCTACATATGTCAACGGAGGTTACAGATCCATTGTGTCGGTTTCAGGACAGTTAAGACTCCGCAGAGCAACCCCCCTTTCCTATTCCTATGTGGAACATCCACGACGCCACTGTCAACAGAGAACACACGACGAACAACGTGTGTGAATCCTGGAACAACTCTTTTCAACACCTTGTTGGTCACACACACCCATCACTGTGGACTGTAATTTCATGTCTTCAGAAGGATGCCGCGATGGTGGATGCAGAAAGCTTCATATCATTTTTTCCATTCGTATCTTTACATAAAAATGTAGATGATTATAAATTTGACTTGATCCATAATTTTCAATTTTATTTCTTTGGTTATGTCAGAATTTATAGGGTACTTAACTTTGTATTTTTATGCAGTTTCTAATCTTCACATAATAGAATGTGAATGTATTTGTTTTATAGGAATTCATAAGATGATTTGATAAAAATAATGCATTTTAAAATTGTGTAGTATTACGTAATGCATGACGTTCCCCTCGTGCATTACCATCAGCCCAACAGTATTTCGAGGACGGACAAAATCTCCCATGGACAAAATCCATTTCGTGTAATTTAGCATATGCGGACAAAAATCCCCCATAGAATTTACAAATGCGGACAAAATCCCCCCTGTTAATTTTACAAGGCGGAAAAAATCCCCCCTGTCAATTTTTCAATGCGGACAAATTCCCCCTCGAATCGAATTTTCGTATGTAATGTTTGATTATACAATAATTATTGCGGGTTTCAAGTGCATGATTGGTGACCTTTATAATTGATGAAATTGTTTGTAAACTTGTACTGTTCACAAGAATACCGCTTTCTTGAGCAAAACATTCTAAACATCTTGAAGAAAATTGAAAAGGGTATAGCTTGAATTAATTAGTTCAATGAGAAAGGCTCATGACTGTAAAGGTGCCATAACTACTGACATTCAATCAACACGTGTGATAGAAGTCACCTCGCACACCCATGAGCCTGACAGTTCTGCCATAGCTGCATTGAAGATCCGTTCACACATCAAAACTAGCGCTGAAGATAATCGTGGTAAACCGGGACAGATTCTGGCTGACAAGCTTGCAACATGTTCAAAGGAGGTTGTTGTCCACAGAATCCATGAGGCGATGGGTTCGCAGGACGAAGAGAGGCGCTTCTCCTACCGAGCCAAACCAGATGGTCAATATCCCGAATCCACTACCTCAAGAGTATAGCAGAACGGGACAAGGCGAGCCATTCCTGCTCTATGACAATTCCTCGCTTGACCATCGCATCCTGGTATTTGGAACCAAGGAGGGACTAAAGCAACTCGGATCAACAGACGTATGGTTTATGGACGGGACTCACTCTACCTCGCCGAAACAGTTTCAGAAGCTGTATGTGATCCGTGTTCCAGTTGGTTCTTCATATATTACAGCCATCTATGGACTTCTCCCGCTGAAAACGCAGGAAACCTACGAGGATTTTTTTACATCTATGTTAGACGCCTGCCTAAGCTGTGACGTTCGGCCGTGTTTATCAAAGATCATTTGCGACTTTGAGGTGGCTATCCACAACGCTGTTAGGACAGTGTTGGCTCCATCGATCGATATTCAGGGGTGTTTTTATCACTTAACACAGTCGACATGGAGACGTATTCAGAGCGAGGGCCTGCAGGCCGATTACCTGAATGACGTCTCAATCAGGGACTACTGTGGGATGATAGATGCTCTGGCCTTTCTCTCAGCAGAAGATGTACCGGAAGGCATGCGATATTTAAATGAAAATCTACCTGAAAGTCTCCATGGCCTCCTAGATTACTTCGATTCTACATATGTCAACGGAGGTTACAGATCCATTGTGTCGGTTTCAGGACAGTTAAGACTCCGCAGAGCAACCCCCCTTTCCTATTCCTATGTGGAACATCCACGACGCCACTGTCAACAGAGAACACACGACGAACAACGTGTGTGAATCCTGGAACAACTCTTTTCAACACCTTGTTGGTCACACACACCCATCACTGTGGACTGTAATTTCATGTCTTCAGAAGGATGCCGCGATGGTGGATGCAGAAATACTTAGACAAGTGCAGACAGAAAAAAGAATGAAGAAGGGACGCCTTGTGCACCAGAACAGAGTAGTAGGTCTCTGAAATAGTTATACCACTGGAAGCATGGACATGCCTGCGGTTCTAACTGCACTTGGAAAGTGTATACGAATGAAGTAAATGCCATAGGACAGAAATAAACGAACGTTTAGTGCTTTCTTAATATCTATTTATTTGTATTTAAATACATGAACGTTGTTTATCTGTAGTGCTTTATATAAGTTTAATGAATGACGTCTTCAAATCACATAGTTCGTATGTCTTTAAGTTGTTTTTTTTACATAAATGTGATATATATCTCAATAAAAGAAATAAACTATTTTTTTATCATTGTCTCATTCATTATTTCAAGTCCCACGTTCAGAATACATCTCATTCATGTTGTACAATTTACAATAATAAGATTTTAAAACAGGCGTGTTATTTAAAGAAATTTGATTTCTGAATCAGTGAAAAATGTCATAGACATTGGTAGGGAAAATAAATTTCTTTATAAAAAAAAACCAAACAAAAGGTATGGATTTTTATTTAATTCAAGATTTAAATTTTTTTCAGTTAAACTATTTTAAAGAAGCAAGTTATATTTAGATACTTATAGAATTAGATTACACATACCTCTAAGATCGTATATGAAGTCCTTTAAACGAACAGAAATTAAAAAAAAAGCTAAATGAAATTGGGAAAAAATGTATATAACAATACAATAGAAAAACAATTCAGCTACATTCGAAAAAAGGTCATCAACAGTTTAAATAGTTGAAAATAATTTTAGAAGTTAATAATCTAATAAATTGTTTTGCAAAAACAGAGACATATGTCTCTGGCAAAAATAAGACTATTATATATTTTTTTTTGGCTTATTTTAAAGTCTGAAAATATTATTAAGTTCTTAGCAATTTTATGCACATGAACGTTAGTTTGACGTTTGAATACATTTAATGGCAAATTTTTTTAAAAACAATTTTAATTATTGTAAAATTAAATCAAAAGAAATTGTAACTTGTCGGCATTTTTCTTTGATCTTCCGAGGATGCCCGACGGAAGGACCCGATAACTGCCGATCTTACCCCCCCCCCCCCCTATTTTTTCCCCGAATCATAGTCAGCTCGTACCTCGACCAACTCATATCTTTACCGACTCTTACCTTTGCTTTATCTGCAGGTAGAATGGAAAAGGACATAATACGAAAATGGCTAAAATTATGTTAAACTAAAAATATAAATTTGTAATATGTATTATTATTTATTATCATATATATAGTACAGCACTAATAAACTAACAAAAACAAAGCAAGCAATAAAACCATTAAACACAAGACAGTACATATATTTTAAAAACAAAAGTCTTTGGTAGTCTATTAACAATATAAACATTTATGATATATATTTTAATATTATCAACAGTTTGTTTATATATTTTAGGCGTCTTGTGATGGTCCATTCAAACTAACCACACTGCCGCAGAAGTTAGCTGGCGGAGATCTGGCCGCTAGAATACAAATCCCACAACTTGAAAAATTCCGCCTGCATGTATTTGGTAGTGGATCTCTGATGCCGACTAAGTTTAGATTCTGTGATCATTTTCAGTTGTGTGGGTAGAAGAGCACCTTCTTCTTGTAGTTTTGGAAGTATAGCAATTAAAACGGCTTCTTCTCATCGCCGGATCTCTTATTAATTCGACTTAAATAGAGACTACTTAGGCAAAAACGTTGAAATGTTGACTTGACTTAATATTATCAAACAACATTATTGGGTAAAATTTAAATTTCACATCTATTTTTTTTAAAGATTTATTCCTTTTTTCGATGACGCAAGTGAATACATGTTGACAGGATTCGTGGCACGCGCGAGTGATAATTAATTTATGGTGTTTACGCGTGTAAAGGTAAAAATAAAATTATTGTCAATTCTTTTTACGCAATACACCTCCACATATTCTATAAAATATAGTATTTTTCGTTTTAATGCAATATTAATAAAGTAGTCAAACAAAAATAAAATTTTAAATTGAACACTCTGGATAAACAGCGAAAGTGTATATCGATGATTTTAAAAAAACTTGAAAACAAATCTCAAACTTGCTTTTATAGACATTCAGAATTTTGTCTGCATGCTAATTCAGATGCAAAAATAAACTTACCAGTGCATGTTCTGTGAGTCAATGAACTGCAAAAGTCACAGGAGATCGTGTAGATGATTAATGGATGCTGTCGCAAACGAACTGCACGCGAACATATTACACACAAAGAGTCCATGGCAAATTAAATATTTTCACCTTTTAACTGTGGCGCACCTGACTTTTATTATTGTATTTTCATAAATTCATTTTGATTTTATATTGTCATCGCATTCAATTTCACTGTGATTGGTTTATGGAAAATATTTGTTGTCTTGACTCTTAACATAGATCTCCAGACCAGTTTTTAGTCGTGTGGTTTTGGATTTTTTAAAATAAAAACTTGAAATTATTAAGTACATGCACAAGAAAAATAACGTTCGTTATTAAAGGACAATTAAAAATAATAATTGGATCCCTTTCTTTGTAATTAATTGCTGAAAAAGCATAATCTGTTCGCAAACTGCAAAATATTTGTAAAATGTTCGAATATTTTAAAATACTTGTTACTTGTTATCTAATATACAATATATATTTTTATTAAGGACATTCTAAATTTACTATATTCAATGCAAAGGTACGAGTTGGTAAAGGTACGAGTTTGTAGGGTACGATTTGGTGGAGGTATGAGTTGACCTGCACCCCCTTTTCCCACAGAACCTATGTGACTATGTGATTTCGAAAAAGTCAATCCATTTCCAGGATCTTGGTGCTCCAGAATTGGAGGGAAATACAAACAGAAGAAGTTATTGTACGGACAAGACAAGACAAAGACAAGACAAAAGTTGTACTTAAAGTCGGTACACTAACAACACATAACATAAGCTCTAAAGAGCTTTTTAACCGACATACAGTACATAAATAAGGCCTATTGACAAGCTACATATACATACATGCAAACATACATTTGCCACCCATATAAATAAGCACTACTTACAGACTACATTACATAACTGCAACATACATATACCTAAATAAGCACTACAGACATATTACATAAATTCATACAACATACATTAGCCATAGCCTCTTACTTTATTTGAAAAATCACAAAGGTTAAGATAACGTTATATGGAATCATAACATAGGAACTTTGATCAAATAAATAGAAGATGAAAACACATAAAAACAGGACGGATATCTAACAACTTTGAATAAGAAGCTACAGTAGATACTATAATTTACATGTAGGAAAAAAGGTGACAGACAAGTACATGTATTGGCATCATTACATACCAAGCACTATAGTAGCAGCAAAAGAAAACAGAAAACATGTAAATGCATATAATATGGACCACACAAGCATGCATACATAGACACAGGCACTACATACATTAAAATAGTTTAGTGAAGACAGTTATAATAAGAGAAGCACTGATTAGCAAGCTGTTTTATTGACAAAGCATCAGAGTTTAATTAAGCTATGATAATATTTGTAACAAAGCATTTATGAGCAGCATGCAGAGCAGTGACATGACTTGCCATTCCAAGAATTTATAAAATTTTTGAATTGAGAAAAGGATGATTCATTTCGGAAATGGTCTGGCAAGTCATTCCATGTTTTAGCTGCAAAATATTTAAATGAGTTTAAACCATACCTTGTTGTTCTGACTCTTGGTATGTTTGCTGTATTCTGGTGTCTAAAATTATATTTGTTTTGTTTAATTTCAATTAAATCATGTAAATAGACTGTGCTTTGTTTATTAATTATTTTAAAAGTCTTATTTTTAGTGAGGGCATTTTGGATCTTGCCAAGAGTTCTTCATAAGAACTGGTGTTATCATTGTAAATAAATTTTAAGACTCTCTCCTGGAGTTTTTCCATTTTCTTTGTATTAAGTTCACTACAAAAGTGCCATGTTATGGGGCAGTAATTAAAATTTGATAATATAAAGGAATGATATATTGTTAACCTACCCAATTTATTTAAATGTTTTCCTATTCTTTTTAAAACATTTAGTTGTCTTGAAGCTTTTTTACAGATATTGGCAATATGAGTATTAAATTCAGTTGATAATCAATTGTTACGCCCAAGAGCTTTACTTCATCTTCACATTTAATTTCATTATTATTAATGTTGAAAATTATGTTTTGTTCATGTGTTTTACTACCAATGGCAAGGGCCTGGAATTTATCAGGGTTAGCCTTCATATAGTAAACCAGTCTATTAGTATTAGGCTGTCTGTTTCCAATTTAGTTATGAGTTCATCAAGGTTATATCCGGCATAGGAAAGAGTGTTGTCATCTGCATAGTTATAGTGTTGTATCATGTATAAAATAGAAAATATCGTTTAGAAAAATATTAAACAAAACTGGACCTAGTATAGAGCCTTGTGGCACCCCTTTATAGATTTCTCCCCAATTACTATAAGATGATCCCAATTTGACACACTGTTTCCTATCCGACAAATAATCCTGAAGAAGTTTAAGGGATTTTTCTGAAAGACCATATGTTTTTAATTTATCTAAAAGAAGATTGTGTGGGAGACAGTCAAATGCTTTACTTAAGTCCATTAATATTGCTGCAACATATTTATTTTCATCTAATGCTGTTTTCCAGTCTTCTACTATTTTAAGTAATGTGGTTTGACATCCATACCCAGTACGAAAAGCAGAGAGAAAAGGGTGAAATATTTTATTAAAATAATCAGTTAATTGGTCATTTATAGCCCTCTCAAAAAATTTTGAAATGTAAGGTAGAATGCTGACAGGTCTGTAGTTACTTTTATCTAGGGCATTATTCTTCTTATAACAGGGGACTACTTGGGCTTCTTTTAATTTCACAAGGAATTTTTATGAGTTAATAGTTTTATTTATCAGATTAGTAATTGGTTTACTGATTGCTGGTTTAGCCAACTTTCAATAATTTTGGAGATATGCCATCTTTACCTGTCGCTTTTTTATGTTAGTTTAATTTATTTGTTTTTCTACGAAGTCAATATCAATTTCTTTAAATACAAGTGGTTCAAAACTTTGTTTATTTTCTTTTATTTTTGTAATACTTGGGTGTTCATCATTTTCAGTTTTTATGTTAGTGTAGCGGAGTTGACTTTTGACCTTATGTATTTTTACAGTCAAACTCCGATTGTGTTCTAATAATCAGTATTTGTACCTTTAAATTCTTGTATATAGTTCGGGACAACTTGTTTTTAAATGACTATTACATTTATTTTACCTTAAACATGTAATTGTTCGTGTCAAGGCCATTTTTCGTATTTTTGCACTTTTATTTTTTTTAGGAAATAGTAACGGGGACCACCATTTGTAAACAGGAAGTGAGATATTTTTTCTTGACGATTTTCATTGGTTTAAATTATAAAGGTTTTTCCTTGGTTAAGGGGATATAAAGCGACGAGCACCTTGCTCTCATCGGCTTGTACGTCCACAGACTTATATAAGGTCTGAATACTCTTCTCTTACTATTCTCACTCCATACTCCTTCCCTAGAGTAATAACCTGAAATCCGCATAATGTTTGACAAACTTATTTTTCCAATAGCTTTATGATTCTAAAATGTAGGTTTATAGTAAAGTAGGTTTTGTTGATTTTCTAGCCACCACAACGTGTTCTTTTTGTTTAAATCCCTTTATAAATTTTATCCACTTACTTAGGAACTAGGTTTATTTATAAATTAATTTTGGGTGTGTTCGAGTGGTGACCTAAATTTTTGACCTTTCTATTTATTTAAAGTTGTCCTGAATCATTAAAGTGCAAAAATTACCTGTTTGAAATATTTAAAGGCTTGAAGATTAAAGTTGAAGTATGTAATTGGAATAGGTTTGTGAAAAAAGGAAACTTTTAATGTCATTTTGATTTTAATTATATTAATGTTGTTGTAATTTGTTGTTGAACTTAAAAAAAAAAGACTTTATACATAAAGTATCTGAACTTAAACTCTTGTCTCTTCTCTTCCAATTTATCTACGGATCCCAGAGGAACGGGCTTGAATAAAAGCCGTACACATTTTAATTGAAATTTTACACTAATAAAATACACTGTGACAAAAGTTTATGGATTGAGGACAAACAAAATGTTTTAGTTGAGGTCTAGTGTTTTGTCGGGCATTTATTCAAAACCACGCACCCGCAGGGAACGGTGACACATAGACACCGCCCCTCCGGTTACAAATTTTGGTGGCCAGTGTGGGGATTCGTATTAATAAAAGTTGGCAGATAAGAATAAATAGATAGGAAATTAAATAGGCATTGAACAGTTTTTAAAAAAAAACAACTTAAAGTTAGGAATTTAAAGAAAAAGTTAGGAAAATGGCATACGGCGGTCATTATAGATCTGAAACGGGATATATGAGTGAATTTGAGTATTCAAGCGATGAGGAAAAAGTTGAAACAGAATCGATAAGAGTTTTAGGGTTAAGACGCACTCATGTACGCGCACCTTATATAAGTAGCAGTGACGACTCTGATGAAGATCGCGAACAACAAAGGCGTTATCTTATAGTCCCTGAAACACCAGATAACGAGCTAAGAAGGTTAGAAAATAGCCTAAGCTATCTGGATATAGGGGATTCCCAACGCGGAATGAACCGAACAGTGCCGGAAACACCGCCATTAGAAAAACCGATCGAAGATATATCGAACGTAAGCGATTATGAAACTGAGTTTCCGCGAGCCCGTGGGAATGTTCTAGAAAGTACCGGTCGTAGGCAAAGTTCAAACCGGGAAAGTGATAGCGAACAGTTAGGGAGATGCGATTATGCGAATGCGATACCGAAACGAACCGATAAATTCGATAATTACCGGTACCCGACACGAGACGATAGTCCTGTATTTCAAAGAACGTCACAAGATCGTAATTATATAGTACCGGAAAGGTCTTCAGTACTACGGGGTAGACCAAGGGAACGAAGTTACCGCGCGCCAAGAAGTCCACGATCGCAAAATAGGTCGCGCCCAAGACAAAATACTAATTTTCAAGTCGACGATACGGTACGTAGAGATGACCAAGTGTACTATCAGCAGGATAGACCGGTTTTAAGTGCTACTAGAAGACAAGTACCTCTGTTTGATAATATGGTGCGATATGATTTACCTACATTTGCCCCGTCAAGTAGAAGGCGTACTAAAAGGCGAGATGATTACTTCTTACAAAACCCCACTTCGGTACCGATACATAGTTCTAGACGTACGACTGCGAATGAAATCAGACCCAGTAGAAAAGAGAAAGAACCCGAAAAATTTGATGGTCGGTCGGTAGATTGGAAAGATTATATAGTACATTTTGAACAATGTGCTTCGTGGAATCATTGGTCGGAACGAGAAAAAGCACAGCAACTTTCAATGAGTTTACGTGGCACAGCTCAAAAATTGCTAGGAGATCTAAAACCGGAGATAGTTACAAATTACGAGAGGCTTAGGTCAGTATTGATGCAACGGTTTAATCCAAAAGAAAGGGTTACGGCATACCGATGTGAATTTAGATCCCGGATACGTAAGTCCGGCGAGTCACTAGCTGACTTTGGATACGCACTGCGTCGTTTAGTCAGACTAGCATACCCCGAAGGTGAATACAACGATGTTTTAGAGCAGTTAGTCATAAACCAATTCATAAATGGTTTATCGAATGTAGACATGGAGCGACATGTACAATTTACGCATCCTGCTACCTTAGAAGCAGCAATCGCGTGTGCGGTTGAATACGAGGCATTTACGGGCGCGCAGTCAAACCAAACGCGAAAGCCAAAAGAGGATTTCTTTTCGGTTAATGCCATTCACAAGAATAAATTTGAAAAAGAAAATCATGATTTAGATAAAGAGCATAAGAATTCTCAAAAAGAAATATCAGATTTAAAAGACACCATTAGTGAATGTTTTGGCAAAATGACTAAAAAGTTAGAGTCAATAAATGACCAATCAAATAAAACTGAAAATTGTTACAAGTGTGGAAAAGACCCCTCCCCTAAAGAATGTAGGGCAAGAATAACCTGTCATAATTGTGATAGAAAGGGACATTACTCCTTTGGTTGTAAGGCCCCTATATCAAAATGTGAAAGATCTGGAAGAACACATCATTTAGCAAAGTACTGTAGATCAAATGGCTCAAATCGCACAGAAGAGAAAGTAAATCCTAAACTTGGTTTTGATAAAGAAAATGAAAAAGATAAGGCTCAGGGAAACTAAAGTCGGTTGAACTTAGGACCGAAGATTCAACCCCCAAAATTAGCAAAAGACATGTGCATTTAAACACGCCCATTATTGTTAACACAATTCAGCAAAATTGTTTGTTTACAACCGCCAAATGTGAAAGGGTTTATTGTCAATTTTTGATAGATACTGGTTCAGTAGCTAGTCTTTTGTCCCGAGATACCTTTGGCAAGCTGGGAATTGCTTTATCAAAAATACAGAGAGTTACGACAACTCTATCAACTGCTGATGGTAGTAATATCAAAGTTTACGGGAAGATTAAACTGAAATTTACTTTGGGAAGAAAAGTTTTTATGAATGAATTTATAGTTGCTGAAATCCCAGACATGTCGGGTATCTTAGGAATGGATTTTCTTGAAGCCCAAAATGCACAGGTTTTTGTTGCTATACCTGAAATGGTCCTTAATGGTCATAAAGTTAAGTTGATTAAAAGAAAGCACAATGCTTGTTCTTTTATAAAATTGAAAGCTGAAACAGTTATTCCCCCTGAAACTGAAACTTTAATTGAAATAAAAGCTCCAATAGGGATGACACCGTAATGTTCTTAGAACCAAATAAAAGGTTTCAAAAAGAAGGGTTGTACATAGCAAGGACTCTGTTTGATAAAACAAATGAAAAGTTGTACATCAATGCAATAAATCTATCAAAGAAACAAATTAAACTTAGGAGAAAAACAACTTTAGGAGTAATTGAAAAAGTTGATGAAATTAAGAGTTTTCCTGAAGTAAATAATGTCAATGTTGAACAGTCAAATGTTGAAGTGCCTGAACATTTAAAATGTCTTATTGAAAGAACTTCTTCAAAATTAACCACATCTCAAAAGAAAGAGATTGAAAAACTACTAGTAGAATATCAGGACATCTTTACTGGGCCCGACGGAAAACTAGGTTGAACTGATTTAGTCAAACATGTTATTGATACAGGGAATGCTAAGCCAATTAAAATTCCACCTAGACGCGCCCCATTATTTCAAAGGAAAATAATTGAGGAAGAAATTAAGAAAATGCTTGACGCAGATATCATTCAAGAAAGTAGCTCTCCCTGGTCCTCACCAATTTTGTTAGTTGCTAAAAAGAAGGATCCATAACAGCTTCCAATTTCTCTTGAGCATTTCCATATGCTCAAATCGCCGTTGGCCATGGATAAAACGTAAATCGCATTTTAACATGTCGGAAGATAGATATAGTATTGGTTGAAAATCTGCAAATAAAGCTTATCCAGATTTGGATAATATTGAGAATATTGTTTTAAACTTTATAATGTGTGGTATCAGAATTTGGATAAGAGAGATTATAAACACGTACCATGCAACAATAATTGATACACGGCAAAAATAAATAAAATATTATACTGGTAGTCTTTCGCTATTACAGCTTATCCGAATTCTGATAATTCTTATAATTGCTTGTTGTTGCAGATATTATATAGTCTTCTATTAATACAGTAGATAATACAAGTCTTGTCCGAATTCGGATAAGGCTTACTGTGTATAATTTGATGTGCAAACTATAATGAAATGTATTCTTCGTGAACTTAGAATAGCAATATAAAACTTATCCGAATTTGGATAACATGTAAAGAGAATCGTATATAAATAATGTCCAGTCGTGATAGGTGTATAAAAGCCCTCCATTGGTACAGTAAGGGATATAAAAAATATCCGAATTCAGATAAGAATGTCCAATCATAAAATTTAGATTTTGGGATGGTTTCAGCAAAAAACATGTTAACACATTAATCTAAAACAATTTATTAATCAAACTATATAATAAACTACACAGTTTCGGAAATTGCAAATAATATAAACAAGTTATTGCTTACACTGAAGACAAAACATTAACCTGATTCAGTTCCCTTTTTTAAATTAAGATGCAAATAAATGTGACAGACCATAAATAATTTTAGATACTATCAATAGTAATCAATAACATTTAAAGTTTGATAAGTTAAGGACTAAATACAACTTATGTATAGTAAAACTAATATACACTCGTCTACTACAATCCTAAAAGAAAAAAAAATCATTTTACATATTTCATAACGTATCTTCTATCCATCGTTTTTTGAGGAAAACGAACTTATTAATATATGTATAACAATTTTTTTTTTAAATCTCGCACAAACTGCCTAGAGTAATGGTCACTTGAAAAGCAATATATCCTATATTGAACCCTTTATTCGTTTAAAGGATCTGTGAAAAAATCTTGATAATAAAGTTGGGAACATGAATGAAAACAGAATATCATTTAAAAAATTCTGAAATGAATAAATAATGCACTTATTATAACCACATGAACCCAACTCTAAAAAAGCCTTAAAAGGAAACCTGTAATATATTTTAAATCAGCAACTGCTGCTACGTTAGTGTGGACAACGTTTACGTTGAAAACAAAGAGAAGATACTAACCAATTGATTGAAGGATTGACAGCTTTTTCTGTTAAGCCATTCACAGAATGAAGTTGCGCTTTGGTGTTTTCAGGTATGCAATAATGGTAATGGCCGTCATTAAATAAGCTCCAATGATCTATTTACATCTTTATTACCTTAGACCCTTATATTTGCAATATTTGGTTAAATTAAATATTGGTGACATTGTAGTGTTTTCCACCAACTGTTACAGATGAATACGGTGCCCACATTCAAACATGAAAACCACCTTTACACAAAGAAATCCTGATAAACATTGTATCAAGTTCAACAAGATTTAATAAAAATTGCACGAAAAATACTTATACTACTTAAGTGACACAAATACTCTTAAAACTCTGTACCAGTATTGAAAGGTGGTAACGATTTCATCCAAAAAATTATTTCCTATCCAGCAATAAATGGAACAATTAAAAAAAATATTCATTTGACTGATTTATTTGATATAACACCTAGAGAATATTGGATGACACACAATTCGGCATTTTAGGTTTTAAATTATATTTGATGACCGTGTTCGAAACTTCTAAATGATCCTTTTTCAATTTCACATTTAAATGTAGTAATTATGTAGATTTTAGAAAGGACACATCTTCAGTTGTGCAAACGCGTTATAGGGCTTCGAAAGAGTACTCCAAATTTTATGGTATACGGCGAACTTGACATATTCCCGCTTGATATCGATATTAAAATAAGAATGATTTCTTTTTATTAAAGATTGATGAAAGACGAAAACAAACAGTACTTTGATACTTTACTTGCATCAAAATAATATTTGTAACTTTAAATTAATTTTTTAACGACTGTGGTTTAAGTTATATACGTAATAACCGTCAATACTATGACATCATTCTGATTAAACCGGTTATTAAACAGACATTAAGAGATCAGTTTATACAAAAATGGTTTAGAACTATAGACGATTCATCTACAGAAAATTATAGAGAAAATTTTTACAGCTTCTTCAAAAATCAATTTGGCATGGAAAAATATCTCACTAATCTCCATGGAAATGCAAAAATCTGGATAATAAAATTTCATGCTGTAACAGAAATATTCCAAATAAAAAATGGGAGATGGTACAATATCGCAACGGAAAACAGAACATGTACATCGTGTAACGAAAATGTAGTAGGGGATAAATGCCATTATCTTTTTATGTGTGGACACTGAAAGGTGTTAGAACTGAGAAAAAAATTCTTTTCATCATACTATTTTCTACACCCTTCATCAGATAAAATGAAATATATGTTTATGTACTATAATTCAAAATTATTCAGTAATATTGCTGTATTTGTTAAAAAATTAAGTTCACTTTTTTAAAATGCTAGTTCTATGTATTTGTCTGTCTGTTCTGCCATCTTATGTATTTATAGTGTCCTCGTGTAACACAAAACATGTGTCTGAGTGTAATAAAGATTCTGAATCTGAATACAGATTGAATATCCTTATTATTTAATATGTTTGATGCTAAAATATTTGAATGAATTAAATTATTGTCTTTGTCTATCAAACCAAACGGTTCTTTACAAAATTTCACAGTGTCTTTATCCACCTTTTCGCACAAATTTTTGTGTTCCAGTCTATTGCCATAATTTCCATGTCTGTTGTATCATCTAAAATATAAATATAACATTTACTTAATTATCGAGTACATGAGAATTTTATTAATCAGACTATTATTACTATTTAGTTATTTTTTTAGATAAAATATTGTTATCAACAGTAGACATTAAAATATGCATGTTAAATTCATTAATACGTCAGCAACTCTAACAACAGTTAAATCCCAAGTATAGTTACAAGATATTTATTTCTTTACATCTGACTTCAACCATTATATGTTGTAATTCGAATAAAAATTAATCACACAATTGAAGCAGTTTCCAAAATTAATTTATAACGCAAATATTATGTATTTTTGTATATTAATTATTTAGTTCAAATTGACGAAAATTACATGTACTATTGTGTAAATTTGTAAAAAAACACTTACGCTATCGTTTCCAGACTTCTAGTGTGTTTCTACACTTAATGGATAACTTCTGTCTGTCATATTCTGAAATACAATAAATTGTTACTTACGGTGTTATTTACACAAAACAGACCAATTGTGCATTTCATTAACAAAAAAAACTGTACCATGTGAATGTGTAAGAACAACAAATACATGGAATTGCACAAAAATAACAGGCTGTTTAAGAGACTTGTGGGCTGGGTCACTTTATAGCGAAATCAGATGCAAAATAACATACATCAGAATGTTTTGCATCAGATGTATTTAATTGATACAGTTCCCCTTTTAATGTTCAATATTTAAGAATAAGTTAAATATCCTATACAACCCCGTGGAGTGCATTTTTTGCTTGCATATTTTTTATTATTCCATATGTTACCTTTTTATTATAAAAATCCATTAGAACAAAATTAGTTATGATAACCCGTCCATGTTTTATACTATGCCTTTGTTGTTTATTTTTACAAATCGTCCTTGAAACTTTACAGGGACCTTGGGTTGTTTACAAATGTTCGTCTGCTTTCGTGACGTTCAATGGTATTCGGATCTAACGGCGAGACTTTTCCCGTCTTAATATTCTGAAGAAGGATTTCCGCTATATAAAATAATGCTAATAATGAAAAAAATATTCTGTCCCGACGCCTTCAAAAAATAAATTAAAAAAATTTCTTACCACAACAAAAAACCAAGGTCCCCCCTTCAAGTTAAATGGTCCGTCCCTAACTGCAGACAAAGTTACCCGAATAGACAACAATCGATTGTTCCTGACGTACACTTCCGTTCTAATTTAGGTCAAATTTACAATGGAAAAATCGCCATTTTTGCGAGAAATTGTAAGAATAAGACTAATTCAGCGTAAATGATTTCCATTCAGAACTATTTTATGAATCTGTTAAGTCGCCATCGTCACGTAAAAAAACGTGTTCACTGCCATCTGGGATACTCTAAATTTACACACAGTTTCTCGCCAAAACCAAGAGCGAGGTACATTGTTGTATACAAGTATGTACCCGAGGTACATTTTTGTAGCATCCCATACGACAAAAAACAATTCAGCTTCATGCTTCACTTGTAGTATAGTTCATAACAATTTGTGTAATAGAAAACAGTATTAAGAAACCTTCGTGTCTGTATTTTTTTTTCGTGTACACTCTTTCTATTCCGTTCATGTTCAATAGCTTCCTATAATTTAGAAAAAAAAGTTAGTACAAGACATGAATATTATGCCAGTGAAGAAAGAAACTTTGTTCACGCAGACATTTTGAAAATAACTTAATTCTTAGCTCACCCATATGATCTCATAACCTAAATAAAATGATGATCTGTCTGAAGCGTAAGGTATAGATATTTTTTTACTAAATAAGTGTTGTTTGTGACCATGCTGAAAACGGGATTGTTTAAATCGGTACACTCACTGCTTTGATTCCTAAATCTCTAACATTGAAAGCAATTATAGCATTGACAGTGAACTGAGTGAACTGCGTTAGCATCTTCATGTAAATTTACAGCTTTCCAATAGATTTTTACAGTCATCTGGGGCCATGTCAACAAACCTAAGTAGGGACTATAATCTGTCTTAGGGTGGTCCTGAGGACACATCTTAGTCCTATGACATGTCAACAAAAACGTCCTTAGTTAGGACTGTTAGGACATCTCTTAATTTGTATCCTAAATTCTGGATAACTAGCTAGGTGTCCTAAGATGGCCTTTAGACAAGAATAATAGATGTCCCAAAATTGTATTAAACTACATACTTGAGAGTACATTTGTGCAATAAGGTGTCATGACGAAAACTTTGTTTCCAAAAATAGGAATAATATATAATTTTTTCAGTCTTCTATATTTTAGGGATTTCAGAATCTCTTTGTCAATGAGTATCCTGAATAATTTACTGACGTGCGAAAATAATTTTCATAAAGTAAAGTTATCAGGCCTCCCACCCCACACCACCCCACCCCAATCAATGAATAAATACGGCAACTCAAAACAAAAAGTTGTACAAACAAAATACTATTTCCTCATTACCTGAAGCCAGTTTTCTAACGAAGGTCGGAGGTTTTCTCCCGGTACCGGCTTCCTCCCCAATAAATATTGCATGCCACGATATATCTCAAATTTTAATCATAAACTTTATAAAGGTCCCGACAATATACATTGTGGCCAAGTTTGGTTTCAATCGGCTCAGTGGTTGCAGAGAAGAAGATTGACAGCAGACATATCTTTCATTGAAGTTTTTTTAATTTTGTGTTTGTTTTGTTGTATTTTGTTTCGTTCATTACGCAGAATAATAATACATAATAATAATAATTATAATACAGTACAGCGTCCAATACGGGAAGATATTGTACTAGTCGGCATTGTACTGAAAATCCGTATTAGACGAGAAGCCGCAGGTGTCGGGCCAAAGCAGGTTTTAAGTACAATATCTTCCTAAATATTATAAAAATACAAGATGTTGTTTTGTTCATACATATATGTATCTGATTTATACTATACAAACACGATGGGGCCTCGTCGGCCGAGTGGTTACAGTAGTTCGTCTACTATAAATCACGTGGTCTGTCAACACTGAGATTGTGGGTTCGAGTCTCACTGCGGGCAGGGTGCACTCACCTCCAATCTTAATTGACAAGAATTGCCAGTTTCCTACCAAAGGTCGGGGTTTTCTCCGGGTACTCCGGCTTCCTCCGCCAATAAAAACCGGACGCCATGATATAGCTGACCCGATCTTCGGACGTTCCGCGCTTTTGGAGAGTCCGCTAAAATTACGCAACGATTTGCTGCACAATAAATATTTACACTTTGTTGCTATGTTGTATCAAGCATAGACATAAAAACAAAGCAAGTACTTTTACGGTCATCCGCTCACCCTCCTTAACAGCTAAAAAAACCTAATTACTAAAAATCCTTACTTTTTACTTTAGATACTTTTTTACAAGATAAGTCAAGAAATATGAAAAACAAAGCAATTTCTATTAATTCAAATGAAAGTTAAAACATTAACTTACCCATCTCTGCTCTTGAATCGTTTAACATGTTTAATAACCTTGATTCTCCGTGCACGGCGGACATTTTTGCAGCTTTCTGACCTACATAAGAGTTTTTAAATTAAAACTTATTCCAAATTTTGACGTCACATTTGTAATAGTCCAATCGTTTCAAACTGCAAAAGGCGCCGTAAAATTTTAATCATGGATTACACAGTACATATTTTGTATGTAATTTAAAAAAAGACTTGGATATGCACATAGTATAGAAAGTAACCACATGAAATGTATTTTTTGTGGATCTGAAACATTATATAACGAATGTCCCAATGAAATCTTTTGTTGACCGCTTTATGCAGGAAAACATCACAAACGGGCTGCATTATGTTGGACTATCAAGGTAAGAAGTATGTAGTTTTAATATATATAATTTAATGAATATATTTACTTTTAATCCACAATCCAGTCTGACCCACAGACCCATTTTTGCATTTTGTTTTATAATTCGTAATTTTTTTAAAAGCTTACGTCATCTTAATGTAAGATAAGAGCTTTTTGTTTTGTTTTTTTTTCAAAGTTTTTTCTTTCCTTTTATTGCAATCGATACTATTAACTGAGTAAATTTTCCATAAAATATATAGAACCACCTTATATTTGCTTACAATTGTCAGAATCTTGCTTGAATATGCAATCTAATTAGACTAGTTAGATCTCGTGGTTCATAATACATTTTAGTGGAACAATGTCGCTTTGTATATTTAATTTACAACAATTAAAACCATTTTATATTCGTTAGATTCTTTCATAGTCGGTTAAAAGCTCCCTTTTTTATTATATATTTGTTCTAATTCATTCAAAGATAATGCTAAACATTTCTACATTAAACAGATAAATATATTTATCTTTACGTTAAAACAATGTAATATATTGCAAGCAAACAACTATTACGATTTATTAAAACAATTGTATATTGGCAACATATAATAAACATTATAAACGCTTTTAAGACTCGGCTAGAACCATTTTTATTTGTTAACAAGTGAAGAAATCTGCAATCTGTACTTTTAAGTTAAAAAGTTCGAGTAACTTTTGCTTATATATCTAAGACTCTTAATATTTATAAGTTTTACAAAATCGTAAGAATTGTTTATTGCTTTATATTATCTCGAGTTATTTAATTTCAACAAAATATTAAACGAGCAAATGGCGAGTTTATTAGTTTGTTGAAATGAAATAACGAGAGATTATCAAGGGATACACAATTCTCAGGATTGGTGAAATCTTCTCTTATGATAAAAAAATTTAATTTGCGTGGCTAACTTTGTCGCGCGAAAAGGGGGTATCGTATAAACACGGATGAAATTTCAGGCTATAACAGTACAACAGTATAACGATGCGTAAGATTAACAAGAGAACTCACATAGAATGAAAACATTTTTTTTCAAATTCAAAATAACATAATAAACGACATTGTTCACATTTGAAATTTTTAGTCGGTTGATGCTCATCAGGAAAGTTCTTTTCCTCCGTGGAAGTGACATCAAAATGTATTTTTTGTCAGGGACTGACTAATTTATTTTCTATATCTCTTCGTATCACATCGTTGCCAATTGTATACCATGGAGAAATAGATAAATAATTACAATCATATGAACATTATAGATATATATAGATAGTTGGTATATATAACTATATATCCATTAATAAATAGATAAATTCAACACCCAGCGGAATAATGTTTAAATAAAAATTATTTATAATTTATTTATTTATTTATTTATTTATTTATTTATTTATTTATTTATTTATTTATTTATTTATTTATTTATTTATTTATTTATTTTAATTAATTACACATTAATTTATTTGGTATCTCAACGTTTGATTGTCATTTTTTATATTTTAGAATGGATAAAGTTAACACAAAAAAATGCAAGTGACGGCAGAATTTATTCATTTTCCATTAGCTTATAAATAATTTATTATTGTTTACAGTACAAATTGTTATTTTTAATATAAGACAAACATATTAACATTATTAAACGAATAAATTAACGGTAAAACCACCAATTTATCAATATTGATAAAAAAAATCTGGCTTCCAGAATTACTGTTATGCAGTGAATGTGTTAACATCTGGACCATAGCGTTTATTACTTATATTGACGAGGCAAGGAAGACCATTAACTTTATAAATTACATTTAATGTGAATGTTATACGACGTAAGCAAATTGCACAGTTGACACTAAAATACTGGTATTTGATTATTTTTATGGCAATCTACGATGGAGATAGTAGATTTGTAGGTTTGTCTATTTGTACAATGGGTTGAGGGTTTTAGAAGTAGGGATCGAGGATAAATACTCATCCAAATATGACGTTTCTTTCAAAACTTAAACTCTTTAATATATTTCTAAATAAAACATGCTGTGTCAATATCGTTAATGCTGTATCCGAATCTATTTCAATGTTTCCGCAAATGGGCCATTATCATCAAAGATGTCTTATAACTACGATTTTTTGACCATCTTAAAATGTCGCAATTTAGGACAAGTCCTTATCTTTATTCTAACATTTATTATGTGTCCTAAGATGGACTCAAGATTAGTTTTCATTTTAACTTTTCAACCTGTTTTAACAAAATCTGAAGCTCCGTTTCCATAATGAACTCATTTTCAGTCAATCTTATTTATATATAAATAGTACGCCGCAGGTCGGGGGTTCTCTCCGGGTACTCCGGCTTCCTCCCCCAATAAAAACTGGACGCCACGATATAGCTGAAAAATTGCTGAAAGTGGCGTCAAAACACCATTCAAACAAACAAACAATATAAATAGTACGATTATAGTACGAAATCAACCTAGGACCCAAAACAAGGAAATAAATTACTGAAATACATCTTACGTTTTTAATTTATACCAATTTATTTCAAATACATTAATTATATATTAATTGATACATGTTTAGTACATTTATTATATAGATAGAGATGAAATATCGAATTTTCCGTGCCGCATAAAGCATCAGATTAAACTCGTGCTTTATGCACTCGTTTAATCAGATGCGTTATGCGGCACTCGTGATCATATTTTGGATATTCACTCCGCCCAATTAATTATCCTATAAATATTGCATTCTTAGATCGCAGTCCATATGGTTCATTAACTTTATAAATGTCTAAAATTAATCACACATGTATAAATTCTTTACATTTTTAGAAAATACAAACGACAGAGTAATGACATCTTTATAATGATGAATATAGGATTCATTCGGTGTGAGGTCTAAGACACGTTCTAAGACTGTCTTAAGTCGTTCTTAAATTATGTCCTAATACATGTCGTAAGACATATTTAAGGATCGTTTCGTACACGGTCACTGGCTTTGAGCTTTATGGTTAACAAGTAGTCTGATTAGGGGATATTTTGGCAGTGAGTAATACAGCAGAAAAGGAATTTTAATTTAGAGTAATTCGTCTTTCTTAGTAACAAAATTTCGACGGTGGCTTAAATCTGCGTTTAACTGTTTATTCCCCAAACGGCTACTGGATTTAAAAAACATCTAATTAATGTATGGGATTAAGGGGCCTTCTAAGGGGTGTTTAAATTAGTGTCACCTGTTTTTTGTAGTTGGAATATTGTGGCAGACAAATGTAAGGTTGAAAACAAAGTCAAACTAAAGAAAATACTATAATCATACATTTTATTAAATTAAATTCTAATAATATAATAACAATAATTAAGTAACATAAAAAACCAGAACACTAAACACACAGAGTCAGTTTGTCACTTATTCGAGATGGAGGAGGTCTGATGCTGTCGGCGTAAGTCATTCGTCGTCACGTAATTTGTTAAGTTCTTCTGCATAAATAGTCGGTATCGGTCGGAATTCTTCTAAGCAGCGTTTGGTAATGGCGTTCACTATCTGCTTAGCAACTACTTTTGTGTGGTTTGGTGCAGGTGTGTTTTGTCTACCAAAACAAGTTGGTGTGTTGTTCTCTGTAGACATTGATGCTGAACATCCAGGTTCGACGCCTCTCAAGAAGACCTTGTCGGGTTCCTACGGTTGACTCTGTATATGAAGCCATCGAGACTAATATTTTGGCCTCCACGTCTGTTGGTGATGAATTTCACATTCAGCTGAGCATTGGCCATATTGGCTTAGAATGGGGGTTTTGACTTTTCACACATTTTTATACTTTTTCTTAGCTTGCAATGTTCAAAGGTTTGACATGTGAACAGTATTAATTGGTAAAGGTACAAACTCAGCATATCAATCTCTTCTAAAGCTTATTTGAAGCTTAATAAATTGGCTTGGGACATTATGAAGACAAGTTCATTTTATTGACAAATAATGTACATTTTTGTAACTTTTTAGTCAAGTTTTTAATTAAATTTTAATTAATTTGAAACCAATTATTCTTTTTTTTATATTTTAAAAGTTTATTTTATTGACAAATTATGTATATTTTTGTAACTTTTAAGTCTAATTTAATTTGAAACCATCCATTCTTTTTTTATATTTTATTTTGAATTTTTTCTTGTCAATTCAGCTTTTCAATGTCTACTATACTTTTTTTATAATGTTCAAGGTAAATACAGGTAAACTAATTATGGCATTCCCTTGATAAGCCCCTTAATCCCCCTACCTAAAAGGTGTTGTTTTATCCAGTAGGCGTTCGGGGAACACACCCGTCTAACACACATAACACACGTAATTAATAATGGGTCTTTGATACGGAAATTAATTACACAAGATGGTCATTGTTAACAAAAAAACGTTGATGTAAAATATTGGTGAAAACGACTTTTTCACAAGCATTTAATTCCTCCAAATTTTTCTTAATGATCCATAAAAATGTGCAATGTACAAGTTCAATATAAATTATGTAAGACTAACAAACGTGTCTGGTTCAACAAACAAAACAAATTTCCACAAGTGTTTCCAATTTGAAATTCAATATGCTATTTTGCATGTTTATATGTCCTACAATCTCTGACAGGAAGTTTGGCATGAACAAACGCACTATGCTGCACGTTTAACACAGCTCGAGGCTAGGCGGAATGTTTAACACAACTTACTCTGCTAAATAAGATGTTTAACAAATGTCCTACTAAGCGCAGTACAGGCCGTGTTAAACATCTGAATTTGCTTTTTGCACATCTTACGGCGCCAAACATGAGGTTTAACGCAAACTACAGAGCTAAACAGAAGTTTTACAACGCTTAACACAGCCTACGGTGCTAGATAGGATGTATAACTCACCTTACAGCGCTAGATAGGACGTTTGATATATTATAAGGCGATGTTATGACAGGACGTTTAATATATAAGTTTGATAAAACTTGAGGTGCTAGATAGAACATATGACACAGCCTACCTCGTAGACTAGACGATTGACACAGGCTACGATATTAGTCATTATGATTGGCAAAGTCTACGGTTTTAAACAGGATATACTAAAACTGAACCTTTTTTAGCTCTAACAGAGATACATCAGGCGGCGCTAGACAGGACATATAGGACACAGCCTACGGCGCTAGACATCACATATAGGATGCAGCCTTCAGCGCTAGACAGGACATATAGGACACAGCCTTTCGGCGCTAGACAGGATATATAGGACAAAGCCTTCGGCGCTAGACATGTCGTTTGAAACGACGTTAGAAAAAGTATTTGACACAGTCTACGGCGCTCGACAGAACAGTTGACATAAAAATACTTCAAGATGACTTCCTTCTGTTCTTATTTTCTTTGCTAGTTTCGCTGCCCTATTCTGGATTTTCGTTCCAAATTACAAAATTTGTACTGTGACGTGATATTACCTATAGTTTTGCGCGGAATGTCCTAATATACGACTTAGGACAATACTTTAAATGATCTTTGGACATATCTTAGTACTGACTTAGGGCGTTCAACGAAGCTATCTTAGGATAGTCCTTCCAAGGATTATCTAAGGACCATCCTAAGACGTATACTATTCATAAGTTAGCTGCGTTGACATGGGCCCAGATGATTTATTATTGAATTGCAGTTTCAGCTGGTTTAAAAAAATATGATCATTAATTAGTGTTACGTGCTAGTTTGTGTTTCTTTTTTTCCTTCCGATATTCAGCGTAACTTTACGACTTAATTTAACCTCCGCGGTACATGAGCGTAAAAACTGAGCATGAAAATCATGCATTATAACATTTCTAATTACGACACTGTAAGGAAGCTGTACTATCATTTATCACATATTTGGTAGTAATATGAACATTTTTGCATATTTGATATGACCGGAAGTGATGGACCGATATCAGCCCTCGGGTCTAATATCGATATTAGCCCCGGTGGCTGATATCTGCTTTTAGCTTCAGCTTTAATTTTGCACTTCCGCTCATATGTCAACATAGCAGACGAACTTTAACTAACAAAATGACGGATGATAACTTCAACTAACAAAATTACGGATGACAAGTTTGTTGCTGTCACTTCAGAAAAAACTTCTACATTTGTTGATAGTATGAAAAATGAAAATACTAAACGAAAAAAAAAAACAATGAGTTTTTACTGAGTGACACATCTATGATAAATACTTGCTTTCTTCTAAACCTATGATATCGAAGTAATTAAAGTTTTGTATATATTTTTGTGTTTTATTACGTTTTATTTAAATATTAAACTGTTTTCATCTGCTTTATTTTCGGATAAAAGGTTGAATAGTGGTTATCAAATATGTGATAAACAGATTATAGCATGTCATTTTCCATATCGACCCTAGTATGAGCCCTCGACCCATATCAGCCCTCGAGCAAGCTCTCGAGCTTGATATGGGAGTCTCGGGCTGATATCAGGGCCGATATGGAAAATGCCATGTAATAATCTATAATTATAATTATATTTAGAAATAGGTTGTCTTAACAAGACTATTTGCGGAAGCAAACTACCCGAACGGTTTATCTCCATTACACACGATATACTAAACTTGAGGAATCCCAGGTCATTTTTGTATTTATATTATGAAAACGAAAGAAACAAGAAACTAATAAAATGTTAAGACAGTGCCATATTATGCTACGTTTTAGATTTAAAGTCAAAATCTTAACGTTGCTAGTTTATTGGAGATAGGTCTCAAAGATCTAGCCTTCAAACACAGTAGTATTGATGCGATTTGCTTGCTTGCTTGATTGATTGGTTGATTTTAAAGTGAATCATGGTAAACTTCCAGTGAGCAGTATTTCAGCGTACTATGTTTTTAATTAATTGGTATAGTGGAAGGGTTACACTTTTTCGTGCGCTCTCCAAACACTGTATACCCACTATGGTCCGCGGTCAGGATTTCCAAATTAGACCTCACTGGCCTCCCACCTATTTCAAGCCCCTAACTCAAAGAATTATCCTATCTATCATTTAGGGACGATGGGAAACTTTAAGCGTCGAACGATGAGTACCGTCACGTGTTTTATAATTTTGTATATATATATTTGCTGGAAATGACTATCCAATATTCTGGGAAATTGTAAACGTGTTTATTACATTATTTGTAATCCTATGTATTGTTATTTAATAAGAAAAAGTAAAAACACCATGAAAACATCTACTGAAATACGAAGAGACTTCAGCGCTCTGGAATTAACGATACTGTGCTCTATAATGGTCCAATGAAAACAGATTCACCGTTGTACTATACAACTGTAATTTGTAATATAATAAATAAAAAATAATTGTGAGATCGATACCCAATAACTGACAAAGATTGCCAGTTATGTTTCCCAAGATCGGTGGTTCTTAACAGGTACTCGAAAACAAGTGGACGCCATGATATAACAAAAAAGTTGTTGACAGTAGCTTAAACCCCATTTAAATGACACAGAATATTTGTTTTTTGTTTGATGGTGTTGAACGCCACTTTCAGCAATTTTTTATATGGGGGAGGAAGCCGTAGTACCCGGAGAAAACCCACGACCTGCGGTAGGAAAACTGGCAATCCTTCTCAATTAAGATTGGAGTCGAGTACACCCTGCCTGCGATGAGAATCGAACCCGCAATCTCAGTGTTAACCGACCACGTGATCAATAGTAGACGAACTACCTTAACCACTCAGCCACCGAGGCCCCTGACAAAAATAGCACTGGCAATTATTTGCGTTGGAAATCGGAGTCATAATAAAGACAGCTGAGACTTAAATATGCAACATTACATAACGAAAGTAAAATATATCAAGTCACAAATATAACATTGAAAACATCTCGGTTATCAAATCGTCCGCGCCTTCAATAAGTTTTACTTTAGATATCACTTCCTTGTAGAAAAATATTCTATCTCGTTTGAAAGTATGGTTACAGATAGGTTTCCCAATTTTTGAATTCAGTGTACAGTGAATGTGCTACGATGATTGTTGGATACACCTATTAGTGACTAGTGGTATATGATACCAATCCATTTTAATCAACTATAGCCAACTCACATTCTACAGTAATGGAAGCGGGAGGTTTGGCATGCCATAAAACCTGGTTTAACCCACCATTTCTTTTGAAATGCATGTACCAAGTCAGGACCATTGCTGTAGTTACTATATTTTTGGTTGTTGGTTCCGGAGTTTCCCGGTTTCTCGGACTTTGGTTTGTGGATTGTCTTTTTAGCTCACCGGACCCAAAGGGTCAGTGAGCAATTGTCATCACTTTGCGTCCGTCGTCGTCGTCAGCGTCGGCGTCTGTAAACTTTTTTACATTTTAATCCTCTTCTCTGTAACCACTTGGCCAATTGAAACCAACCTGGCCATAATGTTCATTGGATGGACATTTACAAAGTTTGTGTTTTTTATTTGGATTGGAAAACTAACATGGCCGCTGTCAGGACTTAGTTTAACATAGGACCCTATAGGAATAAAGATTAAAAAGGCTTCTTCTCTGAAACCGGTTAACCAATCAAAACAATACTTACTACCAATATTGTTTGGATGCTCTTCTATATAAAGTTTATTTTTTCTATGCCAATCGGAAATTCAAAATGCCCCCCACCCCGCAGGGCTTGGTTTAACATAGGACCCTACGTTAAAAAGTTTTCAAAGGCTTCTTCTCTGAAACCGGTTAACCAATGGAAACAACTTACAAGCTATATTGTCTGAATGGTCCTCTAAAAAGTTTATGTTTTCTATGACAATTGTAAATTTAAAATGGCAGCCACCGCAGGACTTAGTTTAACATAGGACCCTATGGAAAAATTTTGAAAAGGCTTCTTCTCTAAAACCGGTTAACCAATGGAAACAAAACTTACTAGCGACATAGTTTGGATGGTGTTCTTTAAGGTTTATGTTTTTCATGCCAATTCTAAAATCAAAATGGCAGCCACCGCAGGACATAGTTTAACATAGGACCCTATTGGAAAAAGTTTTTAAAGGCTTTTTCTCTGAAACCGGTTAATCAATGGAAACAAAACTTACTAGAAATATTGTTTGAATGGTCCTCTAGTTTATGTGTTTATGCCAATCGGAAAATCAAAATTGGTTTATAATTGTTTTAAAATCTTTTAAACAATGGAATGGGGTCCTATGTTAAACTAAGTTCTGCGGTGGCGGCCATTTTGAATTTCCAATTGGCATAAAAAACAAACTTTAAAGAGGACCATCCAAACAATATTGCTAGAAGGTTTTGTTTCCATTGGTTAACCGATTTCAGAGAAGAAGCCATTTAAAACTTTTTCCCATAGGGTCCTATGTTTAATCAAGTCCTGCGGTAGCAGCAATTTTCATAATGGACTGATTATTATCTTCGTTGCCTCAAGTCATCTTCTGCAGTTAGTAAAGACATTTGAAATATGAAACCAGTCTATTATGAAAGGAACTCTTTAATGATATTATAAAAATATGTGTTAACAGCTAATTAAGAGCTTTATGGATGCCATACTTTATTGTTGTTTTAACATGGGTTATATTCTTGCATATTACATTATATTGCCCTGAGCAATATCTACGGGTAAAAAATCACGAATATAATGCACGCATGCGAAAACGACAATAAAGTATGGTTAGCATAAATTTTGATTTTGATTGCGACAAACACGATAATATTTACAGTGAAACTTCAAATAAATTTGCGCTATAGATGGCTGTTCCACTTAAGAAAAATAATTGAACGGCAGTGTGCTAAATTATGCAAAACTCATAATTCAGACTAGTTCGCATATGCGAACTAAATTTATATGAATTTTAACACTTCTTTGTTTACACCAGCAAAGCAGGTCGTCATAGTAGAATTAATGTTTTCAAACGAGCTGATTTTAGTCGATGTTGAATTATATATTTTTCTGAATAATTCTAAACGATAAAGTTATAAACTGCGTTATGTTCATTGGGTGTGTAATTTAATATTCTGATTACCCCAATTAAAATGAAAGACCGTTTTCATCCATTTCAATTTTAAATTTGCCTATATAGCAACGTTTTATTAACTGTGATTTGTGACGTTTCACTAGACTTGTTTGAAAATGGTAAACTCGACTTGCAATGTCTCGTAATGTTTGATCTCTTTGAGCAATTCGGTTTCCTAAATAAAACTAATGACCGCCATGTTTTTATCAAATGGAATCAACCAGTAAGTGCTAAATATCCACGCTGTCTTCTAAATATGTTACGTTAGAAATTTTCTTATGAATATAAATAAGCATGGCATGTATATCATGCCGTTACAAGTTAAATAATTTAATACCTATTTATGTTTAAATTGCTTTAAACAAGTCGTTAATTACTAGATCACACATTTGTTTTAAATAATTGCTGGAATAAGTTACCTCCCTAATTTTATTTAGTTTCTCTTATATTTTAAGAATTTATTCCGAATTTTTCTATCAGTATCATTTATCTATTTCGTGCTCTTTTTGGGTCCAAATTTGACAAAGTCACTCTAATCTAGTTTATCAAATTAATATATTATCAAATATCAATCAGAATATTTTAATGGGTAATAAAAATACTCAACATTAGCAGAATGATCAAGGTCTAATGACCCTTGATGCAGAATGTGTTTGAAGTGACGACATATTTTTATTCTTGACAAAACTTGTATTTATCTGGCTATGCATTCGGACTCATAAAAAAATGATACAATGATAAACATAGTTACATAATTAATATCTATGTTTCCTGTACATATATTTCATTCGATTGCATTTGCTTTGTTCCGTAGACTCCAATGTTTAAGATTTCCTATGTTTGAATTCGGTTTAACGCCACTGTCAGTCCTTTATGTTAGTCATTATGGTATAATTAGGCTACATGTGTTAAATGTGTTCTGATAGGCCTTGACTTTTATTAAACATTCAATATAATAAATACAAGATTTAGAAACAATTTATCGCCCCGTGTCGGGCTACATATAAGCCGTATGTATGCTAATTAATAATACAAATTACAACAGTGGTGCATGTATAACTGTTAATAAAAAAAAAACTTATTTCTCAGCCTGCTGACAGGCACATTTTTCTGGATAACTAGAGCAAGTTTTCAGAAAAACTTGACTCCGCAGCTTTTTAAAAATGCTGCCAGTCGCTTTAGAAATTCAATTACTTTCTTAAGACGCCCTTCGGAAAGTGTGCAAGTCAATAAATTCTTAAAACCACCGACTAAAGGAAATCATCCTCTTTATGGAACATTTAAATTTAAATAGATTTCTACTCGTTTCTCAAAAAGTAGTTGTAGCTGCCCAAAGTGCATTTCAACTGATACAAGACGATTGAAAAATAATAATTTCCTAGGTAAAGTTTTGTTTAGTTTTGATTTTTGTTTTTGTTTTGATTTTTGTTTTGTTATTGTTTTTGCTTTTTGTTTTCGGTTTGTTTGTTTTTGTTGTTTTTTGTTAATGTCGTCCGTCTGCTCACTTATACTATGTTAAATTCTTAAAAATGTATCGGTCAATCACGCGATTAATGATAAGGAGCGACCTAAGATGTGTTATAAATATACCACATTTTCTTAACTTGACCAAGGAAATTACAAGGAAAATGAGAATCAAAGGAGCACTTAATTTATGATGTAAATTTTATGAATGCGTGCCCAGAAGTCTTAAATGTTTATATTGCTTTCCTGCCGAAGATAGGGGTTCCAAATAGGAACTCACGCTTTCTTTCACAATAAAAACTGGACACAATGGTATAGCTTAACATTACTGATATTGACATTAAACCTGAAACAAAAAAATATGATATCTCAAAAGGAGACTTTGAACAGGTCACCACCCAACCCCACCGAAAAAAGACTAAAACGTTATATAATTAAAACCTTTTCAAATTTAATTTCAAACGAGGTCAACAGGTCAATCGTTGATAGGTTGGAAATAATCATGCAGGATAACAGGCGTCAAAATTGAATTAACTGGTAATTTAAAGCGGAATATAACACTTAAGTGTTATATGGAGAAATATATTTTAGACAATTCTTTGATAACCCGTTTTTATACTCAATCTATGATCAAGGCTTTTTACTGCCATAAATAAGAGATATGTTTTTAAGAGACACTTTTTAAAAACATAGTACCATTAATATAAATACTAAAAAAAGCTAAAATTGACACGAACTGCATGAGTGGGATCAGTTGGGCCTAACAAGAATGAAATGTGCTTTAATTTAATCATCCATAAGCACGGAAGCTTATTCCGGCCACTTTGTTGGAAAAAATGTTTTAATTGCGTTTAAATGCAAAATTGTTGAGATGGAACGCAATACGCAAAACTTATTGCGATTACTCTCATACTTTGCGTTTAAACGCAAAAGTTATTGCGATTAAACGCAAAATGCAAAACTTGTTGCGATTTAACGCAATACTTTGCGTTTAAAACTTAATAATTATTGCGATTAAACGCAATAATATTGCGATTAAACGCATTAATTATTGCGATTAAACATAAAAGTATACCGTAATGATTGTGTGATATGATAGAAGGAGTTGCGTGTGATAAAGTGTGCGAGTCAAAGAAACAAAATTGCCGTTGTCATATAAAACTAAAATAAATATCATATATCAACTATTTATGTAATAATACAGTTGTTGTTCTAACGCTGTAGTACACACCCTTGTCTCAATATAGCACCTTGATTCTACATTGCATATCTTAACCTCAACACTGTATGGGTGAAATATGGTTTAATGCACTTATCATGCCGTTATCTCGAACTATATCATCCCTCGAGACAACCTTGGGGTGATATAGGGTTCTCGGGTTGATACATCTTGTAATATAGATTCTGACATTTATTACATTTCGTATTTTTAGCTTCTCTCACTAACCCATATTTTCTGATATTGCACTATTGACAATTTGATTACAAGTGATATTGCACGGCTGAAGAACGAAATAAAAAAAAATTGATTAGCCGTGCAATATTACTAAACGTCTATCGTGCAATATCACATTGTGTTAATGTTTATAAAATTGTTTTCTGTGGCAAAATAACGACAAAATCAGATAATGAACACGACAACAATAAGTACATAATTATACATACTTGTAATGTAAAAAAACCCAACAATATATTAAAAAGACATAGAATAAAAGTGGGAAATGTACAGTGAAATGTAATACAAAAATTATGGCATACGATATCATGCTTTATGGAACACTTAAAAGGAATATCGACCACGGCCATTTGCCGATATCTGTTTTGAGTGCTCCATAAAACATGTTATAATATAATTAGTAATAAGATGTTGGTTTTTGCATGTGATACAGACAATGTCAGTCAACTCATATCACAAAAGGGTGTGATAATGATATCAAGGGGTGTGATATGGATGTAATGTCACACTCCTAGGAATCCATATCACACCCCTCGATGAACTGACATGGATTTCCAGTCTGTAGGAAATATACTATATATTTTTTTATTTAATTTATTTCCGTGTAACATTAACATGTCTGGATCCGTTTTGGGCAATCTTATATTATTGGGGGATTTTCCTCCTTTTATGTCGTCTGCTAAAACAAGGAATTAAACGAGAACGCAAGGTTTGCAGTTGAAGAGGACAAATCTTCTTTCATTGAAACTTCACAGAAAGATTCCTCAGAAGACGATACCTATTTTGTGTATTCAACTCCTACTACAGTTTTCAACCCAGATCTCTGAAACTTCACAGAAAGAATGCACATGATTGAAGTTGTAAACCTGCAATTATTTTAATGTTCGAGGATTTTTTCCTAATTTTCCAGACTTGGAAACTTAGTAATTTTTCATGACATTTGCAGAAGAATGTACCTATATATTTTGTGTAAACTCCTTCTACCGTTTTCAACCCAGATCTCTGAAATTTTACAGAGACATGTGGTTTTGATTTTGATGCACTTGTTCCTGATTCAAACATGTGCACACTTATTACATGTATTATCAAGAAAATATTAACAGTTATTGTTATTGATTTATTAAACATTTCAAGTTCATATTTTATTATTCACTTCCATACCTGATGAACAAATCGATATCATTGCAATTCTCACATCGGAATGTCTAAACTATATCATAAAAAGGTTATTATATGGCAATTTTCATATCACACCCCAGATCAACCATCGACCCATATCTACCCTCTGACCTAAAGGCCCTCTGGTAGATATGGGGGTCTCGGGTTGATATGGGGTTTGATATGAAAATCGCCATATAATAACCTCTTAATATCCCATGTACTGAGCTGCCATAATTGTATAGTAATATTCAGTATATATTTAATACTAAGTACAGTACACGGTGTTCATTCCATATAGCGAAACCTTTTACCTCACCTCCTTTTATCTTATCACACCCCATTACGGTATACTTTTGCGTTTAATCGCAATAATTAATGCGTGTAATCGCAATATTATTGCAAGTATCATCAAAACAGTTCCGTCCAAATTCTCGATTCTTAATAGTCCCACATTTCGATCCGGTTTATTCCCATCGTCAGCATAGATAGGGCCCGTGTCCGCATCATTTTGACAATTCTTTTTTGAGGATTTTTTCAGTCTTTATAGATCGTTATGTGATAATAATAAAGAAGATAATTTTTAAACCTTGTAAATGAAGGTAATAACAAAATACAAAACACCGAGGACAGTAAAAAAAGACAACACACAAATCAAAGGCCGAGAGACCAGCAAACTCCAGAACCAACAACCAAAAATATAGTAACTATAGGCAATGGTCCTTACTTGTACACGAATTTCAAAAGAAATGGTGGGTCAAACCAGGTTTTATGGCATGCCAAAACTCCCGCTTCCATTACTGGAGTCTGTGAGGTGGTTTGTTGAATAAAATGGATTGGTATCATATACCACTATTATGGTTATTTTTTTAATAACAACTCGAGCTTGAATATGAAGTTGTCTATATAGATTGGAACATTCACTGGCGTAGCAAGCTGTACGGCCGGAACCGCACCACTTTAAATTGCTGGTACGGAAAACCGCACCAGTTTTTTGTAAATTGAAATAAAACATGCCTGTTTTCAACTGGTCAGGTATAAAAATTGCGGTTTTTAGTCATTCACTTTTAGTACCTGGAAACTCCCAGAATGCAGGATTTCGGATCATTTACCCCAGAGTTTCTGGGTGCCGCTTGCCGTAAAGGTGTCTCTACTGGTCACATCTCCGACCGTACGCTATTTTTCTGGGTGCTACTCCAATGAGATTCCCTTAGAAGATGCCACGTCATACCCACTATGAAGAGGTACGCTTCTGCGTCATTAATTTCGGGATGCCGTACTTAGTGGCACATCGCTACACCTATACTTTCATGCGTTTTTGCAAAAGCCCTTGTGAAGCTTCTATGACAGAAATTGTGTATATCTTTTTGCTCGTACCGCTGCGCTCAATGGAGATTGGTACACTGATTCAGTTTACTATCCTGAGCATTTTTTCGGAAAAAATAATTGACGCGGTAGCCGCCATTTTATAAAGGCAGCCATTTCACCACCCCCACCCCCAAATTGGATCGATATGAACTTCACCCAAAAATAGGTCATGACCTGAAGTAGTGCACGCTAGTTTGACAATTTTAAAATTTGTGGACATCTTGAAATAGCGGCCATTTTGAAAATGAAAAAATTCTGCAAAATCCAAAAGTTTATGGATTTTAATAAAAATTGGTATATAAGTGGAGTATGTTATACCGTACCATTTGACGCACATGTTGACTCCTATATCTTGGATTCAAAATGGCCGCCAAAAATGAAAAAATGCTCCGATTTGCAAGATACTCAAAACTTTGTGTTCTGATAGATTAAGATATTGCGAATGAAAGTTAGTCATAAAAATTTGATTTTGATTATGCCGACTATCTTGAAATGGCGGTAATTTTGAAAATAAAAAGAATCAAAATGAATTCTTAAAAAATGCACAAGTTAATTGATTTTAATTCAAATTGCTATATGAGTAGAATAGGATATGTCGCACACTATGACGTATATGTTGAATTTCTATGGCGGCCACTTTGAAATAAAGATGGTCACACAAAAATTAAAAATGCTCCGATTTGCACGAAACTTGGTTTCCTGGTAGATTAAGATGTTAGTCATAAAAAATTAAAATTTGATTATAGTGGCCAACTTAAAACAGCGGCCATTTTGTAAATAAAAAAAAATTAATTCTTCAAAAATCCAAACGTCTATGGATTTTAGTGAAAATTGGAATATGAGTAGAATAGGATAGTTCGTAGCCTACGAGCTGCAGTAACGAGTTTAGAAAATAGTTGTGAAATGAACACCATATTGTTGACATCGACATCGATAAATAGGAAATTGACAACTGGAAATTTGAAGTCATACCGTCAGTCGTAGAGTTGAGTTCGTAATTTAATTGAGCCTGATGCTATAAGAAAGTATCGGCAAAATGCCGACATGAGTGTTTAAGTACTATGTCTATAATTTCAAAATCGCTACAGGTTGAAAATGCAAATAGTCACCAAACTTTACATTTGTTCAGTAATATGACATCAATATAGCGGAATATTCAATGACATGTCTAAAAACAACATGAGACGGCTGAAGGTTAAGGGACAATTACATATCCGCATTCAGGCAAAACTATCAAAAAAATTACCCGACCCCAAAAATGAATTCAGGTGCTCCGTACGAATAGACATTACCAACCTCAAATTTATGTTGTGTACAAAACGTCTGGGTTCATTGATTCTAGAAATTATGAACATCCGACTTGGGCCATCTCCTTGAACGATAACACAAGTATACGTTTTTAAAAGTAGTCTAGGTTTACATGAGATATGTTGTGACAATTTTCTCATGTCTTCTGGTGACCGCTGGTATTGTGTAGTCCAGTTTCCCTACTGTATTTAGACTTTACAGTGTATAACGGTGTTTCATAGTATTTAGTTTTTGTTAATTTATGGTATTTAATGAGGGGACAGGACACACCACAGTGAAATATAAAAAACGCATATATTTTACGGATTGGAAACCATTATTTAATGGGCCACCATTGTAAATATTTAAGATAATGGAACCGGTTCTCCTGACTGGCTCATGCCAAAATTGGATTCAAAAGGTAAAATGACTTTTGTGATTCATGAAAATATAAACATTAACTACTAAAGTTTTTATACATGCATGAAATAAATATGCCTTGCTTGATATTAATTAAATATGTGTCATATTTCCCACTCATTCACAGTTGTTCTTATTCCAGATCAATCAAAAAGCATTTTCTCCTTGCCCAGTTCACGCAAGAATATGTGAGTGGGCAAGATTTTTCGAAAATCCACTAGAAGCTCCAACAATGAAGACTAAAAATATTTAAAAACAAAGAAATCAGTAAAATGACTGAGAAAGAGAAAGAAATAATTGAGAAATACCAGCAAAATCGGAATTCGCAAAGACTAGTAAGTTGCTTTAATTACAAGATAACACATTTCGACCAAACTAAATTATCATAATATCCGTTATATGAAGAT
This sequence comes from Limnoperna fortunei, assembly GCA_944474755.1. Taxonomy (NCBI): domain Eukaryota; kingdom Metazoa; phylum Mollusca; class Bivalvia; order Mytilida; family Modiolidae; genus Limnoperna; species Limnoperna fortunei. The sequence goes on along the minus strand of OX104122.1, from coordinate 58,380,686 downwards.
AACGCCTATACATCTTTAAGCCCTAATAATTCATGTTTTGAAGGAATTATATCGATTCTGATTATGACAAATACACTAATGTTTTAAGTAACGCGTGTTCAATTGTGTGTGTTTGGGTGTTTCCAAATCTCTCTCTATCTTATTAGCTATATTATCAAACACATCCATTACACTATATTACAATATGGAAGCTGTCAGGTGGCATAAACTCTAAGTGTCACCATAATTTGTAAGGAAAGGTGGTCGCATCGTTGGTCTTTGTCAATATGCCTGGGACCTTATATGCACAAAGTCTAAAATCGTTAGCCTTTATAATCTATACCTCAGATCAATATCTGTATTATCTGTTTGTCCAACGAGTATTATCTCTTAAAACTCTATTCGTGCGTATATTTTGATCACTTCCGTAGTCATAATGTTTAAATGGTAATGTTAAAGTAAATTGGTAGTGTTTATATTTAAAAAAAAAGTAGTCAACACCGGAGTTTACAGTGGAAATACTAATATGACGTTACACCCCGGAAATATAATTATACACAAAAATCGATCGAAAGCTGACCCAAAATGTTAACATAACGGGTCCGGGCGAACCCGGACCTGTAATTATACGACACCGTAATAGTTGCATATGCTTTACACCGATTCTTAAGTAAGGTTATTGTTTAATCTCGGCTTAAAACTATGTATGGATATATCGTAACATTTTGATTATTATATACATGCATATGAAATGTTGCTTAAACATGGTATGGAAGAATTATATCTGGGCCTGGGGAGCCTAGTCGTTAAGGTGCAGTCATTTACTCATGGTCACGTGCTTATCAACACTGAGGTTGCTAGTTCGAGTCTCACTGCGTGCAGGGTGCGCTCGACTCCAATACTGCCAGTTTTCCTACTGAGGTTCGGGGAATTTAACCAGGTACTCCAACTTTTCCCCCAATAAAAACTGGAATCCACGATTTAGCTGAAAAATTGCTGAAAGTCGCGTTAAACTTATTTAAAAACGTCAGACAAGAAAAAGGGCTATATAATTGTCGTCTGACGACGTGGCATTATTTTTAAAAAATCTGTAAATACTTTGCAACTCAATTGCGTTATTGGTACTTATCTCGCCTAACGATTGAAACTGCAAAAATACACATAAACGTTTGCAGATTACACGGAACACATTCTTATTCGTAAACGGACTATACTAAACAAATGCTTCATTTTCAGGTATTTACTAAGGCCCCGGTGGTTGGAGGACCACGTGGACAATATCAGGACAGGGAAATTACTGCTTAGAACAGATGTTACTATTTATGAAAGACCAAAATGAGAATCGGATAGGACAAATCATACAAATAACGAATAATGACATTCTGATTGAAGTTTTTGAAAGAATATATGATAATATGAAAGTACTAAAGACAAAGTCACAGTTCCTATAGATAATTGTTAGTGTGGGTCGTTTGAGTTAACTGCAAGCGGAAACATTCCATGAGAATAGGAGAAAAGATAACAAGCAAACATATATACAGGAATCAAGTTGAAATACTCAGACTAACTGTACGTTTTTTGTCTCAAACTACATGTTGTATTCTTTGTAAGGCTAACTTGGGGGGCTTCACAGGGAATAATATATACACTAAAGACTAATAGTATTGAGGAAATTTCCTAAAACCTAATGCATATGTTTTGAACACATCCAAAATCCTATCATGAGAGAACAATAGTCATCAATTTTAATAACATTATTTTTATAGTGATTTTTCCTTTTTATTTTTTCTCATTCAACTTTTGTGCCTGCGACGATATTATATATTACAATCCGGCTGCGGCGTTAACACTTAACAGTCTGCTTTATATCTTTGTAAGCTTAAGCCCGAAGGCCATCTAAAAATTCGGTCCAATGGTAGCTTATAATGACTACTCGCCAGTCAGTCACCTGTCACCTGACCTTGACCTCAATTTCACCGTCCAGTGACTACGTTAAAGTTTTTGGATTAGGAATGTTGCTCTATAACCATGAATGGTAGGATGATAATTTTTGGTACATAGGTTGCTGATGAATAGTACATGACTGTCTGGTAGGTGTCACCTGACATTGACCTCAATTCCACGGTCCAGTGACTACGTTATAAAGTTATTGAATTAGGGGAGTTCCTCTGTAAAGATGAATGGTAGGATGGCAATATATTTTAAATATGTTTCTGATAATTAGTACATGACTGTCTGGTAGGTGTCACCTGACATTGACCTCAATTTCACGGTCCAGTTACTACGTTATAAAGTTATTGAATTAGGGGAGTTCCTCTGTAACGATGAATGGTAGGATGGCAATATTTGTTAAATATGCTGATAAATAGTATATGACTGTCTGGTAGGTGTCCCATTACCTCAATTTCACGGTCCAGTGACTACGTTAATGTTTTTGGAATAAGGGATTTCCTCTGCAACCGTTAATGATAGGGCGACAATGTTTTGGTTTATAGGTACTAATGAATAGTACATGACTGTCTGGTAGGTGTCAACTGATCTTAACCTCAATTTCACGGTCCAGTGACTATGTTAAAGATTTTTGGATTAGGTCAGTTCCGCTGGTACCATACATTGTATATTTTATATGATGACAATTTAATGTTATTTACATGTTACTCATGAAGTAATTTTTCATTACTGATACGAAATGCAGGCGAGAAATATTGTGATGTGCAAAGTTGCAAATACCATTGTTTGCACTATAAAGTTGATACTTTTAGTTAAGGTTTGACTGTTTATTGTTATTTAATAGCAGTAGGTTTTAATAGACAGTATTTAATCCTCTGTTTTACATCTTTCACTGAAGGTCTTTAAAATGCAAATAGAAGTTAACCCTGACATAAACCCATGAACTACCATGAAATTGACTAAATTACACACTTGGGTGTTATTGGCCACGAGGTCAATTACTTTTATTTATTGACACAATAACAACATCTGCAATACAACCGAATTATAATTTGGCAGAAAAGATAAATTCAAATAGGAATATGATATTTAATATTGCATGATTAAAGATATTTTTTGCAATACTTTTATTGACATTAAAATTATTTCACTAGACAAGGAGAATGGATTATAGTTATATGTATAACTAACTTTATTTTGGTTTATAATAATTATTCTTTATAATTATTAGTTTGCCGAAGTCATACTGTTATCAAGTTATTACGTATGTATTTTCTTTATTGTCTACCTTTTTCAGATAATAAAATTTATTATGATGATACTATGCACTGTTGTACCATACACTTTGGGTATTTTAAAAGAATGATTATAAACTAAACAGAATAAGACTGAGTCATCTATAAAGTACTTGATTGAGTTACATTTAAATTGTTCTTTACGTACATGTATGTAAGTTTTCTTTCCTAAAATACTAATTTGTAAAAAGCACCAATCCTAAATCGCACATATAGGAGCTAATAATTTATCAAAATCTGTTGCTCAAACTCGGAAATGTACGATTATCTACAAGGTTTGTAAAAATTGTACAAAAGCTTGACGTGTTGTTAGCTTGATATCAAATTGAAAATTATAAAAGGAAATTTGCTAAGATCAATTAATAATAAACGTACATTGTACTCACATGGTAAAAGGAAATAACTTTGAGTTAAAACAGATCTTATTAGCTTCATAAATGAATCATTTAAAACAACACAAGGATTCGGAAACAAGCTGAGAGGCTTTTACTAATCCGTCTCCGTCATATATTTAACACAATACAATATACATTCTCTAACAGGTTGTAAAATGAAGAATTGAGGAAAGAAAGAGATAAATTGGAAACAATATATGTAATAGGGAAACGAAAAGAGACTTAAGGAAAAAAGATGAAATGTTTTTGCATGTTCTATATATGTGCAGCTACAATATAAAATTGCACCATTATAAAAATACCTCGTCAAATTATAAAAGGAAAATTCAAAATATGAATTGTCGTCGGCGGAGATTCTGAATATTTATGATTATTAAGTAAGAAACGTCCCTTTGTCTCAATCTGTCCAGTATATTTGAACTGTGAACCAAATTGCGCCAGAACCGATGCTCATGTAGACAGCTGCATCCATGCATAATTTGACATTCTAAATCCGATATGTGTCTTAAATATTTTTAACGGTCTCGAATTTCGGTTATCATTTTATACTTATTTTCATACTTTGTACTATAACAAGCAATAAAATAATAATTATCTCATAAAGGGATATTTACTCTGGTTGTATATTGGATTCATTTTTAATGTATAAGGATAAATGCATAACTGTTATATACTATTCTGCCGATTGATCCTTGTGGTCAATTAATTATTTGTCTTGACCTCTTGACCTCTGCAAATGTTATAAGGTCAGATAGTTTCGTCGCCGCATGTGGTACTTTCAATAACTTGCTTGCTGGTTAGTCATTTACAGATAATTATTCATCAATTAATTCAATGATTGATATCTACTGTCTTACAATCGTTAAAAGGGTAGCGTTGTTATAATACTTTCAATGTGTGTTTCCCAAAATGTAGTAGAAGTGGTTTTAAGTTCCAGTATTCGAAAAAACATATTGTGTTGTATAATACAAATAATCAATACAGATGCAGGATACAATTATTATTCTATAAAGTATATGAATTCAAATAAACAAAACATATTATATATAGTTAACAATTTTTGCAATTGTTGGTTTTAAATGCACATTAAGCCATTTTAATTAATGTATACAATAAACGTTTTCAGCATGTTATTTAACGATATTTAACTGGTATATTTTGAAAGGAGTTTACATTTTCTTAATTACACTAGTTTAACAGATATTTGAAATTCTGTGATTAGCTTCTTCTGTTTAGTATCCATTTAATATATAACTTTATTCTTTTTTATTTTTCAATTGGGCTTTTATTTGTAAATTTATACTTTTCTGGAAATTTACAAAAATACAAGTTTCACGATGTCAAACGTGTATGCTGCTATTTACACGCATGCAGATCTTTAATGTCTTTAATTTTAAAGACTTTCATAACTTTATGTAATACGTTCATGACAATATTTGGTATATTTTGTTGAATATTGTAGATATATTTTAATAAATCATGTTTTGTCGAATGTTTTCTTTTACTTTCCGTTAATGTTAACGTTTGCTACCCGAATTCGGATAAGCATTCTTCCCCATAGCTGAATGTAATGCCTGTATAACACGTCATCATTAAAGTTCTTATCAGATTTCAAATAGGCTTGAATTTTGTCTAAGTATAATTCTATCCGAATTCGGATAAGTTATGTATCGGACATGCAGAAACCAACACAATTCAATTTTTCACAAGGAGAAATTGTAATAACTACAAAGTTTGCTGTCCGAATTCGGATAAGCATTCTTCCCCGTAGCTGAACGTAATCCCTGTATAACACGTCACATTTGAAGTTCTTATCCGATTTCTAATAAGCTTATATATTTTACTGGTTTGATTAAAGGTTGGAATTTATCTATCCGAATTCGGATAAGTTTTACATCTGACTTGCATAAAACAAAACAAATTCCATTTTATCACAATGAGAAATTATAATTATACACGTATTTTACACACCATCTTTAAAAGTCATATCAGAATTTGGATAATACTTATAGTACTTGTTGTACTCCTAGGAGACTAAATTACATCTATTAAAACAGGAATGTATAATTCCATGTATTACCCGAATTCGGATAAGCGCCATATCTATCTCTGTTAATAATGAAGACTACAAAATTAAATGTATATCACAGAAGCAAGTATAATTCCATGGTATTTTATCTCTCTTATCCTAGTTCTCATACACATTACATTTCAATTATGTACTAGTAAAAGACTAGTGTCATTACCAGTAAACATTATGTTCACAACAAGATTCTCCATCTGTCTTATCCAAATTAAAATAATCTGTTATTTGGCATAACTTTACGTACATATATTCATCTGCTAAGTAAATGATCTTTCTTAAAATGCGATTCACGTTTTATCCATGGCCAAATGCGATTTGAGCATATGGAAATGCTCAAGAGAAATTGGAAGCTGTTCCATTGGACCCTCCTGATAAAATCAATTGGAGGTTCGTTCTTGACTATAGGGGAGTTAACTCTGTCACTAAGAAAGACGCATTTCCTCTCCCTCGCATTGATACATGTTTAGATCTGTTAGGAGGAAATACTTGGTTCTCGACTCTAGACTTGACTTCTGGTTATTGGCAATGTGAAATGGACCCGGACAGTCAGGAAAAGACGGCTTTTTCTTCTCACATAGGGCTCTTTGAATTTAAGGTTTTGAGTTTTGGTCTCTGTAATGCCTCTGCAACGTTCGAAAGATTGATGGAATTAGTTTTGAGAGGGTATCAATGGGAAATTTGTCTTTGTTATGTTATTTGGACGATGTGATTTCTTTTGGAAGTACATTTGAAAAGGCATTAGAAAATTTGAAACTGATTTTTGAAAGGTTTAGGCAGGCCAATTTGAAGTTAAAGCCCTCTAAATGTTTGTTGTTCCAACATGAGGTGTCGTTTCTTGGGCATAGGGTATCTTCAAAAGGAATTTCTTGTGAACCGTCTAAGATTGAATCAGTAAAAAGTTGGCCCACCCCTAAAAATGTGTCAGAAGTCCGAAGTTTCTTAGGGTTGGCAGGTTATTATAGGAAATTTATTGAGAATTTTTCTGAAATTGCCTCTCCTTTAACAGAGTTAACTAAGAAAAACACAAAGTTTGTATGGAGTGATAAATGTAGTCTAGCATTTGAGAAGTTGAAACAAAAGTTAGTCGAGTCTCCAATTTTGGCATATCCAGATCCTGACGATGGAACATTTATCATTGACACTGGCGCTTGTGATAATGGCATTGGTAGTGTCCTTTCTCAGGTTCAAAATGGGGTTGAAAAAGTCATAGCGTATGCAAGCAAAACTTTGAATGATTCACAGCGCAGATATTGTACTACCTACAAGGAACTTTTGGCCATAGTTACTTTTGTCAAGCATTTCAGACATTACTTGTGGGCTAGAAATTTCAAAATTAGAACGGATCATGCATCTTTAGTTTGGCTGAGAAATTTCAAAAATCCTGAAGGCATTTTGGCTAGGTGGATAACAGTTTTGGATACTTATGATTTTACTTTAGAGAACAGAAGAGGGAAAGTTCATGCCAATGCCGATGGTTTGTCCCGTCGACCTCATAGGAAGTGTGTTAGGTCAGATTGTCCGGATTGTACTAATTCAGGGTTAAAAGTGTCCAGTCTTAAAAGAGATGAAAAATCTCTTTCTTGTGTATGTCCTATCATGACTTCACAGGAGGAGAATGACACTGAGATTTCAGATGGTTCAGTTGCTGAGTTGTCGGATCAGGTTGAATATTTTCCAAATTGGTTAGATGCTTGGTCAAATGAACAGGTTTCAACATGGCAGGGTAGAGATTTGAATATCAGTAAGATTTTGGACTTAAAAGCTCAGTTTGATCATAAACCCTCAAAGGAACATGTAGCTGGTTTGTCATATGAATGTAGAACTCTATGGAGTGTTTGGGAATCATTAGTTGTTAGAGAGGGAGTTTTATATTTCAAGTTAGAGTTAGATACTGGGGAAAGTAGACTGTTTATGGTAGCTCCTTCGGAAATCAGGGATAGAATATTTCATGAACTACATGAAGCTCGAACTGCAGGACACATGGGTCGCGATAAAACTATTGATTCTATAAAACGTCGTTTCTATTGGCCTGGAATGAGTTCTGATATTGCTGCATGGGTTAGACAGTGTTCCGCATGTGCAAGGTGTAAACCTGGCCCAGGGCTAGGAAAGGCTCCTCTTACACAATCCCGGGTAGGGTATCCATTAGATCGGATAGGAATTGATGTTGTTGGTCCATGTCCTATTACTCAGGATGGAAATGAATACATGATAGTTGTACAGGATTATTTTACAAAGTGGACGGAGGTGTATCCATCTTCAAATCATACTGCTTTAACAGTTGGTGATAAGTTAGTTACTGAATTTTTCTGTCGTTATGGTATGCCAAGTCAAATACATTCAGATCAAGGTCGAGAGTCGAATTTGTTTTCACATTTGTGTTCTCATTTTGGAATAGATAAAACTCGTACAAGTCCCAATAGACCTCAGTCAGACGGACAAGTTGAACGCATGAATAGAACTTTGAAGCAAATGTTGTCAGTGTTTGCAAATCAGAATAGAAATGACTGGGACGATCACTTACCTTTCTTGCTAATGGCTTATCGTGCTACAATTCAAGATAGTATAGGGTTTTCCCCACATAAAATGATGTTCGGGCGTGATCTGAAATGTCCCATTGACATAATCGCTGGCATTCCGGTCCAAAATGAAGTTCAAATGTGTCCTATTCAATACATCGAATGGCTTAAGCATACCCTGACCCATACTTTTGAAACTGCTACCTCAAACTTAGGCAAGGCAGCTTCACGCCAGAAGAAACACTATGACCGTGGTGTAAAACCGCGAAGTTTCTCTGAAGGTGAATTCGTCTGGAGGTGGTATCCCCCTAGTGCTAACGTATGTTTTGGTCTGGGATGGGTGGGACCTTATTTAGTAAAACAGAAAATTAATTCAGTTAATATAAAATTCAGAAAAATCCTCAAAGTAAAACAATAGTTGTACATGTAGATCATTTGAAGCCCTATTTAGGTAGGCAAGTCCCCAAAAATTGGAGGGAGGCAGAAATTTTTTCTGAAATATCTGAAGATGAAAATGTTAATGAATTTCAAAATATTGATTCACCTACTGATGATTTTGATTTTGAAGAGATACATGATGTAACGACCCCAAAACCTCGGGAATACGAAAGTGATGAAATTGCTAATGGTTCCTTTTTCACACCGAAAAGAACACGTTGCGGTCGCGCTGTTCGGAAGCCTTTAAAGTACACTCCTGACTGAGGAGGAGTGATGTAAATAGTTTTATTGAAAATTAACTTCAGATACACGTCTTGTTTATTGTCTTGTTTTTTTTAAGTGAACAGAGCGTTTTGTTAATAAGTCAAATAATTAACGGGTAACAAATTACCACATCGATAGGTTTTTTTTAGTAGAAAAGTAGACAGCTAGAGACGATTTTTTTTTATAAGTGGCACAAATAATAGGTTATGAAAAGAGTAAAAAAAAATTAATACCCAAGCATTTTGCATGACTCTTAACGGTTCGGAAGAAAATAAGCTTATACTTTGTATTTTGTTGTTAAGGATTTATTTTGTTTATTAAAGACTATTAGAGAGTTGAAAAAGCTCTGTATAAATATTCTTTGATTTTTGAGTTTTTGGTATAAAGTTTTCAAGTAGGGGTAAGTTGCTTCCGAAATGTAAACTCAACAGTAAAATGTGCTGGGAAGTACTTTAATCGTGAAAATATAGATTTCATATTTAGATGTCATTTATTGCGACTTAATTGGAACTTCCGAAAATAGTAGTAGGGGTCTCCACTCTAATATATGTTACTCTATATACAAGAAATGCTAAATGGTTGCTTTAGTTTTATTTTTTTTTTTAAATTGATTATAGATGTCAATGATTAGACTTAAATAGCACTTCTGAAAACTAGTAAGGGTGTCTAGTCTATTTTCAATTTTTCGTAAAAATTGACGACGGTCGTTAATTTGTTATTATGAGTACTCAGTTACAATTTTTCTGTCGACAAGCCGTACACTCAAAATGCACATATGAATATTTATACTTTTATTTTTGAAATTATTTTTACAGAAAATGGACAATTTAGAAGTATTCGATCATGAACTTATGAGATTAGATGATGACCTTCGTGAAGCATGGCCTGAAAATGGAATGGCATGCGAAGTACCGTCTTGCAATACTGAAATATTTCGTACATACAGAGCTTACATTAAACATTGGAAAAAAATACACGTTCAAATTACCACCATCTACAAATGCAACTTATGCAACAGTACGTTTTACCGAAGATGCATACTCGGTAGACACTATCGCATGGTACATCATATACGCGGCACGGACATAGCTGAAAAACTAAACACTAGTGAAAGTTACACAGAGGAAAATGCAAGATATATTTCTCCTGGAAATATTCTTCCGAGAAAACAATAGACTTTTTATTTAATGTTTGTTTTACAATTTTGTATTTTTCAGTTTAGTATGGCACAAACTTTGTTAGAGTCAGTCCATTTCAAACTAAAAGAAAGAAGACCATGGCCAGTTATGGGAATGGCGTGTGAGGTGGATGGTTGTGAAACACCACTGTTTCACAACCATAGAGCTTATATGAAACAATGGAAGGCCAAACACCAAACCAGAGTGTTAGTTTACCAGTGTAGCATGCCTGGCTGCACGGAGCGTTTCTCCCGCCGGTGGTTCCTAACCAGACATCTCAAGTGCAGACACCACTTAAATGCACAGGAAGCCAAAGATATGGAAGTACAGACACTATGTTTGACTAATATGAACTTTAGAGATCCAGGAGATAAGTTGCCGCGGAGATTTGTCCCCTCTGTCGTTAATACATGTAGTTTGACAGAAATCAACTGTAATAAGCCCAGGATTAACGAAGAAGGACGCGAGAAAGCACGACAGGAGAGACGAAAGATGGCCGCAGACTTCATACGAAATCACCCAAGTGGACTATTTCGAAATGAGGAAGGACAGAACTGTGTGCCCCGTGATATGAAAGTGGAGTTTTACACCGTTCCTGGGATAGGTCAAAGATGGAGGATAACCCCAAAACCTAACCTTATAATTAGAACTTTACCGTGTCGTTAATACATATGCTACCCGTGTCTTCCGTTCCGTCCCGACTGTGATGTGTGTTGTTTGTTATTTGACTTTACCATTATTGACTTGTTGAATTTTTGTTTGTAATTTGTATTTTTTTTTTATGTTTTACATTTTTTTTATATATGTTAAAGATGTTACATTTTTTAAAAAATGTTATTCTATTATATATCGGGAAGATATATTGTTGTTGTTGTTATATTTTTTTAAACTTGAGGGACATTTGATGGTTAAATTTTTGAAGATATATTTTTTTTATTGATATATCTTAAAAGTATTTGATTAAGCTAAATGTTATTCATTTAGATAATTGATCTATAGTTAAAACTTTTGTTGTATTTTATAAATAATTTCAGACACATTTTTTTTATATAATACTTCATGTACAATACTTTTATCATTTATCATGTTTTTGGAAGTGTTACTTATTACGGATTAATTGAATAAATAAATCTTTTATTTTTTTATTATTCGATAAAATTTCTATATTTATTTTTTTTAAATAAATTTGATCTAAGGGGGGAGGAGTGTAGCGGAGTTGACTTTTGACCTTATGTATTTTTACAGTCAAACTAGATTGTGTTCTAATAATCAGTATTTGTACCTTTAAATTCTTGTATATAGTTCGGGACAACTTGTTTTTAAATGACTATTACATTTATTTTACCTTAAACATGTAATTGTTCGTGTCAAGGCCATTTTCGTATTTTTGCACTTTTATTTTTTTGGGGAAATAGTAACGGGGACCACCATTTGTAAACAGGAAGTGAGATATTTTTTCTTGACGATTTTCATTGGTTTAAATTATAAAGGTTTTTCATTGGTTAAGGGGGATATAAAAGCGACGAGCACCTTGCTCTCATCGGCCGTCCGACCAAGGGCATTAAGTTGTCGGTGTAGGACGTAAAAAACTCCCCAAGTCAAGCTCTCATCGGCTTGTACGTCCACAGACTTATATAAGGTCTGAATACTCTTCTCTTACTATTCTCACTCCATACTCCTTCCCTAGACTAATAACCTGAAATCCGCATAATGTTTGACAAACTTATTTTTCCAATAGCTTTATGATTCTAAAATGTAGGTTTATAGTAAAGTAGGTTTTGTTGATTTTCTAGCCACCGCAACGTGTTCTTTTTGTTTAAATCCCTTTATAAATTTTATCCACTTACTAAGGAACTAGGTTTATTTATAAATTAATTTTGGGTGTGTTCGAGTGGTGACCTAAATTTTTGACCTTTCTATTTATTTAAAGTTGTCCTGAATCATTAAAGTGCAAAAATTACCTGTTTGAAATATTTAAAGGCTTGAAGATTAAAGTTGAAGTATGTAATTGGAATAGGTTTGTGAAAAAAGAAAACTTTTAATGTCATTTTGATTTTAATTATATTATTTTTGTTGTAATTTGTTGTTGAACTTAAAAAAAAAGACTATACATAAAGTATCTGAACTTAAACTCTTGTCTCTTCTCTGCCAATTTATCTACGGATCCCAGAGGAACGGACTTGAATAATAGCCGTACACATTTTAATTGAAATTTTACACTAATAAAATACACTGTGACAAAAGTTTATAGATTGAGGACAAACAAAATGTTTTAGTTCAAGTTGAGGTCTAGTGTTTTGTCGGGCATTTATTCAAAACCACGCACCCGCAGGGAACGGTGACACATAGACACCGCCCCTCCGGTTACATTAGGACCAAACATTACGGTAAACATTTGTCTTTCCAACACTTTGCTTTTTTATTGCACTCTTCTCAAAGTTGAGATATTATTAATCAAGATGATTATTTCTTGCCTTCCACAGTCGTTTTTATTTGTAACCCTTTACATATGATAAAATTTTAATAAAACAAATTGAAAAAACATATGAAACCAAATCGGATACACCTATTTGATATATTTTCAAACCCGACTAAATGATAAATTACTAAAACATTAACCATTTAAAAAAGACCTAGCATTTATTACAGAAAGAGATACATGTATATAGCCATACTGAATAAACGTATTGCTCGCTTTTTGGTTAAATATAGTATTTCCCCACTTTGTTGACATCCACCTTCCCACTTTGTGCCTCAACTTCTCAGAAGGAAGTAAGCCTAACTTCCGTTTAAGCATGCGTCCATAACATCAATAAACGATAGCAGGTAAGAAACATGTAAACAAATTTTGGTAGAGCTTGTATTCAAAACATACAATTTAAATATAAAATGTAATATGCATTTAAACGTGCAATATATTGTTGGAAATGGACGGCTTTATAATCTCCACAATCAAAGAGCTTCTTTTACATTAAAATGCTCTTTTTGTTGTTTTTACTTACTCATACTGTCAGAAATCATACAACAAAATAACACAATCATTGTTGAAATCGACGTAAATAAATTAAATTAATTAACTTAGTAGAAGAAAGTCCTCAAAAAGATGGAACCTTTCTTTCAGGTGCAAGATCATCAAAGACACCATTTCATCAATATAGAACTGCACTATTAATTGTAAAATCTTTGTAGGGTCTAAATTAAATGCGATGCATAAAACCTCTGTATAGTATATATGATACAACAACACAAATATAAAAACCATACTCATTGAACCTTTACCTGTTCTCAATAATTGCCTATTCTCCAGTCAATGGAGCACAAATCCATTTTGACATGAAAGGCAGATTTGCCCATGTATTCTGTTTATCAGCAATTTTCATTTGCTCTGGAAATAAAAAAAAAAAACAAAAAACAAGAGTGCTAAGGATTTGATGTGTAAAATTCTCCCAAATAAACAGTACCATATATTCCGACATATTTCTGTAATCCCAAAATTTTTGCAACTCGAACGAGTCCCATCATTTAACCCAATGCACATGCACCAATTTAAACAAACAATATGAATAATATTTTATGATCAGAATTGCCCTACATAGCCAATAATTACACACATTTTGGTTACTACATGTAGTATACATTAAGTCAAAAATGGGGTCATGTGAAAAAAATTTCAGGTCTTTGTAATAACTGGGCACTTACCTGTAGTTTTTTGCAAGAGTTTATCTGTGAAACAAATAGGTAAATAATTCAATTTTATATAATGGATAAAAAAAAACTTTTATTCCAAAATATCTTATGCTACAGAGATCAGGAAAAAGTAATTCTATAAAGATATGTATCTGAATCCCTGAGCAATACACTGTTTTCAAGATACGCAGTTAAGACATATCCCATCACATGATTTATGGTATCACATTATTTTATTTAGGGCACAATGCACGATGTTTTACCCCCTTCCATAAATTTATGTATAATGTGGGCTTGCACCCTGGAACAACACAGCACAAGTTTTGTTTTGCATTGTCCCATTTGTTTTAAATTTTGACTTTTCAACTAAAAGTGCCCTAAATTTTCAAATTTCATGAAATCACATGGTGTTATTATATCTTTTGCATTTAAAACTATTTAACAACTGCAAATTTCACTTATTAAAATAAATTTTTGAAATGACATTCACAAAATCCTTTCGAATTCTCAGATATTCTTCTTCATATCAAAATTAAAAACTTCAATTGATATAGTTTAACCAGAAAGGCATTATTAATTGTGGTTTAAGCAAGCATCACACCTACATGTACATTTACATTTTGAAGAAGACAAGATCTACAGTCACTGGACATTAGTTTTATTGCTTGATTTGTGTTTTCCCCTTATATTACATGCAATTTCATTGAAATCAACAGTTTAGAACATAATTATTGGAGTCATTGTGATTGGTGTTACTAAACTCTGAATTTTAATTTAATATCCTTTTAGTGTGGATTAACACGTAACATTAACTGACCTGTTGACTCTTTTTGAATAGTTTTTTTAGTTTAAAACTGTCCTATAAAATATTTAACCAATCAATATTGTTAAAAAGTTACCATTGTTTAATTAACTGTATTGCTAGCTACCATACATGTATAGTTGGCAGTCAGTCAGTTATATTTGTACAAAAATCTAGCAGGAAGCAGTGTAGTTTTTTCTTAAAATGTGAAACTTAATTAAATTAGTTTTTAATAGAATACTAGAATAACAAAATATATATTGTTTATATATAACATTCATTAAGCAGTTTCTTAAAGTTGAAACAATCTGCAATGTTAACTTGAGTTAATTATCAGCGTCTGCTTTAAATTTGAAAATTCAAATGCTAGATGTTACTTGTATATCTTGAGTCAATCTGTATACAGAAAAATAATCCAGAAACAATGCTCATATCTACAAATTTAATTGCCCAGAATTTGTCAAGCATTCTGTATAAATGTACATGTAGGATAGAGTCATTGCCCTTTATTGACAATTTTTGATAATATTTTTAGTTATTGTCATGTAACTTGAAAGCTACATGTATATAGCTAAAGTGAAACTGTACATTGCATAAATAATCAGCAAGACAAGGCCTTCAAATCACCAAAATTGTCAGATGACTATAGGAGTTATTGCCCTTTAATAATGACAATTTAGACAATATTAGAAGTTTTTGACTTGTAAATTAAAAACTATAATAGCTATTTACAGTAAAACTGTAAATAACTTAAATAATCAGAAGGATGAAAATAGAGAATTTATGTATGCTACATGTTCATGTTAGAATGTAGTTCAGTCTTTAACATGACATGTATAGTTGTGTGAAAACATAACAATACAGTACTTCTGATCAGGCCAACCTTAAAAATATGTTTGTTTGCAGTTTTCTGACAGTACCTTTAGAGCTATGGGTTGGTAGACAGGAAAAATATTACATCAGCTTTGATAAAATTGTTTTACAAGCAGAAAAATTAAACTTAAGAAGTTTATTTCACGTTAATTTTAAAAACAAAAATTGTAAATTTAATGCCACAAGCACTGAGAATGTAAGATAAAAACCAGAAAAACAAAATCTCAAGATCTGTTTGGTGTAACTTCAACATGGCAGTCTGAAGTTATTGGCAGTGAAGGTTTAGGGAGGGGGTAATGTTACAGTTCGCCCCATAACCACTTGCACCATGTTAATCACAATTGGCCCCATATTTAATAATGACTGACCCCACTCAATAACGATTCTCTGCATAATGATTACTATACTGGAATAATGGAACAATTTTTGGCACTTCTGATGCTTTTTGAACTACTAGTATGTTTTAAGAGTTTAATATTTCATAAATGACAGGCTGTTATCTGCATTGTATGATATTAAATTCGACATTTGGCTAAAAAATATTCAAATACTGGGTAACATAACCCTACTTTTTTAAATGATATTTTCAATATGAAAACTATCTCCCACATGTTTTTGAATAAAATATTACATGACACGAATGCAAAAAAAAAAACACTGTGAAATTAAAGCATGTAATGGATCTTGATTTACACTCGGATCAGAAGCTGAACAACTTTGATCTTTTGGATAACGATTAAAGTATTTAAAAAATATTTCTAAATTAGAAGTACATGTAATAAAATATTGTCAGGCGGGCGAATTTTTAAGGTTCAGTAGGACAACAACAAACAAACAAATTTTATGTCTCCCCACTTGGTAAGGGAGACATAATTGTTTTTGTCCTGTCTGTCCCTTACAAAGTTATTTCGTTCAACTTCTCTGAAACTACTCAAACAAATTTTACGAAACTTGGTATGTAACAAGTTCACCATATATATACATGTAGTTGTGCATATTACCTGGAAATTCCGATCCTCAAAATTTTGTGGGAGTTATGGCCCTTTAAACTTAGAATTTTTCAAGAATTCCTTATAAATCTTGGTTTCTGCTCAACTTCTCTGAAACTACTGCATCAAGCACCAAGTTTTACGAAACTTGGTATGTACATGTAGCAAGTACACCATATTTAGTTGTGCATATTAGAAGGAAAGTTTTATCCTCTGGGTCAAATCGGGGGAACAACGGGAGACATTGTTTTTGTATGCAGAAAAAAAATTTAATTTAATATAATCCTCATCTCTCTTGTTAACATTGATGTAATACTAGTCCTCAATTAAAAAAAAGACAAAACTAACAAAAATATGAATAGAGGCGGAGCCTAAATGTGACCATCACTCATGATTCATGACATTGATTAAGAGCACCTCTGTATTCCAGTGATATGTTTCTTTACTGTGTTAGTGACATCACATAAAAAATACAAATAAATAGTTAAAAAAAAATTTCAATAAAATGCCATTTGGCAACAAGTCTGTGCGAGACCGTTTTACGGTATTCAAAAATGTTAAAAACCCCCATAAGTACTAGTAAGACATCACACGAGGGTCATGTCATGATATGACCATCCATTCAAAGATTGCACAAATTTTGTTATTTTTAAAAGTAAACAAAGTTAACAAATTTTTGTTACTCACTTAATATAAAGTTGTTTATTTTTTTTTAATTAAATGTCACTTCATGACAGTACCACCTTCTGGATGAAAAGTTCAGTCACATGATACAGAATGATGTAGAGCTCACTGCTACAATTTGTACAAGTTTGCTTTAATGCATAAAGAACCATCTGCATTTACATATAATAGTACACATAGACTGTGTAGTAACAGAAAGGAAATATATACTAGTATGAGTACTTTAGTATCTGCCATGTTGTTACATTATTTTGTAATCAGTGGGTAACTTAAAAACAAATGTAATATTCTACATGTATGACCTATAAGCTGTCACAGTCATTATGAAGCTAACAGTTTTCTATACATGTACATGTAATGGCAGGAAATGTGGGCCAAATAATGACAGTATCCACCCCTTTACATGCAGGATATTATAACAAATAGGTATTGATTTTATGTTTTTCTAAAATACCAATCAAGTTAACAACACATTTTTATTACCAAACTTTTTAAACTGTTGTAGTAATAGCAAAAGCAACAACAGTATTTTGTAAAGCATGGCCTTAATTATATGATACTATTACTAGTATTTGCATGAATTATGTATTTACTGTGATGCATCACACAAAAAGTCACTTTTTATCCATAATCTAATAATTCTAATATAATTTGCATATTTAGAAATACGTTTATTTGATTGGTCTAGATTACTTCCGGTTGAGGTTTTTAACGAAATATATTTTTTGATAAATGAAGTTAACTCCATTTATTTTAGGATAAACGACGTTGACCGAACTATTTTTAGCGTAACCAATGTAAACAAAGATGGCAGCTTTCAATATCGAAAGTAGCGATCAACTTACAAATTATTTGTTTCATAAATTATCATTAATGATATGTTAAATTTAAAACTTTCCTTGTGTTCGATACAGAAAATAAGGTTGCAGATTGATGTAAAACTAAAAATTGTGTTTATTAAAATCAGAAAATGGTTTATGGAAATAATCGTACGTTTAAAAATAAACAAAATATTCATACGTTCAGTCAATCCCGCTACCAAATACACAAGAAATATGAAGTTGAGAAACACGTTAGATAAATTAATTTCTTAATGCAATTTTAAAGAATTATAAGGATTAAACACCGTCTTCAATGGATTTATCGGTATATCAACAAGACCAACTCACTCACAAACAAATAAAAAGTCCGAAGGACTTTTATGATATGTTTGTGAGTGAGTTGGTCTTGTTGATATACCGATAAATCCATTGAAAACGGTGTTTAATCCTATAATATTGTGACTAATATGAGATTATAGTCTGGACACCATATGATAGATAGCCAACCCTAACTACATGTACATGACTGTATGACACTAATCTGCTAATGAACACAAATTCAGGATAAATAATTCATAGTGAGCAAGCTTCTGATATAAATGTAATTTAAAGTAAGTGAGTTTCCAAAACATTTAAAAAGAAGGATTTAAGATAATTTATTTTTAATGCTGCATACTACATGTAGTACTTTGGTGAAAGAATTGATTTATGATAATAATTACTAAACATCAGCAGGGCTCACCACACTGGGCGAAGTGGGCGACAGTCGCCCTACTAGGTCCTGAAGTCGCCCCAAGGCGCCTCAAAAGCGAAGTCGAAGTCGCCCTGTCATTTCACTCAAGTCGCCCGATGGTTCACATAAGATACTTGTAAATCTGGTCCAAATACTTCACCCAGACTACCAATTTATAGTTAATGTGTAATTCAAATAAAAAACGCAAAGAATATGCGTATTTAACATATTTTCAAACGATTTACGTCTTTCAAATGTATTATGCGCGAAGCGGAAGTGAACAACGAAGAAAAGTAATGTACAACGTCCCATAATGAAAAATCGTAATTTTTTTTTGATAAACAAACACTTTTAATTGGTTTCAAACTTCAATTCTTTCAAAGAGTATTGTACTTTAATAATTTTCTTTGATAAGTATATGAGCTCCACTTGAAAGAATAAAGATGTATAGTAATTATTGACATCATGATAAATGGGTGTACCATGAAGCAATTTGGATCAGCACAACTTTGTCCAAGTGGAAGTGTGCTGAACAGAAGAATTATTTCTGGGTTTAATGTAATGTTATTCTATCTATCTTCTTTGGAAATTTGCTCAGATAAACGTGGCATGGTCATAACAAACTGTTAGGAATATTGTGATACAAGAACTCATGAATGAAGTTTATGTCTGCACATATACAAATAATTTTGTTGATCTATTTTTATTTGTGAACACCTTGTACGGCTACAAGTACTGAAGTAGATAGAAAAATAGTCCCTATATCTGGTGTTTTTTTCATTGATTAATGATAAAGTTTATGTGCTGTTTGATATTGCATACCATGAATAATAATGAAAAAAACCATTAAAACTGAATTTTATTGTGTTATGGTTTTATAACACAAGAGAAATAATCCTGGAAATTGATGTAAATAATGAAAAATGTATGTAACTACTGCGAATTAATTACTTGTACGGTCCCGGCCCCGACTTCTCCCTAGTGTCTCCTGAAGTCTCCCTATCAGGGACTGACTTCTCCCCATTTTGCTGCCAGGGAGAAGTCACTTCTCCCTACTTTTTTAGAGTGTGGTGACCCCTGATCAGTCTTATAATTCAGCTACCCTTCTGTAAGTTATACAGGTTAATGTTTGATCTCTGATTATCAGACTCTTTTTCACTTTACATAATATTATCATTAATAATTAAGATACTTAGTACAGTTCACATGAAGCATTGCCTATCTGCTATTATTTAGTTTAGCTGTTCATAATCATGGATTATAAGTCATAATAACAGTAAATGCATAAAATGTGACTTTGCATGCCATAATAGACAGTTGAAGACTTTCATTTGAGTTAAAAAATAATAATCCGATCTACGGTACATGAAGTTCTAGTATAATGTTATGTTCTTTAGTACTAGTAGTTCATTAACATACAAAAGTATTTTTTACAAACGTGCATTTGTAAAATAAAAAACCCCACAAAAACCAATAAAAATTAAGATAAATCACACAATGCTAACAACAATGAAGTTACCATTGGTTTATATACATAGATGATGTATTGATTTTTTCATTATCAGGTCAAGATAGGGAGAAGGAATACAATGTAATGTGTGACACATGTTAATTGGCTCCAGATCAGACAGATTGGAAATTATTGGATTTTTTTAGAATGATGAATTTTTAATTCAGTAAGTACATATTTCTAAATTAAAAACGTAATTGCTTGATAGGAATTGTTTGCAATGTGTGACGTTAATTATGGTTTCCCAGGATAGAAAAACCTGCATATAATGCATTATAGCCTTAAAGCTTCATGCTTCGATTGTTAGAATTGGGGTTAATGATATTTCAGGTGACATCGTTTTAAATATGTACATGGCAGAACATATCCAGTTGTTTGACATCGTTACTGTGAAAGTTAATCACAGTGTTTACTATTGACTTGGTATAGGTTAATAGGTACATAATGGAAAATCTTCATAGAAATAATACGCCAATAGATGTGTGAAGTACAGAATTGTCCATGAATTTTGGTACTATGATACTTTTTACAGAGGCATTATATATAGAATGGCCTGTAGGAATGATTGAGGGAAGAGTTTCATGATTATGTACTAGTATTTTAAACTTGTTGACTAATTGTTTTTTAATATTTTTCCAAGATCAAAATAAAACATTGAAGTTATAATGGGGACTTGCTATTATATTTTCTGTTTTAGGTCTAGCACAAAGTTTTTAATGTTTTAAGCATATGATGTCCTCCACCCACAGACAGGTAGAAAATTGCCCAGTCTGGTACTTTCTCATTTTGCAGTTTACTAGTTTTTACATTAGCTGGTAATCATATACCTTCTGAAGAAAAGAGTCTCTTTAAGAAAAATTTTAATATAAATATAGATCTTTTGGACTTGTTTTTTTCTGTTCGTTTGTGTAAAAAAATTGTATTCAATATTTAGCTACGTGTAGTTGAGTTTGTCTTAAAATATTCATAAGTACTTTTTATTTCGATAAGATACCATTTTTCTTTGAGATTTCGCCTGTCAGTTTATTTTAAAAAATTTAAAATTAGTAACAAACCAATATTAAAATTATATCTCAACTTGGCTCCCTCTTTTTGCTATTGTCCCATTCATTTCAGGCTACAATTAAGGGGCGGGGGGCTAGTGATGATATAATTTTAATTAGATTGATATAAAACCAAACTTCTATGAATGTTTTTTGTTCAGGTAACATGTAGGCTTTGATATCTCATAAACCATTTAGAAATGCCAAGTATTTCATTTTGTTTGACATTTTTGTTTTCATATTAATTAAATAAGAAGAAAAAGTTGTGTGTTCATGAGCAAAACACACTGATGCTTTAAAAAAAGCCCACACATGAAATTAAGATAAGAAAAAGTTGTGTATTGAATTTTATGGCCAAAACAAAATGATGTTTTAAAAATGTATCAAACCAGAACAGTCAGAAGACTGGACCAAAACTTTTCAAACAGTACCATTTCCATCCAAATCTGACCATTTTATTTTCTAACTTTAAGCATGTTAAGTTAGAAAATAAAATGGTCATATTTGGATGGAAATTGTTTGTTTTAAATTCTGTGGGATACATTGTCTGAATTTTTCGTGGGGACAATATTGTGTATGCATGAATGCAAGAATTTTTTTTTAGGAAGAAGACAAACCTATGTCCACATTAATTCTGTTTGTTGTTCCTTTATGCAATATGTATTTATATGTAACCAAGAAGTCAAGTACATGTACATGTATGTACTATACATATATATTGACCTCTCAGGTTGGTGCGTGGAAACATTTATATTGTATTATCTTGTGTTTTTGTCAGTGTAAATCAATATAGCTGTATAAACAACTTGTCTTGAAGCTTTGTTTTTCTTAGACATTTGTTCTTAATAACACATTTTTCATTCTGAGTTCTTCATAATGATGTCAATAACAAAATACTGAATTCCGAGGAAAGGAGCCATTCTATGGCTTGATAAATCTGGGGTGCTTTTCTTTTACTTGCATCTGAAATATGTTTTAGAATCATGATTCTGTGAATCATCTTCAGTTTCAACCATTTATAAAACGTAAGGTTCAAATTAACTGATTTTAAACATGGCTGACAATGAAACAAAAATTTGAATCATTTGAATCATTGTTTCATGTGATTCCAAATTATGTTTTTGTTTCATTTAAAAGAAACAGTGAAACATTGAAATGATCTTTAATCATTTTTCAGATTAAAAGAAAAAGAAATTCTCAGTCTTGCCCAGCTCGCGATAGAGTAACTGAGTCATTCAGTCTTTCAGATTCAGTTGGAACAATATTTTAAAATATACAGAAATATAACTTCAATATTATCACTTTACACTTTTGATTTCGTCAGTTTTTTTATTTCTAAAAATATATTATATATTTTTTATGATGCCTGTACATGAGGAAAGTGAAATTAAGTTTGTCAACTTTATTTCATGTCAATTGTTTACATGTATGCATGGCCTAAGCAATGAATATAATAGAAGTTTTGTTCCCTGGGATGTTAAGATTTAAAAATCTAAGTCAAGTTTAATTGTTCACACAATGAGGAAATTATTGGGGGAGAGAAATAGTGTGGGGAGAGGTAAGGTTTTTAGGGACACTTGAAATCTCTCAGTTATATATCACCTCAGTTAAAAGAATGTTTATCACTCTTGTTTTAAATCATGTTTCCAGGGGAAAAATAAGTTGCCACACTCATTTATATAACAATTTGTGCAGTCTGTGATACAATGTAAGATATGTCCCCTCTAAGGATAACCTCTAAATTCTTGAACAATGCACAGCAGTCTCTGAGTAACTTGGACATAACTCATTTCAAAAAATGTTTCCTACTAAAGACATTTAATGCCTTAAAGGAAGGTAAGGTTACATAGAATTTATACATCTCACTAGGTGTTTAATCAAGTTTAATTGATGAAAAATTAATGTTAGTGCAGTCAGATTGTAAAGTATGTTTATCTACATAGTATAATGATGAAGCTTGATTTATTTAATATAGCTTGTTACTGGTAATGTCCAGTGAAAAGTATTTCTGCTATACTCAGAACAATGTAGGCATTTTTATGCCCCCGTGACGACATGGGGGGGGGGGGGGGGCATTAAGTTTTACTCATGTCTGTCCGTACGTCAGAACGAATTTCCGTCAAGCTTTTCTCAGAAACCGTACATGAGAACAATTTGAAATTTGACAGGGTGGTTCAGTATCACAAGTTGTACGTCCTAAGCGACTTCCAGACCTGTCGGGACAACTACTTCCTGTTTGGGACTTCATTTGTACTAGTACGTAAATACGTCCGTCCGTGTGTACAAATTTCCATCAAGCTTTTATCAGAAACCGTACATGAGAACAATTTGAAATTTGGCAGGGTGGTTCAGTATCACAAGTTGTACATCCTAAGCAACTTTCAGACCTGTTGGACAACTACTTCCTCTTTGGGACGGGGGCATCTGTGTCCCATGGACACAATCTTCGATATTTAGGGAAATAATTCATGGAGACTGTGGTTTATCATTGTTTTACAATTATAACATTTTTTATCAAGGGCCATTGTGGGTGATAAAATGATTGACGTTAATGGCCAGCCCTTGATTAAACAATGATAAACCACAGCTTCTGTGGATGATTTCTAATATGACAATTACAGTACATTTAGGATATTTATTTTGCCTAAGACCATTACTGACATAACTGGCTGTTCCACCAATTTAACTCAGTATAAGTTTATTGTGCGTGTTGCCATATTTAAGATTTACTCATCATATGCATCCATTTTTCGGTGGGTGCATACAGTTTGTAATTGAAACAGCCTTTGAAGACATGCCCTTTTTATCTCAGATCATTTTTTTTACTATCAATATTTTGAACATGATACATGCATGGTCATGATACTTGTGCAATATGTTTTTGATGTTTTAAATCTACCCAAGTCTGTTGCATAGATTAATAGAACAAAAACATTTTCAAATATAGCTGAGATCATTATAATGCAATAATTGTGTAAAAGTTTCTCTTTTAATTCTTAGTTGCACATTATTTAATGTTTTATTGTTTTCCTGACACCATAGTAATTGAGTACATAAACAAAATTTGAGTTTTGTTGGTTTGAAGAATATTTGCTAAGAAAACACAATAAAATTTTCATCTGGGTAAAAATTTCAAATTGGTTGCACACTGTAATTTATCTTTTCCACTACTTATTTGACAAATCTACAACACCTAAATAATAAATTTTTACACTATATTTGTAATCATGTCAGATGAGTGTTGTCTTCATTCCCTTATTAACCTTTGTGACCTAATCATACATTATTTCCCTGGATAAAATCATTAAACATACCAAGATGCATGTCACTAAGAAAAACTCATTAAGACTAAACAATTAGGAAATTGGATAGCTTTCATCATCAAATTTCCAAAGAGTTTTACCAAGATCCTGTTACTCCATAGAAATATACCAAATCTGAAATTTGAACTTTTCCTTTAAAGGTACACCTTTGGAATTTATAAACTTTTTTTATATAATGAAACAAAATTTAATCATTAATATTGAAATCATCCATGATATTTGTGTCCAACAGTCTACCAGCAGAGGCATAATCCTGGTGTTTGCAAATATATTTCATCAAGTTATACTTTCGATTAAAAATCACTAAAATCTAAAAAAAATATTTATAATTAGAATATTGAACAGCTTTCATTACTAAAATATAAAGTAATTGCATACATGTGTATATACCAAAATGTTGTTTAAATATTGGGAATAGAATTGTTGGGAATATAGATCTTTAGAAATTTACAACCCTACTTATAGATTATTTGCGTTTTTTTTTAACGAGATGCATTTTCTCGTCGTATCTCATCGAAGGGCGACAGCCCTGAGATGAGACGACGAGAAAGTGAATTGAGTTTCAAAAAAAACCGTAAATAATCTGTTTATCGCTGTTTTGTAACAATTTGTGACGTCACAGTGTTTACTTAACGACGTCTTGACAGCGAGCTGAGATGGGTCCATCTCACGCTAGTTGAGTGAGATGGAATAATATCGCACATAAAGATCAAAGGAAAATACTGCAAAATAGCGATAACAATATTTATGCATACAAAATGACATTGTGGATTATTTCCATTAAGAAACTATGTTTTTTTGATACCACTTGTCCTAATATTTCAGTTATATTTTTAATACCACTTATCTACAGGTACATGTAATATGGACTTCTCAAGAGGGAACTGTGTTTTTTAGTGTTGAATGGTAAAACAGTGCATTAGCCACAGGCAAGAACATTATACCTTACCAAGCAACTCAATAGGAAAACCGTTACTGTCAAGGAAGGATTTATAATATTTAAACTACATTAAAATTTACATGTAACAGAATTAAAAGGTAGATAGACAATTCTTGCTGAATCACAAATAAAAAAGAGCAGGAATTTTTTTTACTATGGGAGATCTTAGAGAACAGGTGTAGTCCCCAAAACAAGGTATAGTCTCACATTGCAAGATAAATAAACATGTTACCGTTAAGAATAGTCAAGGCAAACTATCCAATGAAAAACATTGATTAGATTTTTATGTACTTATATAATGATCAATAGTTACATTATCTATACATGTACCAGGAGTAAATAGTTATATTTTTAAAAATATTAAACCATCCGAACTTTTCTGACCACTCCTGATTTTTGTGGTCTTAGAGCATGTAGAGTGTTGGCCACTTTACCTAACTGTCAGATATTTAGTATAAGTCCAAGGACATTGTTTCTAAAGTTCTTTGTGATAATGATTTATAAGCTTTATCTTAAGGTGGTTGCATTGAGTGTTGAAGGATGGATAGATCAGTTTATATAAACAAAATATAACACCTCCAAGTGCTGTTTATCTAGTAAGTACAATGTATAAACAAAGTTTGTTTAAAGTATCTAGTTAAGTTGTCAGAGGTGGCCAGATTCATCTCTTTCACCAAATACCATTTTATGGTTTGTTAACATCTATACTACTAGTACTTGTCAGAGGTAGGTTAATTTTCATCTTTTTTTTTTTATGACAAAAAATATAAAATTTCAAGAATTATTAAAAATTATTCGGTAGTTAAGTATACACACTGTTCCAAGGGATTTCTGCACTATTATTGCAGGTGCTGTTGCACAGTTTGAAGCCTGTGTCCTCAGACCTCAAAAACGAATAAGTAATGTTACTTATACACAGGTGGTCCTTGTAGACAGGTTAAATTTAATAAGTACTGCATTACAATAGGAGAATGGTTAAAAAAATCAAGGTGTTTATTTTAAATAAAGGTTGTACTTAGCCAGAGTGAAACAGCTATATAGTTAATGTAACGACACACATTTTAAACACCTGGTCTTTGTATGGTTCGGATTAAAAAAAAAGCCCTTTTTTCTGTATTGACCAGCATTATATATTTGAAAATATCCTATTTCATTTTATGACTACATGTATATTCTGTATTGATTAAATTAGTGATTAAATAGTTCATTAACATGCAGCATAGAGTGTTTCAAGGACACGTTAACATTCAATGAATCAATTGTAGATTTGGAAAGGAATATCTCCTGTAAATGTTAGGAGACAAGTTTAAATCATTCCTTGACTTAACAAGAAACATCTATCAAAACCCTGAGTGAGCATGAAACCAGTCTAAGCCTTTCCCTAAGTGAGCATGAATCCAGTCTAAACTGTTTTCCTTAGTGAGCTTGAAACCAGTCTAAACCAAGCCCTGAGTGAGCATAATACCAGTCTAAGCCTATCCCTAAGTGAGCATGAAACAAGTCTAAACCTATCACTGAGTGAGCATAAAACAAGTCTAAACCTATCACTAAGTGAGCATAAAACAAGTCTAAACCTATCACTGAGTGAGCATAAAACAAGTCTAAACCTATCACTGAGTGAGCATAAAACAAGTCTAAACCTATCACTGAGTGAGCATAAAACAAGTCTAAACCTATCACTGAGTGAGCATAAAACAAGTCTAAACCTATCACTGAGTGAGCATAAAACAAGTCTAAACCTATCACTGAGTGAGCATAAAACAAGTCTAAACCTATCACTGAGTGAGCATAAAACAAGTCTAAACCTATCACTGAGGGAGCATGAATCCAGTCTAAACCATAAGCCCAGAGTGAGCATAAAACCAGTCTGTTACTGAATTAGCATGAAAGCAACCTAAACCAACCAAGCCCTGAGTAAACATGAACCAGTCTAAGCCTATCCCCCGAGTGAGCATGAAACCAGCCTTAAGTTAACCAAACCCTGATTGAGCATCAAACCAGTCTAAGACTTTTCCTGAGTGAGCATGAAACCAGCCTAAACCAAGCCCTTAGTTAGCATGAACAAGTCTTAGCCTATCCCTGAGGTTGAAACCAGCCTAAATCAAACCCTGAGTGAGCATGAAACAAGTATAGGCCTATTCCTGAGTGAGCATGGAACCAGCCTTAACCTATCCCTGAGTGAGCAAGAAACCAACCTAAACTATCACTGCATGAGCAAGAAACCAACCTAAACTCTCCCTGAGTGAGCAAGAAACCCTACCTAAAGTATATCCCTGATTGAGCATGAAACCAGCATTAATCAAACCCTGAGTGAGCATTTAACCAGCATAAAGCAAGCCCTGAGTGAGCATAAACCAGTCAGCCAGTCTGAAGCAAACCTGAATTAGAAGAAAACAAGTCTAAACCTATTTGTCAGTGAGGAAGATACCAGCCTTAAATTGCAGAAAGTAATTTAAACTAATTGCAGAAAGTAATCTAAACTAAACAATGATTTAGCAGGAAACAAGCCAAAGTGTGCATGAAACCAAACAAAATCAAAGTTATCATGAGACCAGTCCAATCGGAGTCCTGAGTAATAAGGAAACCAGTCCAAACCAAGTCCCGAGTTATCAGGAAACCAGTCTAAAAACAACGTAGTCTAGAGCTAGCTTCAGTATACACAGAATCAGCTATATTGTTGTGTCATTATACTAGTAGTACCAGTGAATAGTACCTACAATGTTCTATTCATGGGTGAATTGTTCCTACAATGTTTTATTAACCGGCGAATTGTTCCTACAATGTTCTACTAACCGGTGAATTGTTCTTACAATGTTCTATTAACCGGTGAATTGTTCCTACAATGTTCTATTAACTGGTGAATTGTTCCTACAGGCTACAATGTTCTATTCATGGGTGAATTGTACCTACAATGTTCTATTCATGGGTGAATTGTTCCTACAATGCTCTATTCATGGGTGAATTGTTCCTACAATATTCTATTCATGGGTGAATTGTTCCTACAATGTTCTATTAACCAGTGAATTGTTCCTACAATGTTCTAGTAACCGGTGAATTGTTCCTACAATGGTCTATTCACGGGTGAACTGTACCTACAATGTTCTATTAACCGGTGAATTGTTCCTACAATGTTCTATTTATCGGTGAATTGTTCCTTAATATTCTTTTAACTGGTGAATTTTTCCTTCAATGTTCTATTCACCAGTGAATTGTTCCTACAATGTTCTATTAACCGGCGAATTGTTTCTAAAATGTTCTATTCACTGGGGAATGGATCCTACAATGTTCTATTGACCGGCGAATTGTTGCCTACAGTGTTCTTTTCACCGGTGCATTTTTCCTACAATGTTCTATTCACCGGTGAATTGTTCCTACAATGTTGTATTCACCAACGAATTGTTCCTACAATGTTATATTCACTGGTGAATTGATCCTACAATGTTCTATTCACCGGCGAATAGTTCCTACAATGTTATATTCACTGGTGAATTGATCCTACAATGTTCTCATTTCACCGTTGAATTTTTCCTACAATGTTCTATTCACCGGTGAATTGTTCCTACAATGTTCTATTCACGGGTGAATTGTTCCTACAATGTTCTTAATTCATGGGTGAATTGTTCCTACCATGTTCTATTCACCAGTGAGTTGTTCCTGCTATGTTCTATTCACCTGTAAATACCACTGATTACATTTTCAGCATTTTTAATAATTTGGAGATAAATGCTTGGTCTGTTGAAATTTATAGGAATAGCAATGATGGTATTTTGTATGTTTTTCATATTTGGAGATAAATGACCTGTTGGAAATGATTATAATTTTATTGATTATATTTTGTATGGTTTTCTAACAACCTAAATGAAATTCAGATCACTTTATCTTGATAGTTATATACTGTAATATTTAAACTTTCTAATATCAAATTTTGTGTTTTGTGTTCACTTTAAAAGCACCTCTAGATCTGGATAAAGTGATTTTATTTATTTCAACACTGTACTATATTCACTATTCTATTAAGGATTATTTTCAATTGTTGGTTACATTATTTGATATAGAGGACTTTGGGTCAGTTTACACCAATAATGCGAAAAGCTGTTTATGTAGAGCCTAAGCCAATCCAAAGAGGTCAATATCCAATAATCTAACCAACAACTGAAAACAATTCTTATATTTAAAATTCAATATTATAAAAAGAAATATTAAGCATTGTCTCTTTGTTTGCAGTTCAGTATACATGTACCTGGAGGTCATTGTGACATCATCAATTAGTCACATGCTAAAATACCAAAGTTAAATTAAATGAAATCGACAATGTTGCTTGGCTGTTGAGTATATACAAGCCTTAAAATACTCTCAGTCAGAAATAATCAGTGTTAAAATGGCTATATCCCTCGGTGCTGTTAAAAATAATTGTATAATGCTTTTTTTCTGTGGAATATATTGATATGAATTGTCCAATGGGATATATTGATATGCTATTGTTCCACGAGTCTATATTATATTAATATGCATTTGTCCGATTGCATATATACTTCCTCTTGCGAGATATACCAGTATAGCTATGATTTGTTGTTTCCACCTAGAGATAGAGATTGCTTTACCTATGTGGCAGGTAATGAAAGTCATACATCACATAAATCCTTGGAATTAGAATAATCATGAATATTGGGGTCAATTTAGTTTTTAGCTCACCTGGACGTAGCTTTTGCCATCACATGGCGTCCATCGTCTGTCTAGACTTTTAAAAAATTATCTACTCTAAAAGCACTGGGCCAATTTTTTTCAAATTTGGTCACAATCATCCATAGGGTTCCTAGTTTCAGTTTTTACCAAGGGTGTTGATCAGTGGACCAAGATGGCCACTTTCACTAAAAATAGAACATTTTGTTTTTGTTCAATATTTAAAAAATTATAAAAGCTATAGAGAAAACCGTTTTAAGGTCTACAATAGTTGTTATTAGTGAGAAGTTGTGTAAGGGATTCCTGTAGGATTAATTGCCCTTTAATGACAATTTTTGGCAAAATTTTCTGTTTACAATATAACTTGAAAACTATTAAGAGCTAGAGTGAAACTGTGATCGGCAATACAAGTCCCACAATTCACTTTTTTGTCTGAAATTGTCAGATGACTCCTGATATGAGTTATTGTCCTTGACTGACAATTTTTAAATGAAATTGTCCATTTT
Organism: Limnoperna fortunei; assembly: GCA_944474755.1. Classification (NCBI taxonomy): domain Eukaryota; kingdom Metazoa; phylum Mollusca; class Bivalvia; order Mytilida; family Modiolidae; genus Limnoperna; species Limnoperna fortunei. The sequence goes on along the minus strand of OX104122.1, from coordinate 58,349,991 downwards.
TAGTCCTGAACTTAAAAAGTGTAACAGCTTAGTCCAAAATTGTTAGATGACTCTTTATAGGAGTTATTGCCCTTTAATTACGAATTTAGAGAAATAGTCAGTTTTTGTGTTATAAATTAAATATCTTACACTAGAATAAAACTTTAAATAACTAAATTAATTTAAAGGACAAGGCAATCAGAAATTGTCTGATGGCACCTTATACTTAACCAAAATTTTTAAAGAAATGTTTAGCTTTTGCCCAGTAACTTAAAAGCTAAAACAACTAGACTGAAACTGTTATTTGCAAAAATAAAAATATAATTGAAGTCATTTGTGTTCCAGGTGAGTGATTACAGGGTCTTGGGGGCCTGTAGTTATAAGAAATGATCAGCTTGGGGCACATTTCAGATGAGCTTGTTAAATCTGAGCCAGTTTATACTAAAGAACAAGGCATGTGGTCAGGTATTTAGTTTATACAGACTACTGAAGACACACCATGTTACACTTGTTCCTGTGAAATAGTTGGCATAGCTAATTATAATCCATCATTGGTTCAAAACATTAAATGAAAACCCTGTTCTAATGTAAACTAAAACCAGCTGAACAGCACACATTATCCTAGACATCTTTTGATTGTTAATCTAATTAAGAAAAATACAAGTGTTTGCAATTATTACAGCAGTTGGCAGAGCATAAATTATCATTCTGTTTACAAACATCTTGTATTCATGGTTTATTGCTTTTAATTTTTATGTTTTGTTTTGTACATTAATTTATCTTACAAACATTTACTGCCATTTTCAAAATGTGTGGAATTTTTAGAAGAACATTTTAGAAATGTTTTATTCATGTATGTTATGTTAGTACATGTTTTATTAGTCTATCATCAATCAACAATTTTCAAAAATACATCTTTTACTTAACAAATGGAAATAAGCACCTGAAATATTCACATTAGGCTATAAATATTTGGTATGCAAATTGCTATTTAAGTAACTGAACTGTAGACTGTTAAGTATGTTTTATAATAGACCACCACTCTCATTGAACTAGTAGTGAAGAATTTTAAGATTATTCTGCATTTGTTTCTTCCCTGGTCACTGACCATGGCTAAACCCACTAGTAGTAGGTAATGTGGAGATTGCTACACTCCTTGCATAATAAAGATTCCTCAGTTGGTGCTTTAAGCTGTTTTAACAAAAGAACGAATTCCTTGCCTTCTGAACTCTATGGTGCATTCCTTTTACCTTATGAACTCTTTATGGTCCATTCCTTGCCCCTTATGAACTCTTTATGGTCCATTCCTTGTACCTTATGAACTCTTTATGGTCCATTCCTTGCCCCTTATGAACTCTTTATGGTCCATTCCATGTACCTTATGAACTCTTTATGGTCCATTCCTTTCCCCTTATGAACTCTTTATGGTCCATTCTAAATGTCCCTTATGAACTCTTTATGGTCCATTCCTTCCCCTTATGAGCTCTTTATGGTCCATTCCTTGTACCTTATGAACTCTTTATGGTCCATTCTAAATGTCCCTTGTGAACTCTTTATGGTCCATTTTGTCCCCTATGAACTCTTTATGGTCCATTCCTTGTCCCTTATGAACTCTTTATGGTCCATTTCTTGTCCCCTATGAACTCTTTATGGTCCATTCCTTGTCCCTTATGAACTCTTTATGGTCCATTTCTTGTCCCTTATGAACTCTTTATGGTCCATTTCTTCCCCTTATGAACTCTTTATGGTCCATTCCTTGTACCTTATGAACTCTTTATGGTCCATTCTAAATGTCCCTTGTGAACTCTTTATGGTCCATTCCTTGCCCCTTATGAACTTTTTATGGTCCAATCTTTTCCCTTACGAACTCTTTTTAGTCCATTCTTGTCCCTTACGAACTCTTTATGGTCCATTCCTTGTACTAGTAATATGAACTCTTTATGGTCCATTCTAAATGTCCCTTGTGAACTCTTTATGGTCCATTCCTTGCCCTTTGTGAACTTTTTATGGCCCAATCTTTGCCCCTTTTGAACTCTTTATGGTCCATTCCTTGTCCCTTATGAACTCTGTATGGTCCATTTTTGTCCCTTATGAACTCTTTATAGTCCATTCCTTGTCCTTGTAATATTAATACAACAAATTAAATAATAATGTGTATATATTAGCTGTTGCCATTTTAAGCTAAATAATCAAAGCCATAGATGAATAAGTATGCATCAGGTTTTGTCATTTCATTATAAAATCATGAAGAGTTCATATTCATGTAAAAACTGTTTTATTAAAAAATTAGTTAATTCTATCAAATTTGATTATTGAAACATAAAGACATACTGATAGGTAATTTTTTAAACACTAGACATTCAGGCGACCTAATAAAGTATTATAAAAGAATTACAGCCAGGAGTGCTGCTTTTTACATAATGGAAATGAATAGTCTAGGTTTTATTTCCATTTCTGTGGCAGTCGGCCATATAGATCAGTGAAAATTACATTAACGGGATCCAGACTGAGGATATTTTATGATTTCCTTGTTCATTGATATAAACATGCAAATGGTATAATTACAGACTTTTGTGTAACAACATTATCGGTTTTACTTCCCTCGGGTTCGTCCTATTTATCTATCCTGCATTGATTATCCCATTGTCTTTTGTTTGTTCCCAGAATTCTCTAATGGTAATACATACACTTTTGTCGATAGCATTCCTATCAGTATTCATAGATCATTGTTAAATTGAATTATACCATCATTGTCGCTGTAGTTATTGTTAGATTTACTGTTTGGTAAACGCTTCCAAATGTATTGATGGATGTTTGATTTTTGTCAATTACGTTCTTATCATCTGCTATAGATATGTAAAAAGTTCTGTTTAGTTCATTAAGGATTTGTTTTTGATAAGTTTTTATTGATTGATTGATTGGATGTTTGCTTCATGTCCAGAGAGCATTATTTCAGCTATTCAGGACAAACAAGAAATCAATTTGGTAAAGGTAGCCCAACAGGGCAAAAATGTGAATGCCACTGGAAAAGTAAGTGGCATGGGTAGTGGCAATCAAAGTTTATAATTTTGTGGCTTGAAACTTTATCAAAAAGGTTATTTAGTAAACTAGATTATGATACAGTATCAAAACATAGCCATATCTTGTTTAAATTTCAAAATCAATACTATGTACAACTGTTGATATGCATATGGTTGTTGAGTAAAAACTGCATTGGTCTATGTAAATATAGCTATGTTATATAACACTAAAATACAGTCCAGTAGGTGTGGGATTGATTATAAATATCATTTATCATGCTGGTGTTTGATTCTATTTGTCATGGAGTGGAAACTATAGGATTATAGCTATGACAAGATAATATACCACTGTATCTATTGTCATGTATAATAGATGTTTTGGCTGCTGCAAGTAATGGCTGATCGCAGTGACAAAAAGTAAATTTTTTCTGGATTTTTATTATCACAATTGCTACTGGATATAAACTAATTTTGTGTTGCATGTGGTGTCTAGATAATGAATTAATTTGTTGCATGTATATATGTAAGTATGCTAATATACACTGATGTAAATACTGTAGAATAAATATATAAAATACTTGTATGTGGAAGAAAAACAATTTCTTTTCTATAATTTGTAAGTAACATTTTTTTAAATTTCATTTGACTAAAGATTACTATATGTCCAAAGCATTTGAATGTGTCGTCATTATTGAGATGCTAGCCACCAGTTCAAGCATTTGAATGTGTCGTCATTATTGAGATGCTAGCCACCAGGGATACTGGTGTAGGTCACACATCTTCCTCAATTTATACCTGATTTGGTTGAAAATGTATTTTAGGAATTAAAAAAAAAATGTCCATGTTTTTTAAAGGAGAACGCACATATCACAGGCTTTCTGTCATATGACATCCTTTAAAGGCTTCTGGAGGTTGTAATTTATTTTCTGTATATGTGTATTAATCTGTATTAATTTTTTTACATCAAAAAATGTTAGGCAAACCTGACACAAATGTGAATTACAGTCTTAACTACATCTGGATGTCATTGTCACCAATGTCACCATTGAATTGTTAAACCACTCATCCATTATTGCTACATTAGACATTTTTTAAACTGGATCAATCAGTTTTCTACGAGTTTGTTTGTTTTTGTTCCAATAAGAACTTGATATCACTGCTTTCACAGGACTTAGTTTAACAGATTAAAGGCCATTCTAATGGAAAATAAAAAATGGCCTTTAAACCATTTAAAGTCAGACTATAATATTAGTGTTATAAATATATTGTTTGGTTTGTTTAAATATTGTTAAGCACCACTTACAGCAATTTTGCATGCAGTTTTTATTGGGGGAGGAAGCTGGAATACCTGGAGAAACCCCCAATCATCGGTAGGACATCCTCACAAGTCAGGGTTTCTGTGTCCACATGTATCTACGAAACCCTGACAAACTTAGCTAGGGAATTCCCGGGCTAGAAGATTTTTGTATGACGTCAAGCCTTCAAAATATCAACCAATGAAATTTATTGAAGGAAGCAAGTGCTTGGCAGTAGTCATTCTTACCCATTCTTGAGTGTGAAAAAAACGTAACGCAACTACTAAATAACGCGATAATAACAAACTATGAACACTACTGTACAAAATACACTGATATTCACATGGTCTATGCAATACATCGTTTGGAATATTTACAATCGAAATCGGGATATCCCCTTACCTACTCGTGAATGAAAGCGATCTTTTGATTGGTTATATTAAGGTATGATGTAGCCAATCAAAATAATGACTTCTAGCTCGGGAATTTCCTAGCTAAGTTTGTCAGGGTTTCGTGAACACATGTGGACACAGAAACCCTGACTTGTGAGGATGTCGGTAGGACAACTGGCAAGTACTACCTGCCTGCAGTGTGAATCATGTCATAAATATAAAAGTTTTAGTATAAATGCAATGTATAGATGTTAGAATCATAAGAAACATTCAATCCACATAAAAAACTCAAATGTGTTAGCTGTTACAAAACTGCTAGGACAGTAACCATGCATTACATGATGTCCTGCTAACTATATTTGGACAGTAACACTGCAAGAGTAGTGTCCTTAGCTGGTATATTTGAAGAGCAATACTGCATCAACTTCTATGACACTGACATTCTTTTGTACATAGAATTCTTAACTGTTACAAATGGTTAGGACACTAAAGCAGCAAGACATAGTGTCCCTTTAACTGCAAGGACATAAACCAGTTGCAGTATATAGTGTCTTATAAACTGCTAATACAGTAACATAGCCAGACACAGTGTCCTCTAACAAAACTTCAAGGACAGTGACATTCTTGAAGACAGTGTCTTTCTATAAAACTACTAACAGTGTATGTGTTGTCACTGCAGATACAACACTGTTTTTTGTGAGCAGTTTACTACCTGGCTTAGATATTAACAGGTTACATATTCAGAAGTATTTTAACATTTTGGGTGGAGCAGATATAGGATGCATAATTTAATAGAAACACTATAGTGCTTTGATAACAGACAGGTAATAAAATTTAAAATTTAGGACTGCATTATCATATCAAGTTAACAATTTGCTTTGTAAGGTGGGTGACATGATTTTTTCTACTTCTGCAAAAACTCTGTTTAACATAATAACTACTGGACAGAAGGAATGCTTCCGTTATATATTTGTATTTTTCTGTAATTGTCACAAAAATAAATTAGGACCCTGTTCATTTTATCCTCTTTTTCTATGTCTATCATTATTCCCCCAATAACATATCCCTCTAAAACATTGCATTGAGGTTAAAGGTTACCCAATCATTCAATCTTATCTCACGAAAATGTATATGACAACACAGATTTGTTTATTTGGATATTAACAATGTTTTATGGCTGTGTTAGACTTATCTCTATCAGTGTTACTGTCCAGGTTCTGTCATACCACGCTATCAGACAACTACCAACATCAACTTATATTTCGTAATTATTAGACTGGCTACATGTATGTATAAATATTATATTTGTTTTGTGTAAGTTTATTGGTATTTTAATCTTTTCAAATATGGATCAATATATTATATTGTATCCTATCTACACAGTGACATTTTTATTGTCTCAATACAACAGATTTTATACAAAAGGATTATTGTACCTCCCTGGAATTTGTTTATTTCATTTATTCATTGTGATCTTTTATGTTGAAAGGTAAGTTTCAATGTAGTGCAGAATTTTTTTTTCAAATTTAATTGGTTAGTTTCAGCTTACATGTTTGATCACCAGGTTTTTTGGTTATAATAATGCCATTGTTGCTTGCTTCTTCCATATGTGTCTGTGCAGTTTTTAGGGTCTACATTTTGATCCTTTAGACTATTGGTCCTGTTTGTATATAACCTAGACAAAATAGAGTGTATGATCTGAATTAATGATCATTTTGTAACCCTCATGGAGCATGGAATGATAGACCATGGTGTCTGCTTGTCAACACTAAGGTTGTTGGTTGGAGTCACTTTGGATGTGCTCGACTCCAATATTAATTGAAAAGGATTGCTAATTTTCCTACCAAAAGTTGGGTTTTCTCTGGGTACTCCAGCTATCCTCCTCCAATAAAAATTGGATGCCATGATATATGAAAAATTGCTGGAAGTGGCATATAAATACAACTAATTTTTTATTACGATATTTTAACTGATTTCAAATGTTGCTTAGAATTTAATCATTTCAGATAAATCTTTTGCTTTTTCATCTCCATGAAATACCGGTAAATGAATATGGTTGAAATGACATTGTTACAGTAGTAACATAATTACATGTGTGCAGCTTCATGAACATCCAATATTTGTGGATTTCCTCCTTAACTCAAATATGGACCAATCAGATTGCTGGAAAATTTTAATATTAAGGAAACTCAAGGATTTGAGGAAAATCTCAGATTGAGAATTTAATGATGCTAGGGCCTGATTTGGTTTTAATCTACAGTGTAATTGTGTTTGTCTGATACAAGCCAAGAGTGTTGTATTGTGGGTAATGTCTGTAATTAGAATAATCGTATCCTTGCTTTTTTTTTGGCCTTAATCAGACAAATCACAAAACTGACATTGGATTATAAGGCAGTAAAATTTGGACTTAAGTCTGTAATAGGATTATGATCTCACAGATTTAACTCTTATACATGATGGTTTATGTGTATTGTTCCAAGCAAGTAGATTAACCCCTCATTAATTGTTCAAACAAGATCCCGTCGTATTCATCATTGTTCAAACAAGTAGATTATCCCGTCGTATTCGTCTTGTTTCTGTTTTTCTAAATTTTTCCGCCTTTAAATGTAAGGTTTGTATTTTGTTTATTTTTTCTTCATTAACATAATCCTCAAGTGTACCCTGTTGCACTGTCCTGGATATAGCTCTGCTATTACATTGTACTGTATATAGAGATAAATTGGTGCACAAGGTTTAAGATGCAGACTGAAATAATTGAGCTTAATTGGTTTTTTTTATAAGGAACATACCACTTCAAAATATTTGATCAGCTTAGTGTCAAATCTGTTGGTGACAAAAATAGAAAGCTTATATTTACTGGTTCTTGGTATTGATTTTATACTCATTAAGGGAACCTGTACGAAAACGACCAGTTGTACTCCAACTGGACAAGACATGGATTCCTGCAGGAAAATAGCATAATCCTGTCTATAGCACAAGACATGGAATTCTACTGGAAAAATGAACCGTAATATTTAAATGAGGAGAACAGGATTCCTGCTCTTGAGACCAGGAATCCTGCTTCAATTATAAAACAGATTCCTACTGGTTTAAGAAATGAAAAATCCTGCTCTTTGACCAGGAATCCTGCTCCCTGACCAGGTATCCTGCTCCCAGACTAGGAATCCTGCTCCAGGACCAGGAATCCTGCTCCCAGACCAGGAATCCTGCTCCCAGACCAGGAATCCTGCTCCCAGACTAGGAATCCTTGTCCGGGACCAGGGATCCTGCTCTTAATACACCTTGAATTCTGGAATCCCAAAATCTTTCTAAATGGCTCCAATAAACCAATGAAACCAATAAAGTTAGCTGTTCTAATCAGTGCCTAAAATATATTTTTCTCAGGTCAGACACAATTTTAGTAAAAAGATTGATGTCTTTATTTTAAGTTGTGCATATTGACACATTGTTTTCAATCTTAGTCTATGTTTTGTAAAAGAAAATTCATTTTTGTTCTGGCATATGGAACACATTCTGTTGGTCCTTCATTCCACTACTTTACTGCCATCTTTTCTGTACTATGACACAGAATAACCTGCAAAAACACAAACTTCATTATTAAAATGGACCTGAATTAATTGTTCTTTGGAATTTAATTAAGGCTTTGAATATAATGCCAGTCCAGAAAAGCTGACAAATGTTGTTACCAGTTACATGTCAGTGAGGTAAAGCACAATTTACATGTTTTAGTTACATCTCGTTAATTTTGCAAAGCATATGCTGCTTTTTAAAAATGGATTTTGTTGTTTTTTATTTGTTTTTTTTTATTTCTGCCTGAAAAAGATTATCAAGAGTAGTTGAAAGGAAATTTAAATTTATCAGCATTAAAATGTTATATTTGGTGAAACTGACATAGAAAATAGGTACAACTTGTTCAATAAATACACTGTATAAATTGTCATGTTATAGGTTGAACTTACCTTTAGTAGTTCAATAATTGGTTTTGAATCAGTTCTGGTATTAGCAATTTTCTTGTTTTAGTCCCTTCTTTTAGATGCATCCATGGTTTCTATGTAGGAAAAAAAACCTTCATTGTATTAGCTTAAAAAGTGGCTAGATGGTTTGCAGCATTCCCTGGGGTTTTTTTTGTTTTTGTTTTTTTTTTTGTCTTTTTGAGAATTCAAAAAAAAATTAAAATGATATCAGATAAACTTTTTTAAAGGCTCAATATACATTATAAAAATAAAACAAAAGTCCACAATAACCTGCTCAATTAAAACATTACAAAATAAAATTTAAAAAATCATATTGATATTGATATTTACTTGTGTTAACAGACACTATATATAACTTTAATAATACTCACCATCTGCTCTGATGATGACAACTGAATTCTTTTTTGTTACCATCTCCTTCTTTATTAAATCTCATTTATCCTCTGACATCTTTCTTAGAAAGCACACAAAGTGATGCATCTTAAAAGATATGCACCCAAACATCTCCTCCATCTTGTAGCAAATAAGCGGTAAAGTTTGAATTTTGAAATGGGGGCCCTCTGCAGATGTTTGAAATTAAGTCAAAAATAGATTAACAGTTCTGAGGTTATAAGAATTAAGCTGTTCGGTTCAAAATGTAAGCTATATACATTGAAGAACAAGTTTTTAATAACTTTAATTTATATGACACAAATATTGGTCTTTTGCAATTCTTTTATTTTCTAATAGACCCTTTGATAACCTCATAATGAAATTTGTTTTATCAGCTTCAACAGGTTCCATAACACTGGTGGGTCAAGTTACAATAATATACACATACAAGATGTGCTTCTTAGTAAAACAATCAAATCTTAAATTAATCAAGATAAAGAGACAATGTTTATAAATAATCAGTCAAGTAAAAATGAAACACATTCAAAAATATAAATTTAAAGTCAAATAAATTCAAGCTGGATTTAAATGACCTTGATGATTTCACCCTTAAAATGCTTCTCAGATAATGAGGTGCTACATAAAAACAAAAGATATGAGGACCCTATGGAAAGAGAAAATAGACAGAAGAACATTATTAACATAATTAGAACAGGGTTAACATTGGATGGATTCCAAAGGTTTATTCCAATGGAGGAATACAAAAAGATATTCAGGCAAGGGTAGATAAATCATGTTTTATTTAGTAATGATATCCGAATTTGTGTGGTACCTGATGTGTATTTACTTATCACATCATCAATTCTTTAATAATCTTTAAATCTTTATCACAGTTTTGTTGCATTTTTGTTAATAATTACATTATGTCAACCCCCCCCCCCCCCCCTTTCTGCAAATTCAATGGTCAGTCTCTGTAATAATACATATCAAATATGTAAGTTAAAATCCAGTGTTTTATATTATAAGTAAAAAAAATCCTTTTTCATCAATAAGTATAAGAGCAAGATTCCTGTTCTGACATAATCTAAGACAAAATATCCTATTCATGTCATGGTCTTGAACAGGAATATAAAAGACACTCAATTTGCAGTAGCAGGAATACAAGAACAGGACAAGGAATAATAGAGTAGGAATGTTTATATTTTACGTGTCTTTCTCTAATAGAGGAGGATTTTGAGTTTTTGGGTAAAATCCTGTAGGAATCCAGGTCTTTTCCAGCTGGAATCCAGCTGGAATCCGGCTATTACTTTCGTACAGGAAGTGGAGCATTTGGTTTGTAATTATAATGTTGCTATGATGACACAAACCTCCATTTTAATGTGGAAACTTAATAGGTACTTTATTATGAGTGTGATATTATTGTCTGTTGTCTGACTTCATTTATATCATAGTGGATTTCTAATTAAATTAATAAAATATACAATTATCAATGATCTTATTGGCTTTAACATTTGTGAGGAAGTTTTATTTGGAGATGGTGTTCTCATAAGGTACATTCAAGTTCTCTTTTGAGCTGCCAAGTCTATGACCACAACTAGTAAAAAAAATTTCAAAATTAATTTTGTTTACATTCCAGATCATAATCATTAGTTGAAAAGTATTCTACTCCTATTGAGGTATTCGTTGCTATAATTAAAATATTTTTTATTGGTTGGCCCTTAGACGTTCATTTTTCAGTGAATGGGTTTTATGCATGAATACATGTTGCAATGAAATAGTGCATGCATTCATCTAAGATGAAAATGAAAATTATACTAGTACTTCAAATGGGTGGAATTGTACAAAATAAAAGCTGTGTATGAAAGTCATGGGTGAATTGAATTGCCAACTTTCACACTGACTGAACATGAGTCTTTGTGCTACATTTAGTGTGTTGGTATCGTTCATACACCAATTAATTTTTCAAAACAGCTTTAAAAATTTATATTAGCATGGTTTTCTAAGCTTTATATGGAAGTTACTCATCGCAGAAAGTTTATTTAAAAATCTATCAGATTGATAGAAGAAATGAATTTCATAAATATAAATTTGATAGGCAAGCATACTCCATCTTGTAGTATACTAGTAGTTAAAGGTAAAACTAAATTGATAACCAACAGAATTGAGTATAAATATTTTCTGATATGTACTAGTAGTTACTAAGAGTAGTTTCCTAGTAGTCTCCATTTCAGATGTTCCCCTAATAATTTCCACTATAAATGGCATGTATTTTTGATTGTGAGATAAATGAAATAAAAAAAAAAATGTCTTTATGTTGATAATTTCTTAGTTCGATTCAGCTAGTTTAGTGGTTATTCAATAATTTGGAGGATTTCAGTGAACTCAGATATACTTACTAGTAACAGAACAGTAATGCTCACATATGTGTGTTTCTATTTTGATATGACTATATTTTGTTATCTCTACATTATCACTTTAAGTCCACTTTCAAGGAAATATTTTGCTTTTTCTGTTGGAAAGACAACCCCACATAATTTAATGGCTTCACACCACACATCATCACTTAAAGTCCACTTTCAAGGAAATATTTTGTTTTTCTGTTGAAAAGACAACCCCACATAATTTAATGGCTTCACACCACTTACAGGATGATTTAATAATGTTTATTTTTGCAGAAAGATATGTGAATGTCACGCTAGATGAAGATGGAACATCCATCAACCAACAACCTGAACACAAGACTTCAAAGTAAGTATTTGGTACAACTTATTGTCTGCATGTACATAGTTTCTATAACTCATACTCTATGCATGGTTTGTGTAACTCATACTACATACATGGTTTGTGTAACTCATACTCCATACATGGTTTCTATAACTCATACTCCATACATGGTTTGTGTAACTCATTCTCCATACATGGTTTGTGTAACTCATACTCCATACATGGTTTGTGTAACTCATACTACATACATGGTTTGTGTAACTCATACTCCATACATGGTTTGTGTAACTCATGCTACATACATGGTTTGTGTAACTCATACCCCATACATGGTTTGTATAACTCATACTCCATACATGGTTTGTATAACTCATACTCCATACATGGTTTGTATAACTCATACTCCATACATGGTTTGTATAACTCATACTCCATACATGGTTTGTGTAACTCATGCTACATACATGGTTTGTGTAACTCATACTCCATACATGGTTTGTATAACTCATACTCCATACATGGTTTGTATAACTCATACTCCATACATGGTTTGTATTACTCAAAACTCCATACATGGTTTGTATAACTCATACTCCATACATGGTTTGTATAACTCATACTCCATACATGGTTTGTATAACTCATACTCCATACATGGTTTGTGTAACTCATGCTACACACATGGTTTGTGTAACTCATACTCCATACATGGTTTGTGTAACTCATTCTACATACATGGTTTGTATAACTCGTACTCCATACATGGTTTGTATAACTCATACTCCATACATGGTTTGTGTAACTCATAATCCATACATGGTTTGTGTAACTCATACTCCATACATGGTTTGTGTAACTCATACTACATACATACTTTGTGTAACTCATACTCCATACATGGTTTGTGTAACTCATACTCCATACATAGTTTGTGTAACTCATACTCCATACATGGTTTGTATAACTCATACTCCATACATGGTTTGTGTAACTCATACTCCATACATGGTTTGTATAACTCATTCTCCATACATGGTTTGTGTAACTCATACTACATACATGGTTTGTATAACTCATACTCCATACATGGTTTGTATAACTCATACTCCATACATGGTTTGTATAACTCATACTGAATACATGGTTTGTATAACTCATACTCCATACTTGGTTTGTATAACTCATGCTCCATACATGGTTTGTATAACTCATACTCCATACATGGTTTGTATAACTCATACTCCATACATGGTTTGTATAACTCATACTCCATACATGGTTTATATAACTCATACTCCATACATGGTTTGTGTAACTCATACTACATACATGGTTTGTATAACTCATACTCCATACATGGTTTGTATAACTCATACTCCATACATGGTTTGTATAACTCATACTCCATCCTTGGTTTGTATAACTCATACTCCATACATGGTTTGTATAACTCATACTCCATACATGGTTTGTGTAACTCATACTCCATACATGGTTTGTGTAACTCATACTCCATACATGGTTTGTGTAACTCATACTCCATACATGGTTTGTGTAACTCATACTCCATACATGGTTTGTGTAACTCATACTCCATACATGGTTTGTATAACTCATACTCCATACATGGTTTGTGTAACTCATGCTACATACATGGTTTGTATAACTCATACTCCATACATGGTTTGTATAACTCAAAAGTCCATACAAGGATTGTATGAACTTATACTCCATACATGGTTTGTGTAACTCATACTCCATACATGGTTTGTATAACTCATACTCCATACATGGTTTGTGTAACTCATACTCCATACATGGTTTGTATAACTCATACTCCATACATAGTTTGTGTAACTCATACTCCATACATGGTTTGTATAACTCATACTCCATACATGGTTTGTGTAACTCATACTCCATACATGGTTTGTATAACTCATACTCTATACATGGTTTGTATAACTCATACTCCATACATGGTTTGTATAACTCATACTCCATACATGGTTTGTGTAACTCATACTCCATACATGGTTTGTATAACTCATACTACATACATGGTTTGTGTAACTCATATTGCATACATGGTTTGTATAACTCAAAACTCCATACAAGGATGCATGAACTCATACTCCATACACGGTTTGTGTAACTCATACTCCATACATGGTTTGTATAACTCATACTCCATACATGGTTTGTATAACTCATACTACATACATGGTTTGTATAACTCATACTCCATACATGGTTTGTATAACTCAAAAGTCCATACAAGGATTGTATGAACTTATACTCCATACATGGTTGGTATAACTCATACTCCATACATGGTTGGTATAACTCATACTCCATACATGGTTGGTATAACTCATTCTCCGCAAATGGTTTGTATAACTCAAAACTCCATACAAGGATTGTTTGAACTTATACTCCATACAATTTTTGTATAACTCATACTCCATACATGGTTTGTATAACTCATACTCTGTACATGGTTTGTTTAACTCAAAACTCCATACATGGTTTGTGTAACTCATACTCCATACATGGTTTGTGTAACTCATACTACATACATGGTTTGTGTAACTCATACTCCATACATGGTTTGTATAACTCAAAACTCCATACATGGTTTGTATAACTCATACTCCATACATCATATTTGTATAACTCATACTCCATACATGGTTTGTATAACTCATACTCCATACATGGTTTGTATAACTCATACTCCATACATGGTTTGTATAACTCATACTCCATACATGGTTTGTATAACTCATGCTCCATACATGGTTTGTGTAACTCATACTCCATACATGGTTTGTATAACTCATACTCCATACATGGTTTGTATAACTCATACTCCATACATGGTTTGTATAACTCAAAACTCCATACATGGTTTGTATAACTCATACTCCATACATCATATTTGTATAACTCATACTCCATACATGGTTTGTATAACTCATACTCCATACATGGTTTGTATAACTCATACTCCATACATGGTTTGTGTAACTCATACTCCATACATGGTTTGTATAACTCATACTCCATACATGGTTTGTATAACTCATACTCCATACATGGTTTGTATAACTCAAAACTCCATACATGGTTTGTATAACTCATACTCCATACATCATATTTGTATAACTCATACTCCATACATGGTTTGTATAACTCATACTCCATACATGATTTGTATAACTCAAAAGTCCATACATGGTTTGTGTAACTCATACTCCATACATGGTTTGTATAACTCATACTCCATACATGGTTTGTGTAACTCATACTCCATACATGGTTTGTATAACTCATACTACATACATGGTTTGTGTAACTCATATTGCATACATGGTTTGTATAACTCAAAACTCCATACAAGGATGCATGAACTCATACTCCATACACGGTTTGTGTAACTCATACTCCATACATGGTTTGTATAACTCATACTCCATACATGGTTTGTATAACTCATACTACATACATGGTTTGTATAACTCATACTCCATACATGGTTTTTTGTAACTCATACTCCATACATGGTTTGTATAACTCATACTCCATACATGGTTTGTGTAACTCATACTCCATACATGGTTTGTATAACTCATACTCCATACATGGTTTGTGTAACTCATACTCCATACATGGTTTGTGTAACTCATACTCCATACATGGTTTGTATAACTCATACTGAATACATGGTTTGTATAACTCATACTCCATACATGGTTTGTATAACTCATACTCCATACATGGTTTGTGTAACTCATACTCCATACATGGTTTGTGTAACTCATACTCCATACATGGTTTGTATAACTCATACTCCATACATGGTTTGTGTAACTCATACTCCATACATGGTTTGTATAACTCATACTCCATACATGGTTTGTATAACTCATACTCCATACATGGTTTGTGTAACTCATACTCCATACATGGTTTGTATAACTCATACTCCATACATGGTTTGTATAACTCAAAACTCCATACATGGTTTGTATAACTCATACTCCATACATCATATTTGTATAACTCATACTCCATACATGGTTTGTATAACTCATACTCCATACATGGTTTGTGTAACTCATACTCCATACATGGTTTGTGTAACTCATACTCCATACATGGTTTGTATAACTCATACTCCATACATGGTTTGTGTAACTCATACTCCATACATGGTTTGTATAACTCATACTCCATACATGGTTTGTATAACTCATACTCCATACATGGTTTGTGTAACTCATACTCCATACATGGTTTGTATAACTCATACTCCATACATGGTTTGTATAACTCAAAACTCCATACATGGTTTGTATAACTCATACTCCATACATCATATTTGTATAACTCATACTCCATACATGGTTTGTATAACTCATACTCCATACATGGTTTGTATAACTCATACTCCATACATGGTTTGTGTAACTCATACTCCATACATGGTTTGTATAACTCATACTCCATACATGGTTTGTGTAACTCATACTCCATACATGGTTTGTATAACTCATACTCCATACATGGTTTGTATAACTCATACTCCATACATGGTTTGTATAACTCATACTCCATACATGGTTTGTGTAACTCATACTCCATACATGGTTTGTATAACTCATACTCCATACATGGTTTGTATAACTCATACTCCATACATGGTTTGTATAACTCATACTCCATACATGGTTTGTGTAACTCATACTCCATACATGGTTTGTATAACTCATACTCCATACATGGTTTGTATAACTCATACTCCATACATGGTTTGTGTAACTCATACTCCATACATGGTTTGTATAACTCATACTCCATACATGGTTTGTATAACTCATACTCCATACATGGTTTGTATAACTCATACTCCATACATGGTTTGTATAACTCAAAAGTCCATACATGGTTTGTATAACTCATACTCCATACATCATATTTGTATAACTCATACTCCATACATGGTTTGTATAACTCATACTCCATACATGGTTTGTATAACTCATACTCCATACATGGTTTGTATAACTCATACTCCATACATGGTTTGTATAACTCATACTCCATACATCATATTTGTATAACTCATACATGGTTTGTATAACTCATACTCCATACATGGTTTGTATAACTCATACTCCATACATGGTTTGTATAACTCATACTCCATACATGATTTGTATAACTCAAAAGTCCATACAAGGATTGTATGAACTTATACTCCATACATGGTTTGTATAACTGATACTCCATACATGGTTTGTATAACTCATACTCCATACATGGTTTGTGTAACTCATACTCCATACATGGTTTGTATAACTCATACTACATACATGGTTTGTGTAACTCATATTGCATACATGGTTTGTATAACTCAAAACTCCATACAAGGATGCATGAACTCATACTCCATACACGGTTTGTGTAACTCATACTCCATACATGGTTTGTATAACTCATACTCCATACATGGTTTGTATAACTCATACTACATACATGGTTTGTATAACTCATACTCCATACATGGTTTTTTGTAACTCATACTCCATACATGGTTTGTATAACTCATACTCCATACATGGTTTGTGTAACTCATACTCCATACATGGTTTGTATAACTCATACTCCATACATGGTTTGTGTAACTCATACTCCATACATGGTTTGTGTAACTCATACTCCATACATGGTTTGTATAACTCATACTGAATACATGGTTTGTATAACTCATACTCCATACATGGTTTGTATAACTCATACTCCATACATGGTTTGTGTAACTCATACTCCATACATGGTTTGTGTAACTCATACTCCATACATGGTTTGTATAACTCATACTCCATACATGGTTTGTGTAACTCATACTCCATACATGGTTTGTATAACTCATACTCCATACATGGTTTGTATAACTCATACTCCATACATGGTTTGTGTAACTCATACTCCATACATGGTTTGTATAACTCATACTCCATACATGGTTTGTATAACTCAAAACTCCATACATGGTTTGTATAACTCATACTCCATACATCATATTTGTATAACTCATACTCCATACATGGTTTGTATAACTCATACTCCATACATGGTTTGTGTAACTCATACTCCATACATGGTTTGTGTAACTCATACTCCATACATGGTTTGTATAACTCATACTCCATACATGGTTTGTGTAACTCATACTCCATACATGGTTTGTGTAACTCATACTCCATACATGGTTTGTATAACTCATACTCCATACATGGTTTGTATAACTCATACTCCATACATGGTTTGTATAACTCATACTCCATACATGGTTTGTATAACTCAAAACTCCATACATGGTTTGTATAACTCATACTCCATACATCATATTTGTATAACTCATACTCCATACATGGTTTGTATAACTCATACTCCATACATGGTTTGTATAACTCATACTCCATACATGGTTTGTGTAACTCATACTCCATACATGGTTTGTATAACTCATACTCCATACATGGTTTGTGTAACTCATACTCCATACATGGTTTGTATAACTCATACTCCATACATGGTTTGTATAACTCATACTCCATACATGGTTTGTATAACTCATACTCCATACATGGTTTGTGTAACTCATACTCCATACATGGTTTGTATAACTCATACTCCATACATGGTTTGTATAACTCATACTCCATACATGGTTTGTGTAACTCATACTCCATACATGGTTTGTGTAACTCATACTCCATACATGGTTTGTATAACTCATACTCCATACATGGTTTGTATAACTCATACTCCATACATGGTTTGTGTAACTCATACTCCATACATGGTTTGTATAACTCATACTCCATACATGGTTTGTATAACTCATACTCCATACATGGTTTGTATAACTCATACTCCATACATGGTTTGTATAACTCAAAACTCCATACATGGTTTGTATAACTCATACTCCATACATCATATTTGTATAACTCATACTCCATACATGGTTTGTATAACTCATACTCCATACATGGTTTGTATAACTCATACTCCATACATGGTTTGTATAACTCATACTCCATACATGGTTTGTATAACTCATACTCCATACATCATATTTGTATAACTCATACATGGTTTGTATAACTCATACTCCATACATGGTTTGTATAACTCATACTCCATACATGGTTTGTATAACTCAGACTCCATACATGGTTTGTATAACTCAAAACTCCATACATCATGTTGTATAACTCAAAACTCCATACATCATGTTTGTATAACTCATACTCCATACATGGTTTGTATAACTCATACTCCATACATGGTTTGTATGACTCAAAACTCCATACATGGTTGGTATAACTCATACTCCATACATGGTTTGTATAACTCATACTCCATACATGGTTTTTATGACTCAAAACTCCATACATGGTTGGTATAACTCATACTCCATGCATGGTTTGTTATACATAATGCAATATATTTCAGAATATCATGGTAATAGTATCTCAAAGCATTATAAAGCAAACAAAAATTGATTCTTTCTTCATCAAAAATCTGCAATAACTGCAAACCAGTATGAGTCAGCTTAGAATGAAAACTATAGACAATGGTCCAAAGCCTTATTTTCTATTGTAATCTGAAGCTCACATAACATCTATTTGTTTGTAATAGCCATTATATTGTTTAACTGTCTGTTTGACAGGTCAGCCATTGTTATAGCTCACTGAGGTCTAATTAAGTCTATACTGGTCATTATCTGTTATCTAGGATATATAAAGATGTTATTGGTAGCATCATTAGACATTCAAAATAGTTAGATAATCAATGTACTATAAAATATGTCAGTAGTAACACTGTATGGTTATGCTGTCAGTGTGAAAATGTTACTCCAGCTGTCTGGCCATTGTGAGATAAAAATACAAGTATCCTGCAGGTCAAAGAAATTCAGTATTATTAATTACTTTAACAGTATTGGATAGAATTGAAAATTAAAACCATTCCTGTCATAAATATTTATTCAGATAGGGCCCAGTTTACCTGTTACATGTAGCCAAAGTATTCTTTGACAAAAGACATTTGTAACTCATTCCTTAACTCCAAGTATTTTTTATGCAATTTATATCAGTTTATTAGTTAAATACAATTTATTGAGGGATATTGGTTTAATTTGTCTATTTTAAAAGGAAATTATAATATGTCAACAACAAAAATGAAAATTTGATATTGAGTTCAAAGGTCAAGGTCATTTTGGTACGAGACATATCATCTCATGATGATACATCCTCATGTCAAATATCAAAGGTTATGTCAAAGGATAAAATAGATATGGCCCAGACGTGCTTTGCATTTAAAATTAGCATTAATTTGACCTTGAGGTAAAAGGTCAAGGTCATATGAAGGTCATTCTGGTATGCGACACATCGTCTCATGCTGATACATATACATGCTAAATATCAAAGCTGAATATCAAAAGATAAAAAAGTTATCGCCACACTTTGCATGTAAAATTAGTATTAATTTGACCTTGAGGTGAAAGGTCAAGGTCATATGAAGGTCATAATGGTACGGGACACATCGTCTCATGGTGATGCAACTACATGCCAAATATCAAAGCTGAATATCAAAGGATACAAAATTTATGAGCCGGACAAGCTTTGTATGAGAAGAATAAGAAGAAGAAGAACTGACACAGAAACAATATGTCTCCCCATTCTGCAAAGCGTGTACCGGCCACAACTTTTGTAGCTCACCTGACCCGAAGGGTAATGTGAGCTATTGCCATCACTTGGCGTCCATCGTCGTCCGTCGTCGTCGTCGTCGTAGTCGTCGTTGTCGTTAACTTTTCTTCAAAAATCTTCTCCTCCAAAACCACTGAAGGGATTGCTTTGAAACTTTGCATACATCATCAGTAAAATGCCCTCTACCAAGTTTGCCCAAATCATGGCCTCAGACCAACCAACATGGCCGCCATGGCTAAAAATAGAACAGAGGGGTCAAAATACAGTTTTTTGCTTATAGTTCAAAAAGTATAACAGATACAGGAAAACCGAAGAGACATTCCTTCTTCAGCATCTAAAGCTCTACAAAACACTCCATTGGGTCAAAGTTGTATGATGACTCCTTGTAGGAGTTATTGCCCTTTAATTGTCAAAATTGATGACTTTTGCCATTTTTGCCTCAAAATCTTGAAAATTATTAGAACTAGAGAAAAAGTTAGCATTGCTTAATTGTTCTGCTCTATGAGGGCTACAAAAATGACTTAAGGGTCAAGATTGTCTGATTAACCGTTTAAGAGTTATTCCCCTTGAACTGTTTTTTTTAATCGGTTTTAATTGATTTTTTAAAATCTTCTCCTCTGAAACAACTGAAAGTACTGCTTTGAAACTTTGTACACATCATCTGTCAAATGTCCTCAACCAAGTTTGCACCAACCATGGCTGCAGATTAACCAACATGGCCACCATGGCTAAAAATAGGATGGGGGGGCAAATTTGAAGTGAACCTCCCTTCTCCCTCTAACCATCAAAAGATCCTCCTTATAGGAGTTATTTCCCTTAAAAGGTCAAAATTAATGCTTTGATATTTGACATGTGAATGTATCATGAGACGATATGTGAAGTACCACAGTTACCTTCATATGACCTTGTTACATTGACCTTTCCCCCCAAGAAGTATTAGTTGGATTCATCGACCTATGCCTTTTAACTATCTTTTAAAACACTTTCGAGAACAATTTACAAATTTAAGAAAAAGAACACGCTCACAAAATCAAAATGTGAACATTTTCATAGTGAACACTACCCCAGTAGGAATGCAGTACAAAATCTTACAGAAAGGACGGTATCTGGGGACCATTGGAGTGTTTTAGCTGTTTTAGTAAATTGAGGTATCCTAAAAATCAGATGGCTATTGAATATATTTCAGATGAGCAACATACAACATTGCCATTTTGTTCATTATGAGGGAACACATAACTCACCTTTTTTGTTCAAAACAATATATTGAAGCAAAATCTTGTAATTCATTGCAATAACACCAACATTTAATCAAGATCAGCTTTTTTTCGATTTTGAGTATAAATTATCCTGTTTGATTGTACTGAATTGATACACTACACATTCATATTGTTCAGCTCCATTGTGTATATTTATTTGCTTCCATGTAGAAAGATATTCCTAGTACTTATATTTGTCCCCACAGATAAAAACATCCACTTTGTTGATACTATAGAAGGGGAGACATCCGTTTTAGTGCACTTAAACAGTTACAACTAGTTTATTGTTTTAGCTTTGATAAATTTTTTCAGGATCTAACAAATACTGCTTGCTGGACGTAAAGCAGACATCCAATCAATCAATCAAAAGTGACCTGCCAGAGAAAATTAGTCTTTCATAGACCATGGCTACATATGAAATATAGATACACGTAATTTTTTAAAGACTTAATTGCATGTTACCTGTAGTTAGGGTTCTGTATATTTATACAAAAATAAGTACACATTGATGGACATGAATCCACCAATTAAACAATCACTTGAATGTAAACTTTTGTGTCCATGGAAATTACTAATTAAAACTACAACGGTATTGATATTTTTACATTACAGATTGTGATTTTCCCAAACTACCCAAACAGCTTGATGAGATTCAGCCTGCAAATGAATTTGTCTTGTTCCGACACCGTTGGAATTCTAATGAGGTGAGAACTTATCCCAATTGACAGTTTGTGTCATGACTTAAACATCTAATTATAGGACTATCATTGTGACCATTAAAATAGTTCTAAAAAAAAAATGTTTGTTCCATGCATTTGATACTTTTAATCTCATTGTTTGAATTGATCAGAACATTATGGCAGTGAAAATAAACACAGGAGTTTTTTTTTAATCTTGTTATTCTAAGATGATAAACTAATTTGTTTTTGAGTTTATATCAAAAATAGAAATCTGTTAAATGATAGAATTGGGATTGAATATTACATAAGATATATTATAAACTGTTAATGAATGTGTGACTTTAGTTCAGACGAGAGGTATTCATTGGGTAGGTCAATACTGGTTCAATTACAACACAAAAACCATGATCATTTTGTAAATTAAACAGTTATATATCATGCTAATATGTTGAATTGGTTGTTTGTTTAAATAGTGTTTGACGCCACTTTCAGCAGTTTTCCGCTATATCATGGTGTTCAATTTTTAGAAGCCGAGGTACCTGGAGAAAACTGTGGACATGTGGATAACTTTAATTTATATAAAAGAATCTTGAATGCAAATGTTTGTTCATACATGTGTGAAAACATTTGGTTGATCATAAGTTACATATGCACCATGCCTGAAGAAATACACTACTACAGCACTTAGGCCCATAATTAAAACTTCCTGAATACACTCAAAATCAAGGAAGATTCCAGTATGAAAAATTATAGTTGTACTAATTTTGCTTCACTTACTGTTCTGAACAGTATTTGGACCATTTGACCAATAAAAATGGCAATCAGCAGCCATATTGTTCAGTATATAACCCAGTGATGATTTTGTCAGAGACATGTTATAAGTATTACTTTGTAATGAGCATTGATATCCTGTAAAAGGAGTCTGTATTATTCATTAGACAGGAAATCTAGTTATTAAGGAATCTTACAGACTTACTGCTAATTACACAATGTACCACATAATTACACAAAAGTATTTGGCTGCTTTAAGATTGATGTTGGTTTAAATTGACTTTGATCCCAGTTTCAGCAATTTTTACGTTGTATTATGAATATCAGTTTTTCAGTTTATATACCCCCGGGGGTATATTGTCTTACCCTTGTTCATCTGTCCATAACAAAAATTTCCTTTGCAGTTTTCTAAGCAACCATAGCATGTAGAAGCCATATTTTTTGTATATTGCTTTATCTTATGGTGCCATGTGGTGTATAGAGCGATTTCATGAACCTTGATAATCTACTTCCTGTTTATAGAATACTTAGATTTTTACACATAGTTGACATACATGCACAATTTCAGTCGCAGTTTTCTTAAGCAACATGCAAAATATGTTTACTGGGCCTTTCATAAACCAACTCATCTCAAGATACTGGGCCTTTCATAAACAGTTGCAATTTACATGCAGGGCCTTTGATAAACCATGCAACCAATCTCAGATTACTGGTCCTTTGATACACCAACCAATCTCAATCAACAGGGCCTTTGACAAAAAAACCTGAATCTCAATATACTGGTCCTTTGATAAATTAACCTATCTCAGTATATAAACCAGCCAATCTCAGTATATTATACTGGACCTTTGATAAAGCAGCCAATCTCAGATTACTGGTCCTTTGATACACCAACCAATCTCAATCAACAGGGCCTTTCACAAACAAACCTGAATCTCAATATACTGGTCCTTTGATAAATAAACCAATCTGAATACTAGTATACTGGCACTTTCATAAACAGGTGTCTTTGATAAACCAGCCAATCTCAGATTACTGGTCCTTTGATACACCAACCAATCTCAATCAACAGGGCCTTTCACAAACAAACCTGAATCTCAATATACTGGTCCTTTGATAAATAAACCAATATGAATACTAGTATACTGGCACTTTCATAAACAGGTGTCTTTGATAAACCAGCCAATCTCAGATTACTGGTCCTTTGATACACCAACCAATCTCAATCAACAGGGCCTTTCACAAACAAACCTGAATCTCAATATACTGGTCCTTTGATAAATTAACCAATCTGAATAATAGTATACTGGAGCTTTCATAAACAGGTGTCTTTGATAAACCAACCAATCTCAGATTACTGGTCCTTTGATAAACCAACCAATTTCAGTATATGGTACCTTTTATAATTAACCAATCTCAATCTAATTTGGCTTTTGATATAATCAAACCAATTTCAATATACAGGTCCTTTAATAAAACAGTCATCCCCTTTATATGTCTGGTGTTTTTTATGCTATATATTGTCTCATATTTTAATTAATTTGTTATTGTTATGTTTTTTTTTCTTGTGTGAAGACATGTATATACAAGTTTTATTTCTGCACTGTTTCAGACTTTGCCTAGCAAATTATCATCTTTATTTGATATTTTCTTCTTATTCAACATAAAATTGTCCATTTGTATTATATACCAGTTTCTAATCAATATATAGTTACTACTTTTGTCATAATATAAGGCTTCTCCTTTAGGGTTTAAAATAATATACAAATAACACTTATTTAAACCAGTAAGAAAAGAAAATCTAAAAACTGTGATGAAGTTATGGAATTTTAAAGATAGGACTGTATCATGGGGCATTAAAACTATTAATGTTCATAGTAAAACTGCTTGGAAACCTGTCAGGTGGCCCCATCTTTGTGACAGCCATCATTCATTGTATGCTGATATATGAGAAAGTTCTTCAGAATAGTTTATTACTTGGTCATAATTGGCAATATCTCAGGTTGTCTAATGGGTTGATTAAAAGAAGGATTGCCAGGGACATATTTATGAATTAGATGTGACTGGTTACGGCCATCTCAGTAGATCTTAAACTCTTACGTTATTGGTGGATCCTTTGATTGAAATCAATAGACAGGCAGAATTAATTTCTTTATATCAAATATATTAATCTACCCCTTTTCAAGTCTGTATGAAAATCTTGGATAGTATTTCATAGCTTGATTATCACTAAATCTGTATGAAACCCTGGATAGTATATCATAGCTTGATTATCACCAAGTCTGTATGAAACCCTGGATAGTATATCATTGCTTGATTATCACCAAGTCTGTATGAAACCCTGGATAGTATATCATTGATTGAAACACACTTTTCTGAGATCTTAAACTTTTCTGTTGGAAATTTGGTTGGAAATTGTACACATTTCTGACAGATTTTCCGACATTAGCACGGAATTTGTTACAAAATTCCAAGCTAAGATCGGAAAAGTCTTAATATTCCGCGCTTAGTCGGAAAATAGCTTGGAATTTGTCAGAATACTCTGCACTAGGTCTGAAAATTGCTTAGTATTTTCCGAATACTCCGTGCTGTCTGAAAATAGCTTGGAAATTAGCTTGGAAAATTCTGAATACTCCTCACTATGTTGGAAGCTCAGAATTTCAAGCAACCACTGAATTTTTTTCCATGCACGTGTCTGAAATTTAGCTTTGAAAGTTATGGTGGAATTTTTCTCCGACAGGGCTTGGAATTTTTTTCCGTGGGGTCTTATATTTTGGTTCCTGGGAGGTCAAAATTTTGTCTCTTGCTTAGTCTGATTTTATACCAGCGAATCATAGTTGATCTCATCAATGCTCATAGCAAGATCATTTTTAGAGGAGGATTGCATGTAAAATCTGTACAAGTGCCACTGAGTTTGTTTAAAGTTAAACAATTGTTAATAAGATTCTATTATTTATTTCTTATTTCAAAGGATAAGCACTAACTGCCTCCTAGCATAATAAATATTTAAAATTCAATAGAACATTAATAAATTAATATTATTTGTTTTCCCCATTATTCTGACAGCAAGGGATACTTGTCAAGTTCTTTGTTGCTTCTGCTTTACATAGAAGCCTCATATCATATTCACATGTCCATTTTCCATTTTTGCTTTTTAATGTTATCCTGGAAGAAAATGAAATTAAACAATAACATACTTCCCAAGTGAAAGATGAATCAGTCAAAATTATTCAGGTCAATAAATAGATGATTTTATAATGCCTAAAATGTCATCTATTATCAGATAAGTGTAGAAATGAAAATCCATTTTGTCTGTACAAGTATATTGTAGAATTGAAGCTTGTATAAATAGTGTTAAACAGGTCTGTTTGCCCTCAGTGAGTCTGTAGGTCCTTAGAAATATCACCATGTTTTAAGAATCTTGGTTTATTTCAGGAAGTTGCTGCAATATTAACAGCCTTTGATAAACACAAAGAATGGATGTCACTAGAAGTGAAAATCAGGTAGGGTCCTAATGCAAGATCTGTAAGTGTAATTATTTTTGGCCTTGTTGCCTTGTAACCTAGGTTAAAGTATGGTGAAGTCCGACAGGTGGGACAGGTCACTCAGGGGCAGTTGGGCAGGCAAAATAGCAAAACACAGCATCTATTTTGTAATCAGCTCCTACAGTTTTCAACCCAGATCTCTGAAACTTCACAAAGATTGAATATGTAATGCAGTTGTGCACCTGCTATTATAATATTGTTTGAGGATTTTTTCAGAATTTTCCAGACTTGAAACCTTAATTATTTTTCGGCACTTTTGCAGATGCTACCTATTTGTATGTAATCCACTCCTTACTGTTTTCAACCCAGATCTTTGAAACTTCACAGAATGGTTTCACATGTATTGAAGTTTACATGAAAATGTTCTAGGAGTTCCAGGAGTTTTTTCCTAATTTTCCAGACTTGGAAACTTGGTCATTTTTCAGAACGTTTCCATAAGACGGTACCTAATTTGTTTAATTAACTCCTCTTTATACAGACCCAAAACCTACTTCCAACAAATGGTAAACCATTCCCTTTTTAATAAGGCAGTTGTTTAGCAGCCCTGCGTCTTCAAACTTTTAGGATTTTTGTTGTTGAAACAATAGTAGCAACCTGGGTGCTGTTTCATAAAGCGATCGTTAGCTTAACGTTCACGTTATCGCATTTAAATTGAATGGGATAACGAGCACGTTAATTAGTGATCGCTTTATGAAACGGCACCCTGGTAATTTCAGACTTTTGATTTTGTAAATAATTTCCTGGAAAATGATGTATTATATTGTTCATTGTTGCCTAATATCCCATTTGGTTAAAGATTTCTTAATTTTCTGTTCCTGTTTTTCAGACCTCCCAGTGGATCAATGATACTGTACAGCAGGAAAAAAGTAAGATACAAGAAGGATGGATATTGTTGGAAAAAAAGAAAAGGTGGAAAAAATATCAGAGAAGATCACATGAAGCTCAAAGTTCAGGGATTGGAGGTAATAGGCAACCACTAGATGTCAAAGGTCAAGGACTAAGGTTTTAACTAACTGTTCAATTATTGTGTCACCGAGTGTCAGAACATGCCAAAGATTGGGGAACTAAGTAATGCATGACCCTTGGGACAGTATGTTATTGTAAAGAATTAGGCTGGCAAAACTATAAGGCATGCAACTCATTTAAAAAATTTTATTTAACAAGTAAATGTATAACCAAATCAAATAAAGATTTCTAATAAAACAAAGGTCTAAAGAAAGCCCACAATAATAAATGTCACTGATTCCTGAACTTACTACTTATGTCCAAATTAAGTATTCTGTTATGCATAATATTGAGTTTGTTTTTTTCTTTTTGTGACATCTGTTGTCTATAACTTAAGGTTGGCTGTCACATCTGTTACCATGGCGACTGTTTATTATTACTTGTTGCCAAGTTCTGTGTCAGAGTAGAGTCGTCGCTGCCTTGGACTTCTTTATAGAACCACAGTCAGAATTATACAAGCCAATCCAGTGTATCTGGGTTCTTCTACTGTCACAGATTATTTTTGTAATTTTCTGTTATTTAAGTCACTTGAGCTCTCGATCAAACTTGAATCACTATACTATTGGAATTGAGAGTGTATGAATCACCATTATCATCAGCAGGTTCATCTTCATCTGGTGATTCTTGGATTGGATACAAATTTGACTTAACAAAGACAGTTCTTTGCCTTTTTCTCAATGGTTTTACTTTTCTTTTAGACTTTCCACTTTTATTCTTGCTTTTGCCAGTCTTTTCTTTGAGGAAATTCATAAAAGACATAAAAAGTCCTCGTTTCTTTTCACTTTCAAGATTTCTCAAGTCCTTCAAGTCAAATTTTTGTATTTTTTGGTTGTTAACTCGGCTGTGTAGCAAGGACTCATTTTTTCCAATCATGTTGTATCACTCTGTATACCTGTTGACTGGTTACTTCTGCTTGTTCAGTTCTCTGTCTTCTGTTGTTCTTGCTTTACTATTTATTTGAAAACTAAAATCTCCTAATTATTGACAAGAGTTACTAGTTTTTACATTGACAGCTTGTGTAAGCATAATTTGTATTCAAACTGTCAGATATAAATAATTATTAAAGTGTTAATTTAATTATGTCTTTCACAATTGTTTGTATTGATTGAATTTAAAGTAAAATACAGGCTATATGGCTTGTAGTAATTATTGACAAGTTATACTAATCAATAAAACCTGAGAAAATAATTTTAATGTGATTACAATTTACAATTTTTATGAAATAATTTGATAAAAAAACTAACATAATTTTCAGATGAAATTTTGGTAACCATGTCTTAAAACAAATATCTCTTAAAATTCAAACTAGTAAAAAAACTGACACTTGATCCAAAAATAGATTTAATCCCACCTCTGTTAAATCTCATGACTTGGTACCAACCCCAAAATTATTTCCAATTGCAAAAAGACATATCTTAACCAAAATATATGTAAGAACCAATAAATTTGTTTACCCTTTAGTTGCAGTACAATTTGTACACAGTGTGTCCTCTATGACAAGATTAGTCATGACCATATCATTTCTGGGTGTTCAATACTAAAGTCATATAAAACAGTTTAACTGGTCAATTGTTAAGGACAGAAAATATAATTACTCTTGTCAAACAATACTTTGAAATAAACGCATGTCTGGAACTATTTAGTTCCTCTCACTCTCTTCATCCGTGTGCGTTGTTCAGGATTTGTGGTCATATTAACTATATGATGTATGTCTAAGAAAATGATCATCTTTTTCTTCATAATATTAGGACTCAAATGTTGTCATGAAGAAAGGGATTCATTTTTTTTACAAACTTTAAACATTGTACAGTGTTTTAGATCATTGTCATGAAGAAAGGCATTCATTTTCTTACAAACTTTGAACATTGTACAGTGTTTTAGATCATTGTCATGAAGAAAGGCATTCATTTTCTTACAAACTTTGAACATTGTACAGTGTTTTAGATCATTGTCATGAAGAAAGGCATTCATTTTCTTACAAACTTTGAACATTGTACAGTGTTTTAGATCATTGTCATGAAGAAAGGCATTCATTTTCTTACAAACTTTGAACATTGTACAGTGTTTTAGATCATTGTCATGAAGAAAGGCATTCATTTTCTTACAAACTTTGAACATTGTACAGTGTTTTAGATCATTGTCATGAAGAAAGGCATTCATTTTCTTACAAACTTTGAACATTGTACAATGTTTTAGATCATTGTCATGAAGAAAGGCATTCATTTTCTTACAAACTTTGAACATTGTACAGTGTTTTAGATCATTGTCATGAAGAAAGGCATTCATTTTCTTACAAACTTTGAACATTGTACAGTGTTTTAGATCATTGTCATGAAGAAAGGCATTCATTTTCTTACAAACTTTGAACATTGTACAGTGTTTTAGATCATTGTCATGAAGAAAGGCATTCATTTTCTTACAAACTTTGAACATTGTACAGTGTTTTAGATCATTGTCATGAAGAAAGGCATTCATTTTCTTACAAACTTTGAACATTGTACAGTGTTTTAGATCATTGTCATGAAGAAAGGCATTCATTTTCTTACAAACTTTGAACATTGTACAGTGTTTTAGATCATTGTCATGAAGAAAGGCATTCATTTTCTTACAAACTTTGAACATTGTACAGTGTTTTAGATTATTTGAAGTTGGTAGTCTGCTTAGTTCTTTAATGTAGCAGTATAATGTTGATAAGGAGATTCAGGCATGACATATTTTTGTTTTCCATGCATAAAGGTAACTAGGGCTTTTATAGTCAAAATACAATGACCTGTCAGGTATTTTTTACCTATTGGTCAACCAATTCTTAATACAGATAACAGCTGTTTTGAAAACTGCTTCATGTTTTCTTAAAATCTCTTCATCAGTGATAGCTTGGAAATTTAAATTGCAGCTACTCATGTGTGACTCGGGTAACTTTAACATCTATATTGCATTTAACCCTATGACAATCTCTCCAGTAAAGTTACCTGAGTCATGCATGAATAGCTGCAATTTAAATGTCCAGCTCTTTCTGGGTAAGAGCTTTAAATAAAACAGTTTGAAGCAGTTTTATAAACAGTTGTTATCTACTTTTGAAATTTAGCAATAGGTAGAAAATACCTGACAGGTTTATAGTATTTTGACTATAATATCTACTTTTTATTTGATTGGTCAAATAGCTGTCACACAATTATAAGCACAGGACCCTTCTTATTTATCAGCAATTATTATTGTGTGTCATCTTTATTCATGTAACAAGTCCTTTATGGCAATTTATGGCTGGTTACGATTACAATTATCATTTTTTTTGTTAAAATTACATTATAAGGAATATTTCAAATTTCTGAACACGTTAAGCTCTATAACATTTTAACCTGTTCAAACAATTTTCTATATACCTTAAATGGCTTGTGAGTTTTCACAATTGAGAAAACAGTAGATTTGAAGACAAATTCTGCATGTCATATGGGTTTAATGATAAAGGTTTTGTATACACCCATCTATGACCTACATTTAATTATGGTATACAAATTTATGTCTGTCTATCCTTTACAAGTCACACTGTATCAACTGTATCATGAGAGTGCACAATTTTTTTTTCTTTTAACAGTGCACATTTCTGTATTCTGTATGCCTTAAGATTTTCAGCAAATTGCACACATTTTTTGTGTTATGTAAGCCTCATGGTGTGTATACTTTTTGGTAAATTTTTCATGTAAGGGTTATGGGACAGTTCTTGTTAAATTGGTGTGGGTTGGGAAAAGGGGGGATTTTTTTATGGTGATGCATAAAAAAAGTAATTAAATAATATTGGTATTTAGCTTTTGCATAGCCATTTTGACAAGTTATGTCTCATCAGGCAGATTATGCATCAGTTAAGTGTACCTTATCTTCAGACAGGCAAATCAAGTGATCCTAGCACAGCAGGTTTTTTTAGCTTACCTGGATTGATCAAAGGTCCATGTGAGCTTTTGCCATTACTTGTTGTCAGACATCCGTAGTCTGTCGTTCGTTGTCTGTTGTCTGTCTTCTCCTCTGAAACCACTTGGCTAATTTTTTTTCAAACTTGGCCTCAATCATCCTTAGTGTTACTAGTTTCAAATTTGTACACAGGGTGTTGATCAACTTACAAAGATGGCCACTGTTACTAAAAATAGAACATGGGTGTCAACACACGTTTTTGATAATTATCTCAAAAATAATAATAGCTATAGGGAAAAGTGTAACTTCAAATTGATCAGCCCATTAAGGTCTACAATAGTTCCTATTAATGTTAACATGTTTATTGGCTTCTTGTAGGAGTTATTGCCCCTTTAATGACGATTTTGTACAAAATGTTTGGTATTTACAATATAACTTGAAAACTATAAGAGGTCGAGTGAAACTGTTAATCATGTACTCCTAGCACAGCTGGTTTTTTCAAGTCATATTATGTTTAAGGGAACAAGATTGTTAAAAGTATACTGACTCAATGTTGTCATGTTTGTTTATTTCAGTGTATATATGGGTCATACGTTCACTCTGACATTTTGCCGACATTTCACAGACGATGTTACTGGTTACTACAGGTATTGTAGTTCATGATACCTTTATTGATTTCCCATTTAAATCACTTGAAAACAAAATATTTTAAAATCCCCCTAAAATGTGCTATTAAATATTTACAAGGAGCATTGCATGGCATACATATTTTGTGGTATACAAACTATCAGATCATATTATATTATAGCTAGGAATGAAATATTCATCATGATAAAAGGTAGTGTCAAAAAACCACATTACTGATTTAAAAATCAATATTGACTATAACTGACAGTAGCTTTTGTCCTTGATGATTGGTCATATCATTTTTTCAATGCTACAACAAGATATATTTCATATCAGGCCTTTGGGTGATTCAGGCTAATATTGGAGAAACCTATCGACAGTAAAATGCCATCAGTTGGGTTTTTTTTGGGATACCAAAAAAAAAAGATTTTCTGCTGAACACATTTTAGATTTTTTCAAAGGGAGGTTACTCCTAATCATTCTGGAAATTTTGTTTAGTGAATTAGTTTGACATTATTTCAATAACTTTATAGATTATAACTTTTAATCGTTGCTTTTATAGAATGCACTTGAGTTCATTGAATGATAAAGGCCATACCTCTTCCAAATGATGTCAGTATATCATGAGAATGCCCTCTATATAAGCATTAAAAGTCAAAGACTGTTTTGTTGAGGAATATTATTAACTTCTGTCTTTGTGAATCTGTCAGAATTTGTTAAGGATTTTCTGAATATTATTTGAGAGACTACCTCTGTGAAATTAAAAAAAGAAAGAAAGATGTTTTGTATAATAGGCCTAAAGGTCACTTTCAGCAATTTTTCAGCTATATTAAGCCGCCTGCTGGAGTACCTGGTGAAAACCCCTGACTTTCAGCAGGAATAAAAAGGTCAAAAATCAGGACATTAGACTAGGGCAGTGTACAATATCATTAGAGTCAATTCTAGTCACTTCCAGCTGGTTCAAACTTGCTTTTGGGTGAACAGCATAATTATAGAGTATCATGTGATTAGCTTTTAACCAGTACAATTCAAAACTTTTCTAAATGAGTTGTTTAGTTGTTTTCATTTTTCATTTGGCAGCAGCTAATAACTAGGTACTTGTTGAAGGCTAATAACATGGCAATAAATACAATATTGTTTTTTTTTGTTTTTTTTTTAAAGAATCCTGACATTGTCCTGATTCATTATTTAAATGTTCCCTATCCTGATGATGGCAAGGTCAAAATTCCCATGATGCCTTGCTCTGTAGAAAAGAAAGAATGGACAAAAGAAGAACTTGTTGAACAACTTAGACCTATGTGTAAGTAATCATTGTAGCTAAAAATAGATATGTGACGATTGATGAAATTGCTTCAGTTTTTAGCAACCTAGGCTAAAATTTAAACATAATTATTTTGCAGAACTTATTAAAAGCTACTTTGGCGATTGAGCGAAATTTGATGGATTGGACTTCAAATTTATATATCAGGGTGCCAAATTTTTCATCCAAAATGGCTTTACATGTTTTTGACTGTTACCTCAAAAAGGATTATGTACATGTGAAGGCTTCTCTATTAAACAATTTCCTATTTATATATAATCCTATATATTTCCTTACTTTGATTCAGGGTTCAGTTAATGTTTGGTTACTTGGTTGACTGGTTCCTTGATTTTATGCAGTTACTTTAATTCTTTGATACCAGTTTACATGTCCTTAACATCGCTATTGGTTGTCTTATTTAGTAGTTTGATGCTCAGCACTGGTAAACAAAGAAAAATAACCAGTTTGACCTGTATTGTAAAACTAAACATCTTTAAAGGATGTAAATTAAAATGGGATTAACCCTGATCTTGTTTTATGTTTGTAATTGCAGTTTCTGCTGGAAGTTCTGATCAGATGGTAAGTTTTCATGATTATGCAGGTATAAATTAAACTTTGGGAAACTATGTTTTAGCAGCATTGTCACTGAATCACTGAAAAGTTTTGTGAAGAATAGTACAAAAATAAGGACTTCATGATAGGTTTTAAAAAAATGAGCTGCATTAAGTTACTTTGTGTCATATTTAAGGTACCTGATTAAAAACTTATCAAATGACAAAACAAAGTTTCTCTAATTTTTGAGTTATTTTTACAACTGCTTGAACAGTGTGGGAAAACTAATTATCGTCACTAGTAAAAATGTGATTCTTATCTGTGCATTGGTTTGAAATAGTAATGTGGTAGATAGAAATAATAAAGTTATAAAAAATACTACTTACGTTAACCAAATATTCAAGTCATGTCTATAAAATTATGGTTGGAAGAACTTGTATTTCATTTAGAAAATGTACTGCTTTTATATACTAGAGAAAAAGAATCCTACATTAGTTCTCTTGGATTATCAGATTCTCCAATCTCGATATTTAAATTATGGAATTTTAACTTAAAATACCATAACTATCTTCATTGCAGACATCCCATAATCCACTCGTACCAATGTAAGATCCTTTATATTTATAGGATCATCTAGGGAATATAAAAAAAATCACGAGTGCTGCAAAATATTTGTTAAAGAGTGTGTGGAACTTGTTTACACAATCATTGTTGCTAATCATTATTTATACAGATCAAAATTCTTTTTTGTTAAATTTTAATGATTAATCTTATATAATTTGATAAATGGTATAAGTGACATTTTTTGTGGGTAAAACCAGAGAGTGAAAATAAACAATTATTTTGACATGTGATCAACTGTGTTTTCTGTAACAAAGAGAAAATTTGATTACTAGTATTTCATACTTATCTATACTGGTCACAGAGTAGCTTCCACTATTAAATGACATATGAAACCATTTTCACCATTTTGCTGATATTCCATTATTTTTCCATGAAAATCAATGGCAAATGCTTCATTGTATAGATTTCACTATCTTTCGTCCAAAACAAGTTTCATTTTTCTTTTAAAAATGCAACTTTTTCACAAAATTGTCTAAAGACCTGGTGGCTAGAATAACTTCATGACAGGTATTAATTCCTCAGTCTTTTGATATTTATACCCCTGGCAAACTTGTTTGGGGAGTAAATAGGAATCACCCTGTCTGTCTGTCCGTCTGTCCACATCCCTTGTTAGCACTTCTCCTCCTAAACAGCTTCACAGATTTTTATGAAACTTCACATGGAGGAGTACATCATATGCAGATGTGCATTATGAATTTTCGTTGCTGTCGGTTATTATTCAGGGGAGATAATTGGACTTTTAAAATATAGTTATAAGCGCAACTCCTCCTAAACCGCTTGATGAAATTTAATGAAACTTAGCATAAAGGAATTACATTATTTGTAGATGTGCATGAAGGATTTTCATTGACCTCAGATATCATTAAGGGGAGATAATTGCACTTAAAAGCAAAGCTTGGGTATAGCTTTGGGAGCGTGCTCACAGTTCACACTTGTTTAAAAAGTGGTATTTGTTTTCCTAAGTCAGAAAATGTCAGCATGTTTCTGCTGTCACTTCTACACCAAATATCATGTATTAAATCTAAACCACTCCAAGGAAGCAAATCAGAATGAACTCTATATTATATTAAAATTTCTTGTCAGAAAAAAACTTCATAAATTTGCAAACCCATTATGGTCTCCAAGAAAACACATATTCACCTCTAAAAAAGCCTGCCATTACGCATAAACATTATTTAAATAAGTTCTTTTAAACATTTAATAATTTAATGTCTATTCTACAATTTATGGCAGCCATTTGTTTGTTATACATTAGTCATACAAGAGTTTTCATGATGTTCTTTAATTCATAGCTTGAAGAAACTGTTGAGAAACTAGTCAAACATCTTATACAGTATCATGAGAGTCAAGACAAGGTTAAAGGTCAAAATACAGGATTAAAAAAAATCAGCTGTCATTCCAAGCCAGTAGATGGAGCCAGTACAAGAGGGGACCAGTCTGTTTCAATCTCAGAAGATTCCCAGTGTAAAGATATAATAATGAACACAGTTTGCCAGTTGAATGCTAAATCTCAGCAGTCTCTTCCACAAGCTAATGCCAGTCAGCATCCTGGTATAGTACATATCCAACCCATAACGAGGGAAACTGTTTCTTGCTCAAATTCATTAACTCAAGCTCCATTTTTGCTCAGTGTTAGTCAGTTGCCAACTACAAGTTATGTACTGCTGAGTGGAGGAGTCTCTAATTCTGTTTCATCTGTGACTGTTTCCTCTGGTTGCCAACAGCAACCTATTCCTCATGTTTTGGACCAATCCATTCATCCTATGACACATCCCATCCATGTACCTCAAGAAATTTCGGGGCAGCTGAATATTTTTGCTCATGGCACTGATTCAGATCACAACAAAGGACACAATAGTTTCTCAAACACATCTGATTTTCTGCAGACTTCCGACAGTCATCAGAAAACAGGGCATGTCCCACATCTGCAAAATGTTTCAGCAGAAGACATACAAGAAATTATCCAGTCATCTTATACTGAAGGAACGAGACATCATTTCAATGAAGTGATAGCTGATACTTCAAATACTGCAATACAGATGTCACCTTCAGATTACAGCATTCTTGATAATTTAGATTTTGAGATTTCAGACATTGAAAACTTGTACAATGATCTCAGTGGACATTCAGATTCAGTACAAAAGGACAGCAATAATATTCCAAAGACAAATACATCTGATCAGGAACTAGCCAATGAAATTAATTTATTTAATAGTGACCTTGTGCAGTCATGTCACGTTCAGCAGGAACAAGGTTTCCATGACATATCTTCTATCTGTGATAATAAGTGTGTGGAAAATGGCAAAAACTTAACAGAGCACAAAATGCAGGAACAAAAAATCCTAGACTATTCACCTGAATGGTCATATTCTCAGGTAATTTAAAATCTAGACTATTCACCTGAATGGTCATATTCTCAGGTAATTTAAAATCTAGACTATTCACCTGAATGGTCATATTCTCAGGTAATTTAAACTCCTAGACTATTTACCTGAATGGTCATATTCTCAGGTAATTTGAAATCCTAGACTATTTACCTGAATGGTCATATTGTCAGGTAATTTAAAATCTAGACTATTCACCTGAATGGTCATATTCTCAGGTAATTTAAACTCCTAGACTATTTACCTGAATGGTCATATTCTCAGGTAATTTGAAATCCTAGACTATTTACCTGAATGGTCATATTCTCAGGTAATTTAAAACTCTAGACTATTTACTTTAATGGTCATATTCTTAGGTAATTTAAAATCCTAGACTTTTCACCCGAATGGTCATATTCTCAGGTAATTTAAAATCCTAGACTATTCACCCAAATGGTCATATTCTCAGGTAATTTGAAATCCTAGACTATTCACCCGAATGGTCATATTCTCAGGTAATTTGAAATCCTAGACTATTCACCCAAATGGTCATATTCTCAGGTAATTTAAAATCCTAGACTATTTACCTGAATGGTCATATTCTCAGGTAATTTGAAATCCTAGACTATTCACCCAAATGGTCATATTCTCAGGTAATTTAAAATCATTGACTATTCACCTGAATGGTCATATTCTCAGGTAATTTAAAATCATAGACTATTCACCTGAATGGTCATATTCTCAGGTAATTTGAAATCCTAGACTATTCACCCGAATGGTCATATTCTCAGGTAATTTGAAATCCTAGACTATTCACCTGAATGGTCATATTCTCAGGTAATTTAAAATCATAGACTATTCACCTGAATGGTCATATTCTCAGGTAATTTGAAATCCTAGACTATTCACCCGAATGGTCATATTCTCAGGTAATTTGAAATCCTAGACTATTCACCTGAATGGTCATATTCTCAGGTAATTTAAAATCCTAGACTATTCACCTGAATGGTCATATTCTCAGGTAATTTGAAATCCTAGACTATTTACCTGAATGGTCATATTCTCATGTAATTAAAGTCAGTCTTATTCTTGTAAGTGATTGGATATTTTTTGTAGGAGTAATGCCCCTTTAAAATTAGAAATTTTTCGAAATATATGTATGAAACAACTTGCAAGTGCATTTTCTTTGAAACCATTGATCTGAATTTTATGAAACGGTACGAATGAAGGACACTATATGTTGTTGTTCATATTGACGAGGAAGTTATGCTTGGTTATTTTTTTATTGGAGTTAGAAATGTCTCTAAATATACGTATGAATCAACTCCTAAGCAATTCTTCTCTGAACCTACTGATTAGAATTTTAGGAAACTTGGTACAATGTAGGAATGAAGGACACCATATTTCTGCATATCCATGGAATTTATGACCAGATATTTTTTGTATCCGTTATGCCCCTATGAACTTCTCAAAATATATGTATGAAACAACTCGTAAGCTCTTCTTCTAAGAAACTATTCATCACAATTTTATTATACTTGATAGCTATTTGGGTGCATTTTGTATGTGAGCATGATCACAAAGGTTCTTCTAAATTTTTTAACATTGATATTAATAGCTGCTATCTGGAAAACAGTTTTTCTATATGTAACGTCTTTAAACCATTTTGACTATAAAATTTTTGATTTGTGCTGTATAATTTTACCAGGGAGGAGACAAAATTTTAGTGGTAGGACCTTGGTGTTCTCTCTCGTCACAGTACTTATGTTTGTTCGACTGCAAACCAGCACCTACATCACTGATACAGCCAGGTGTTCTCAGGTGTTATTCTCCAGGTATGTACACACCTACATCACTGATACAGCCAGGTGTTCTCAGGTGTTATTCTCCAGGTATGTACACACCTACATCACTGATACAGCCAGGTGTTCTCAGGTGTTATTATCCAGATATGTACACATATACATCACTGATACAGCCAGGTGTTCTCAGGTGTTTTTCTCCAGGTATGTACACATCGCTTACAGACACAGGTATGTATCCAACATTGTGTACTTGTGTGTTATTCCTAAGGTAGGTAATGTGAATATTAATGATAGAGCCAATTTTGCTTATGAGTTATTCCCCAGGTATGTAATACTTACATCACAGGTACAGGTATACTCAGGTGTTATTGGCAGGGAAGATCACACCAATATACATCTAAGTGTACTTAATGTTATATTACAGATATCCACTGCATGCATAAGTCAAAAGATATGTGTATTGGGGTACTTGTATTATTTTTCAGGTATGTAGTACTTGCATCACTAATTCATCTGTTGTGCTCATGAGTATTTCTCGAAGAATGTATAATTATCAAAAATGATGTTGCAGCTTTGAGTCTAAATGCAGGCAAGGTTTTCTTGACTCCTATGTTAATTGACAAGATTGCCTGTTATCCTAGGTTCAGGGGTATTCACATATACTCAAGCTTAAAAAAAAAGGTA
The DNA here is from genome assembly GCA_944474755.1 of Limnoperna fortunei. Classification (NCBI taxonomy): domain Eukaryota; kingdom Metazoa; phylum Mollusca; class Bivalvia; order Mytilida; family Modiolidae; genus Limnoperna; species Limnoperna fortunei. The sequence continues at coordinate 58,310,337 of OX104122.1, read as the reverse complement.
GTCACTAAGATAAAGCTGAAAAATTGTTGCAAGTGGCATTAAACACCATTCAATCATCCAATGAAAAAATCATTAAAGGATGTAACATCACTAATACGCCCAAGGTGTTCTCTGATATTTTTCTCCAGGTGGGTGTACACCTACATCTCTAATACAGCCAAGGTGTTCTCCGATATTTTTCTCCAGGTGAGTAAACACCTACATCTCTAATACAGCCAAGGTGTTCTCTGATATTTTTCTCCAGGTGGGTAAACACCTACATCTCTGATATAGCCAAGGTGTTCTCTGATATTTTTCTCCAGGTGAGTAAACACCTACATCTCTAATACAGCCAAGGTGTTCTCTGATATTTTTCTCCAGGTGTGTAAACACCTACATCTCTTATACAGCTAAGGTGTTCTCTGATATTTTTCTCCATGTGGGTAAACACCTACATCTCTGATATAGCCAAGGTGTTCTCTGATATTTTTCTCCAGGTGAGTAAACACCTACATCTCTTATACAGCTAAGGTGTTCTCTGATATTTTTCTCCAGGTGGGTAAACACCTACATCTCTAATACAGCCAAGGTGTTCTCTGATATTTTTCTCCAGGTGTGTAAACACATACATATCTAATACAGCCAAGATGTTCTCTGATATTTTTCTCCAGGTGGGTAAACACCTACATCTGTAATACAGCCAAGGTGTTCTCTGATATTTTTGCTCCAGGTGGGTAAACACCTACATCTCTAATACAGCCAAGGTGTTCTCTGATATTTTTCTCCATGTGGGTAAACACCTACATCTCTGATATAGCCAAGGTGTTCTCTGATATTTTTCTCCAGGTGGGTAAACACCTACATGTACATCTCTAATACAGCCAAGGTGTTCTCTGATATTTTTCTCCAGGTGAGTAAACACCAACATCTCTAATACAGCCAAGGTGTTCTCTGATATTTTTCTCCAGGTGCGTAAACACCAACATCTCTAATACAGCCAAGGTGTTCTCTGATATTTTTCTCCAGGTGGGTAAACACCTACATCTGTAATACAGCCAAGGTTTTCTCTGATATTTTTCTCCAGGTGAGTAAACACCTACATGTACATCTCTAATACAGCCAAGGTGTTCTCTGATATTTTTCTCCAGGTGAGTAAACACCTACATCTCTAATACAGCCAAGGTGTTCTCTGATATTTTTCTCCAGGTGCGTAAACACCAACATCTCAAATACAGCCAAGGTGTTCTCTGATATTTTTCTCCAGGTGGGTAAACACCTACATCTCTAATACAGCCAAGGTTTTCTCTGATATTTTTCTCCAGGTGAGTAAACACCTACATCTCTAATACAGCCAAGATGTTCTCTGATATTTTTCTCCAGGTGGGTAAACACCTACATCTCTAATACAGCCATGGTGTTCTCTGATCTTTTTTCCAGGTGTGTTAACACCTACATCTCTAATACAACCAAGGTATTTTCTGGTCTTTTCTCCAGGTGTGTAATATATTTATATAACTTGGTTAATTTGTGTGTTATAAGTAACTAAAATAGCCACCTAATATTATATTTTCAGCTCATCCAGTAGGCATGGTCTCTTTACAAGTCAGCTGTGATGGTCAGGTTGTCTCAAATTCTGTACCATTTAGATTTTTGTCTGAGGATAATCAAGACAAAAACCATAAAGACTGGTTTTCAAAAACTGGTAAGAACCTTTAGTGCTTTCCTAGACAAGAAATGTAGATCTCTTTATTATGTGGGCACATGTTTCCAAAGACAAAATTTCAAAATATTTATGCAAAATTAATTTTTTTTCTTTATTTATTTAACATTCACAATTTATCATGAAGTTGATAACATTCTCTGTTAAACTAATGACACATATGTTGATGTTTATTTGTGTTACTAACATGTCAGCAATAGTTTGTGGTTTTTAGTCAGACAGCACATTCGATTGTGGGTTTTGGTTTAAACTACACATTAGATTGTGATTTTTAGTTGGACAGCAGAGATTTGTACGCTACTTCAGCCTATAATGACAAGAATTGCTGTGTTATAGTTAACAAACAAATTTGCTTTAGCTGATGTTGCTTATTCATTCCAATATTAATTAGCCACAAATGGAACTTGTTAGCCAGTTATAGTTTTATGATTTCTTGTTTCAATTTCATATCATGATTTTATTCAAGAAAAGCTATACATGTACATTGAATGTTTACTTCAAGCAACAAGCTAATTAGGGCCCTATAGTATAGGCCTGCATGCTTCCATCTGTCGTCCGAAACTAATCATGTCCGGGCTATTACTTTTTTAGTTCACCTGACCCATAGGGTCATTATGAGCTATTCTCATCACTTTGCATCCGTCGTCGTCATCGGCCGTAAACTTTTCACATTTCAATCTTCTTCTCCAAAACCACTTGGCCAAATGGAACCAGACTTGGTAGGAATGTTTTTTGGGTGGTTCTTTACAAAGTTTGAGTTTGTTGTGCCAATCCAAAATCCAAGATGGCCGCCATCGCAGGACATAGTTTAACATCAGACCCTATGGGAAAAACATACAAACAACTTTTTTTCAGAAACTGTTCCACACAATGAAGCCAAATTATGAAGAAATGAAAGTTGGATAGTTATCTTAATAATTTGAGTTTTTACAGCCAATTGCAGATTCAACATGGCTTCTAGGGGCACTAATGGGTTCTGATTAGCTGAATTTCAAAATTCTTCTTCTCATAAACCCTTTGGCAGATTGATTTGAAATATTGCAGATATATACCTTAGATAGTACTCTACAAAGTTTGAGATTTTAGTGCTGATCCAAAATCCAAGATGGCCACCATCGCAGGACATAGTTTAACATTGGACCCTATGGGAAAAACATACAAACAACTTTTTCTCAGAAACTGTTTCACACAATGAAGCCAAATAATGAAGAAATGATGGTTGGATATTGATCTTGTTATTTCAAGTTTTTCAAGCCAATTGCAAATTGAACATGGCTTCCAGTGCCACTAATGGGTTCTGATTGACTGAAATTTAAAAAATCTTCTTTTTACAAACCGCATGCAGGTTGATTTGAAATATGGCAACATTCATAGAAACAGCATCATCATGTTAATTCTTTAGCATTTAATATCAAAATTTGTAAGAAAAGTAATATCTCTTAAAATTTCTTTTGTAAGTCAGGTTAGGGATACAGGCTCTTAAGAGCCTCTAGTTATCTTTGGAGTTATGCTTTTGATACTTGGAATGTGGTTAGGTAATATCAAGGCGATTATTGCATACCATGGTTGATGACCTTTGACCTCAAGGTCAGTGACCATTAGCTACAATAATGTGGACGGACCTACACAAAGAGGTCCCATTACTCGCAATGGAGCAAGCCGGGAGTGATTCACACCCAGGGTTTTTATGCATATAATAAGCTATTAAACTGTTAACCTAAATTGCTACATAATTTTTACTGTTTTTGAAGTTTAACTGATATTTCTACAACACCTAATTCGTTAGTTTGTAATGGCATTGTTGTAAAAATTTGACTTCTGGAAGTGCACAATTTCTGAATCGATTTGGTAAAATGATCATCCGGATCAAGTTTTTTCTGGATGTATTGCATTAGCTGGGATCAAATTTTTACCGAAACGATACTACAATTTTACACTCCACAATTTCAATTTTGTCAACAATATCGAAAAAGTGTTAAAATTATTTAATTAGACATTGTAGAAATGTCGGCTGAAGGGCAAAGAAAGGAAAAAAATATAAATTAAGCAAAAATTGTAGTTTAATAGCGGAAAATATGTAGACATACCAAAAGTCTTTTTGCTCCATACGAGTAATGGGACCTCTTTGTAGCTCCGTCCATAAAAAAAGGAGCTACATTATTGTAGCTAAGTGACTATCTCACTGATATCTAGTTAAAAACAGTTACATTTAAAAGAGTAACAGTAAATAAAAAACATCATAGCATGACATTCAGTCTTTTTTCCATTGGATTAGGATCCTATAGTCAAAGTCAGTGTCGGTCCTTCCGGGAGAATGCATATAGTTTGCCTTCTATTGTATTCATGGCTTTATATTTTGTTACCAAAAAGCATAAAAATGAATTTACAAGCTAATCCAATCTTTCTTTTAGTAAATGTTATGCTCATTAATACTTAAATCGGATTTTTCTGACCTCAACGGAGATTTCCCATTGTCAATTTCGCCATGTTTTGCCTCCAAGCAACAGTGGGAGAAACTTGTTGTTTACAAATTGTCGGCAGTTTCCGTATCATTTGTCAACCAATCAGATTTGAGTTCCATTTGCCGATGTCCCACCATAATAGTATTTACACGCATTATGTTTATGTAAATTCTGTATGACAAAAAAGGAATTTAACACAAACTGTCATGTAGAATTTGTTTTTTTTGTAACAACGGGGAAAATATGGGTAAAAAGCTATAAAATGATATATAGATCTGGTAATTGCTTTTAGTCTCGTTTATAAATAACTGCAATTCTAATTTTTTCTATGCAATTTATCATGTTTATTAAATGAATTTGTGACATAACCAATTGAAATCGTAATCAGTTTTACAAGAAGTAATTATTTTTTATTAATTAAGTATATACTTACCACTTCAATACGTATACCTCCATTTCTTCAACAGCTGTTTCTAGCGTCTTTTTGTTGTACGAGTTACTTCCCGTTATTGCAATGCATCATTGACCGCGTGAACTTTGGTGACGTAAACAGCGGCTCCTTGACGAGTTTCGGCTGTAAACAATGGCTGACCGCTCAATGTTAATTCTCTGTAGACACGTAAAAAAACCGTCACATGGCATACAAAGGAAGATAATTATACAAAACCGATTGTGTGAATCATCTTGTAAATTGCAATAAAAAATCTTCACATCAAAATGTGAGCAAATTTATGCATATTTATTTTAAAATCGTGATTTTCTGAACTCCAAAAAGTAGTGACCATGACTATAAATGTTTAGCAGGTTGCTTCAGTAAAAATGGCAGCATTGACATTTGCCTACCTGAACTGTTGCGGAAACAAGTTAAATAGTTTCAAATGAAATTTAGACATGGACCTTTTACACGCTGTAAATTACAGAATTATGAATGATCCAATAAATTCACGAAATAATATATTATCATAATAAACTTTTAGTTTTATAGGGGTCTCGGTGGAAGAGTGGTTTAGGTAGTTCATCTGCTATTGATCATGTGGTCTGACAATACTAAGATTGTGGGTTCGATTTTTACTGCAGGCAGGGTGTTCTTGACTCCCAATCTTAATTGACAAGGATTGCCAGTTTTCCTACCGAAGGTTGGGGGTTTTCCCTTAGTACTTCTGCTTTCTCCCCAATAAAACTGTTAGCCATGATATAGCTGAATAATTGCTGAAAGTGGTGTTAAACAACATTCAAACAAAAATTAGTTTACTACATGTACTTATTTTTTATTTTCCATTTGCCACAGTGGCAATTTACAACAAAATTTCACTAGCCACTTTTACCTACAATTAGCATTTGGTGAGAAAAATAGGGGTATCACAGGGTACTTTGTCTTTCTCCTCCAACTAGAAGACTTGATATATTTTGCAAAACTTTAAAGAAACAACAAGAAAAGGTAAAAAAAAATAAGGAAAAAGCATAATTATGAAGGGCAGAAAATTTATTTTAATTTCTTTTTGTAACATTCAAACAATTCAAATGCAGGCAATAATTTGATTTTCAGATGATGAACTGAAGATGTTACTGCTAGAGAGGTTGTATGTTATCCTAAGTAGACTAAGGAAGTCTGTATGTCAACAGTCATTACTAAAGGTTTGAGTTCATGTCTTTATGGTCAAATTTATGCTTCTCGTCAATGAAACCTGGGGTAAAGAACACTAGGACTTTGCTTATCAAGTCTTTATTCAGCATAAAAATACATGTAAAGGGCCACTGAATAAGGCGTACCATGTTAGTATAGTGCAATGCTCCAATTATAAAACACAGAAGGATTCATGTCTTATATAAGTATTCTAAGCTAAAGTATTGTAGCTCTTTTTTTTATGGACAGAGCTACAAAGATGTCTCATTAAATAACACTCTTGGGATTTATACATATTTTCCGCTATTTAACTGCTATCTTTGTTTAATATATAAATTTTTTCTTTCTCTGCCATTCAGCTGACATTTCTACAATGTCTAATTAAATAATTGTAACCCTTTTTCTTAATAATGACAAAATTAAATTGTGGAGGGTAGAATGGTATCGGTAAAAATGTGATCCCAGCAAATGCAATAAATCCCGAAAAACTTGATCCGGATGAACTTTTTTACCAAACAATTCAAACATTATGCACTTTACAGAATTCAAATTTTGACAACAATGCCAGGATTAGGAATAAAGTGTAATACTACAGTTCTGTAGCGAATAAGGTGTTATAGAAATATCAGTTAAACTTCAGACATTAAAAAGTATGTAGCAATTTACGGAAACAGTTTAATAGCTTATTATATGCATAAAACTTCTGGGTGTGAATCCCTAGGGTTCGGCTTAATTCATTACGAGTAATGGGACCTCTTTGTAGCTCTGTCCATTAAAAAAAGGGGGAGCTACATTATTGTAGCTAGAGTATAGTATAGAGTACTCTCTGTTGCAGTACTCCACATATAAAACACAGATGTATTCCTGTCTTATTGGAGTACTATCCATGTGTAAAAGTTGTTATAAGTGGTGTATAATCTGTTAACTTTAATTGATGTGAAATATAGCTTTCTGTATATTAATCATTAGTCAGAACTATGTCTAAAAAATGAGTTTGTACAGTTTATAACAATTTTTTGTATAATGAACTAATTATTAAATGGAATCCTGGTCTTACATAGACTTTCATATCTAAGGTGAAACCTATACTATAGTATAGATTATTTACACATATTTCAGCTCAAGGAAGAAATACAAACTGACCATTTTGAAAGCAAGGTTGTTCAGATGGTAAAGTCTTTGAAGGCAATGCCATGGGGCAATGCGTCAGAGTTTCCGAAGCATGGCAGATACAACATGACACTACTGCATCTGGCAGCTTCTTTAGGGTACCAGAATCTCGTACACACTCTTGTTGTCTGGAGGTAAATAACTAGTTCCTCAGGCATAGAAATGTTTGCTTGTGGTCTTTTTTTAGAAGCCGAAACTGAATTTTTTGCAATTTTAAGACGCAAAACTTCTTTTCACCAAATCAGTCTTTAAAAATGATAAATGTAGACTACAGTTACAACAAAATTAAATTCTTTTGATTTATCATTAATTTAATTTGATGATGATCTGTAATTGTTTGTTTTCAAAGCTATAAGGATTGCATGAATAAATTAAATCATTTCTTTTGTAAGCAAAATTCTGCCTTACTCCTGTACCAGCAGGTGCAATTTTCAAGTTTGCAGATGCATTTTGCGTCTTAAAGCATTCTTTAATTTTGAACCCTGGTTCCTCATTATAGCAATTTTCTTAAAAGCCTCATTACATATACATAATAAGTAAAACTTATATATATTATATATAAGTTTTACTTCCTCGATCTCATTATTCATCTGACCACATGCAGCTCGATGGATAATTTTGATCTCAGAAATAAAACAGGAATTTGTTTATTACTGTTTTGTAACATTTTGACATCACTTTGTTTACTAAACAATATTAGAAACTAATGCTAATTTTACCCACTGATTCGAAGAAGAGAAGGGTATACTGTTTAGCTCTTGTCTGTTCATCTGTCTGTCCAGTTGTCTGTAAATAACGAAAAATTCTCATCCATGTTTTCAAAGAAACTATAGCATTTAGAAGCCTGATATTTTGCATATTGCTTTATTCTATAGCGCCATATAGCGATTTCATGGACCTTGGTCATCTACTTCCAGTTTACCAAATACTTTTTGTCCGGGGTATCACTGATGAGCATTAGCTCACAGATTCACTTGTTATCCATATCTTGTTTGTAAAGTTTTGAAACTGACAATAATTAAAGGTCTCGGCATGAGTGAGAATAAATCACTTTAATTATTTTATTTAAGTTATTTTATTTAAACATAATAGACAAGTCTATGGTTGAACAAGAGATGGTACAGAGCATCATACAATGCCAATGATTTGTAAAAACTATTTCTCTTATGACAAAAACTGAAATGTCATTTGCTTGGCCTAATTTTGCAGCACGGATGTTATTCCGTGCTATAACAGTATAACGATGTGTAAATTGTAATAACATATGAACAATGTTCTTACATAAATTTGGAAATTTAATGATCATCACGAAAATTCATCAAGAACATTTTTTTACTCCCTGTAAAGTATTTTTCTGATTGCATGGATGCATAGTTTTGCATTGTATACAATATTTTTTATAGTCTCACATTTTTGTATTAGGCTAAATCTTTTGTTTGACACTACCAACAAACAGACTAAAAATATGAGACTAAATGGTTGAGCTTTTCTTGAAGTGTTTTATTAATCTTGAGTAGTTGTCATTATTGATGTTCTAATTGCAGGACAGACAATGCTTCCTGGGTTCTAGATTGTGAAGTAGACTCTCATGCCTTAGATGACATGTCTTGCACACCTTTGGTTAGTAATTATTATTATTATTTTAGTTAGAATAAACTTGAGGACTTTTTAGTATAATTAATCAATAAAATTACAATTAGTTTGAAATATTTATCCAGATTTTTTTTTTTTGCCAAACAAACTTGAAAAGTTGAATGAATGGTCCTGGTTTGAATAAATTGTTATCAATGAAAATGACTGCTGTCATAGGCAATAGGTGCATAGCATAGCAATACAATACAGTAGTCCCCCTCTTATAAGACCACCCCATCTGAGTCAAGAAAGTGGTCTTATAATGGTGGTGGTCTTTCTTGAGGGGATATATGAAGGTTTATAGAGCTTGGTTGGTTGATTAGCAACAAGAACTGTGAAGTGATCGAGAATCACACAAAATAAATATTTGTATTTTATTATTAAGTAGTATAAATAAAAATAAAAAAAATTCATGCAGTTTTTATCTGTTAAAAACAAGTAATGATAATATAACAATTCCAAGTCTTCTTAACAGTGAATGTTTCTGTTCCTGTTTCATCTGCATTATCATAGTTTTTATCACTTGTATTATCTGCCCAGGTTCCACTTCGTAGTTAATTAAGGTACCTTTTAGTATGGAAAAATCCAGGTTTTTCTCTGTTTCCACTTTCAAAAGTTGTTGTCAATTTTGACATCGTTAGTTGTAAATATTGATTTAGATTATGTTGGTACATTGTATTATTATCTCCTTGTTAAATATTTCAGTCTTCTTTTAATAAACCAGATTTCTGTAATGCAGAAATCAAACTGATCTACAATATCCTACTTGCTTTCGTGTTTAATCCAGCTTAAATATCTTTCTTTTACACGTTTTCGACATTTTGTTTACCGGTTGTTGAACTATTTCTGAACTGGTTTACGATAATAAATCCAAATCTCGTTCTATTCGAGACTTCCAAAATAAACCTCCGGTCAGTGAAAATGGTCGTTCGTGAGGGGAATTTACGTTGTTGTGTCAAAAAAACATGGTCGCTGGTCGTGTTTGAGGGGTGGTCGTTCGCGAGAGGTAATTTTACGTTAGAAACACTTAATGCATCAGGGTTTTGGTCGGATAAAGCAGGTGGTCGCTGGCGAAGGGATCGTATAAAATGGGGACTACTGTACCACATTTCAAAGCCACCCTTCAATCAAAAACTTTACCATAGTAAACAAAAATATCCTGTCCAGAGATTGACCGGAACAGTTTCTTATTTCGTATATGTTATGTTTTTTGTCAGTCGAGATCTACTGGGATTTTATTCATTGCTTTCACTTAATTAAAGATAATAAAAGGTGCAGTGTTTCAGAGAAAAGACATTCAATGCAATATGTTGTTTAATACAAGTATTAAAAAATACAATGCCTTAAGTTACATTAGAGACATGGCAGAGCTCATTTTTGTTCTTTCTTACAGAAGGATGAGGGTTCTTTATTGGGTACTCCAGCTTCCTCCCCTAATATAAACTGGATGCCACGAAATAGCTAAAAAATTGCTGAAAGTGGCATTATACACCATTGAAACAAACAAAAAGAACATTTTTAATCCTTTTCTTTAAAGAAATATACTCCTTTCCTTCATTTCATTAAAATTGTAAGTTTTGTAATAATAGGTTTGGGCTTGTGCTAAAGGTCACAGTTCAACAGTACAGTTCCTTTACCACTGGAATCCACATTCAATACATATCCTGACCATGGACAAGTTATCTCCCTTGAAAGTGGCTCAAAAATTTGGTCATATGAATATTGTGTCAGAGCTTTCTTCACTGGCAGCTAGAAGGAATAGCCTGTCTTCCCCTACAAAGCATATAGAATCTCCTGTTCTTTCTGCCAATAAGATGGAAGATAAATGTGTGTTCAAGTCACCCAATTCTGTTTTGGGGAGTCTGCATATAGATATTCCAGGCCAGTATGTTCAGCCATCGAAAAGCAATATATCATTAAGACCTACAATAAAGCACTCCATCCAGAATGGAACTAGTCGTCGTAAACTTGCTAAGCATTTCTCCATAGATTGCACTCCTGAGGACATGAGCTTTAACCTTTCTAGTCATTATGAAAGACCAGTTCGTGAAACAAACTCTGAGCCCAGGCTGTGTTCTGTGTCTAGTGCTTTAACAAGTGCGAAAAATCCAATGCTTTATAATCCTGGACGAGATCTGACCTCTCCAGACATACTGATAAACCCAGAGGAAGACCACAAAGTAGCTATGGACCATGCTCAGACTCCCTCGGTCCATGTGACAGGTACTTCCTGTGTAGAGATGGATACAGGTAATTATGTTGTTCTTGCATTGACAAGATTTTAGTGCATTGTGGATATTTTTATGAATGCATCTAACCCAATTTTATCATTTTACAATACAAGATTAACAGCTATATATAGCATCTTTCTTTAAGATATTGATCAAAATCTTCTTCTGAGACCTCATGACATGACAGGTATGTAAGGCATCATGTAACGACAGGGGAAACCCGATTACTCAACAGGTATGTAAGGCATCATGGCATGACAGGTGAAACCTGATGACACTACAGGTATGTAAGGCATCATGGCATGACAGGTGAAACCTGATGACACTACAGGTGGGTAAGGCGTTATGGCATAACAGGTGAGACCTCTTGCATGACAGGTATGTAAGCTTAAATGGTATAACAGGTGAGACCTGATGACACTACAGGTGGGTAAGGCATCATGGCACGACAGGTGAGACCTGATGACACGACAGGTATGTAGGGCATCATGGTATAACAGGTAAGACCTGTTGACACTACAGGTGGGTAAGGCATCATGGCAGGACAGGTGAAATCTGATGACACGACAGGTATGTAAGGCATCTTGGTAAAACAGGTGAGACCTGATGACACTACAGGTGGGTAAGACATCATGGCATTACAGGTGAGACCTGATGACACTACAGGTATGTAAGGCATTATGGCATAAGAGGTGAGACCTGATGACACTACATGTGGATATAGCATCATGGCATGATAGGTGAGACCTGATTACACTGCAGGTGGGTAAGGCATCATAGCATGACAGGTGAGACCTGATTACACTGCAGTTGGGTAAGACATCATGGCATGACAGGTGAGACCTGATGACACTACAGGTATGTAAGGCATTATGGCATAAGAGGTGAGACCTGATGACACTACATGTGGATAGGGCATCATGGCATGATAGGTGAGACCTGATTACACTGCAGGTGGGTAAGGCATCATAGCATGACAGGTGAGACCTGATGACATTTAAGACATTATAGATTGACAGGTGAGACATGCACATGTGTTGAGACCTTATTACAACAAAATTTTTAATCTTACAAACATAAAGAAAAACATTTAGATAGATTGCTATGCTGCATCATCTATTCTTATTTTCACTATAGTATATACATAAGTTTTGTATGTATTCTGTCATTGTATATGATACAACATCCTTTAGTTGTGATTACCTCCCTTACCTGGGTTGTTGACAGTAATATAGATACTAATCATTATCATAATGATTTCAAGGGTTTGGTGTGTGGATAATCTGTGATAACGAAGGAAAGAATTCGGTAGCTGAGGTTTATGGTAGACCACTGTAAGGTCTTTTATCTAACTGGGCTTTTTATGACCATTTCCATGTAACCTAGGTTTTAACTTTGTAACCAGGATTTTAACCTTGTAACCTGGCTTTTAAAATTGTAACCAGGGTTGTAACCTTGTAACCTGGGTTTTAACATTGTAACCAGGGTTTTAACCTTGTAACCAGGATAATAACCTTGTAACCAGGGTTTTAACCTTGTAACCAGGGTTTTAACCTTGTAACCTGGGCTTTAACCTTGCAACCAGGGGTTTAACCTTGTAACTTGGGTTTTAACCTTTTTACCAGGGTTTTAACCTTGTCACCAGAATTTTAACCTTGTAACATAGGTTTTTACTTTGTAACCAGGGTTTTAACCTTGTAAGCTGGGTTTTAACCTTGTAACCAGGGTTTTAACTTTGTAACCAGGGTTTTAACTTTGTAACGTAAGTTTTAACTTTGTAACCAGGGTTTTAACCTTGGAACCAGGGTTTTAACCTTGTAACCAGAGTTTTAACTTTGTAACCTGGGTTATAACTTTGTAACCATGGATTTAACCTTGTAACTAGGGTTTTAACCTTGTAACTAGGGTTTTAACCTTGTAACCAGGGTTTTAACCTTATAACCTGGGTTTTAACCTTGTAACATAGGTTTTTACTTTGTAACCAGGGTTTTAACCTGTAAGCTGGGTTTTAACCTTGTAACCAGGGTTTTAACTTTGTAACCAAGGTTTTAACTTTGTAACGTAGGTTTTAACTTTGTAACCAGGGTTTTAACCTTGTAAGCTGGGTTTTAACCTTGTAACCAGGGATTTAACTTTGTAAACAGGGTTTTAACTTTGTAACCAGGGTTTTAACCTACATAACATAGGTTTTTACTTTGTAACCAGGGTTTTAACCTTGTAAGCTGGGTTTTAACCTTGTAACCAGGGTTTTAACTTTGTAACCGGGGTTTTAACTTTGTAACGTAGGTTTTAACTTTGTAACCAGGGTTTTAACCTTGTAAGCTGGGTTTTAACCTTGTAACCAGGGATTTAACTTTGTAAACAGGGTTTTAACTTTGTAACCAGGGTTTTAACCTTGTTACCCGGGTTTTAACTTTGTAACCAGGGTTTTAACTTTGTATCTGGGGTTTTAACTTAATATCCAGGGTTTTAACCTTGGAACCAGGGTTTTAACCTTTTAACCAGAGTTTTAACTTTGTAACCTGGGTTTTAATTTTGTAACCATGGATTTAACCTTGTAACTAGGGTTTTAACCTTGTAACTAGGGTTTTAACCTTGTAACCAGGGTTTTTACCTTATAACCTGGGTTTTAACCTTGTAACCAGGGTGTTAACCTTGTTACCAGAATTTTAACTGTGTAACCTGGGTTTTAACTTTGTAACCATGGATTTAACCTTGTAACTAGGGTTTTAACATTGAAACCAGGGTTTTAACCTTGTAACTTTTTCTGTATATAATGAGTAGATATATACTTAACATAAACCTGACATGTTAAATAATCACTAAATAATTAGAACACCAAATCACCAAATTAGAGAAAAATAAATAACATCAATAACTTATTTATGTCTAAGTAGAAAGTAACAAATTTATTTTGGAGACTTTCCAGTACTTAACACAGCAGTCTCCATCTTTTCATCATAAAATAGTTCTCCAAAATGTTCAAGATCATTTCTGATTGAAAGTAAGTTTAAGTTGAGGGTGAATTTTCTCATTCTGTTTGGGGGGCCTCAGTGGCCGAGTGGTTAAGGTAGTTCGTCTACTATTGATCACATGTTCTGTCAACATTGAGATTGCGAGTTGGAGTATCATTGCGGTAAGGGTGTACACGACTCCGATCTTAATTGACAAGGATTGCCAGTTTTCCTATCCATGGTCAAGGGTTTTCTCTGGGTACTCCGACTTCCTTCCCCAGTAGAACTGGATGCCATGATTGCTGAAACGGTATTAAACATCATTCTGTCCTTATTGTCACCAAATTTATTTCTAAACAAAACATTAAAATAGAAGTGCCACCATATAGTTGTTGTTCATTGTTGACATTTATAGAACTCTTAATTAATAATTGTTAACTGAACTGGTTCGTTTACAATGAAGGGTTGAGTGTAAACATTTTCTTTTTTCTGACCCCTTACGTTGATCAGTGTTGATTATGACCTGCAATTTATTACATCGCCAAAGTCCTGTGTTGAAGTCTCGATTTTTGATATAACAAAATTTGTGTGCTTATGTCATGTATGTCAAGGTACAATTAGCTGTTTCTTTAACCCATGGAGCCTTTATTGTATTACAGATTAACCAAGGGAGCCTTTATTATTAAAAATACACCAAACACTTGTTATCATAATGAAATGTTCAAGTTTGATTGTGGTGTTATTAACAGTTTGAAGTGTGTGCATGATAATAATTTTTAGATGCAGACGACATCATGTCAGAGGGTGATTTCTCTTCGAGTCCTGGGAGTCCATTCATTGATGTTGAGCGTTTGTCATCAGATGAGGATGACCATGGGACTAGAATAAGAACTGACAGATTGTCAATAAGTAAGGGATAACTACACTGTTGTCATGGTATCTGTGTTTATTGTACTATTGGAAACTATAATGACATTATTTGGGGGTTTTTTTTGCTTTCTTTTGGGTTGGTTAATTATATAAATTTGTTGACTTGTAATTGCTCTTCTAATAGGTTATTTTTGTTCCCTTTTAACTGCTCTTCTAATTTTTTTTTACTTTTAAACACTGTTTTATTTGTTTATGACTTGTTCTCCTGTTTCATCGTAACAGAAATATGATTCATAAATTGTGCATTTCGTGTAGTTTAGCTATCTTAACTATTAACTATTTTAATTGCTGATGGTTAGACATCTACTAACAGTCAACACTGTATTTCTGAGTTTGAACCTTCCTTCAAAAAAGTATTCTCAACCCCAACCTTATTTGACAAGGATTGCTTGGCCTAGTTTTTCTTATAAAGGTCAACTCTTCTTACTGACGCTGCAATAATGTAGCTTCATTGAGATTAAACTTTATCTCGATGAAAATAAAAAAAAAAAATGAAGCTACATTATTGTATTATTCTTAAATGGCTTAATAAAGGATAGACTTTGTTATACGCCTTATAATGGCAGAAAGTGTTACAAATCAACAAAATAATTCAAATATACTGTATGTTTAATCTTTTATATGAATGTTCCTGTTAAATTACTTTAATATATTTCTATTTCTTTGTTAATTGTTATGTTATGTTTCCATGGATTTCATTCATTGCTCTGTATAGATGTCCTTTAATGAAAATAGTGTTTGATATAATTATAGATGGTGATAGCAGTGAGGATGCTAAAAGACAGATGGTGAATCTGGCTCAGCAGATCATTGCTGCCATGCCAATGAGAATTAAACTGTCTCCTAGCCGTGTAGAGGATGCTGCTGAATTTGCTGCTCGGGAGAGAAGCAGTTCATACAGCTCATTACCCTCTCAGCCATCGCCTCATGCATCATCTTATGAAGAGGATTCTGGGATATCTACTCCTATGGGTGATGGCTTTGCTTTTGATGAATACCGGTATTTAGTTTTATCGTGCTGTAAATTATCATTTCCTACATATTTTAAATTAAATATGTGTTGAAGTGCAAACATTATTCTTAAGTTTTCCTGTCAAAGGTCAAGGCTTTTCACCTTCCTGTCAAAGGTCGGGGCTTTTCACCTTCCTCTCGAAGGTCAAGGCTTTTCACCTGGTATCTGGCTTTTCTCCACAATAAATATCCAATATCTGAATTATTGCTGACAGTGGTGTTAAAACTCATTGAAAGACATGGAACAAAAATTTAATTTAATAAAATTTCAGGACTAAATGAAGAGAATTTTTATTTCCATATTTTATAAAGGTGCCACTGGTATAAAAGTTAATTGTGGTCCATCTTTAATTAGGAATCAATACACAACAGGTGAAATGGTCAAAAAAGGAATGTAAAAACATGCTAAAATGGCAATTCATTGCTTACTGTCATCAATCCATTTGGCAGTTTCCCTACCACTAAGGTCGTGGGCTTTCTCTGGGTACTCCAGGCTTCCTTACCTAATAAAAACTGGAGGCCATGATGTTGCTGAAAAATTGCTGAAAGGAACATTAAACAATATTCAACAAACAAACAATCAATCCATTAAAATAATAAAGAATGGATTGAATTTCATTGGTCTGTTTGTATTTACTGTGTAAATTTTCAGATATTCAGATTTAGGAACACCAGCTTCATCGCTGAATAGCCCAGAGTCCACATGCATGCAAAGTCCTTACAGTCCCTATGATTTTAAGTTGGATTCGCCACCTCCAACGACTGAAGAGTTCACAGAATATTTCAATGCTCCAGCTACATTTATGGAAAAAGATTTCTCTTTGTTAACATTATCAGGTCAGTTTTGTACGGAATAAATGCTGCTATAAAACAGTAAGATTTCTGTGTTTACAATATATGGGATGTTTGTACCACCATTAACAAAGAGTTCACTAAATGATTCGCTTCTTAAACAGAACTAGGATCACTACTGACAAAAGACAAGACAAGGTTTTATTTAATTTTTATACTATAACCAACAAAAATTAAAACAGAAAAAAGGAAGAGAGATTATAAAAAACTGGATTAATGAATTAAATGCTACACTAGAAATTATACTTTAAATATAGGAATGAAATATATTAAGACAAAGTGAAAAACAGTCAAGTAGTGGCATGACTTGTATTACATACGAACAGTCAAGTAGTGGCATTACTTCTATTACATACAAACAGTCAAGTAGTGGCATTACTTCTATTACATACAAACAGTCAAGTAGTGGCATGACTTGTATTACATACAAACAGTCAAGTAGTGGCATTACTTCTATTACATACAAACAGTCAAGTAGTGACATGACTTGTATTACATACGAACAGTCAAGTAGTGGCATTACTTCTATTACATACAAACAGTCAAGTAGTGGCATGACTTGTATTACATACAAACAGTCAAGTAGTGGCATTACTTGTATTACATACAAACAGTCAAGTAGTGGCATTACTTCTATTACATACAAACAGTCAAGTAGTGGCATTACTTGTATTACATACAAACAGTCAAGTAGTGGCATGACTTGTATTACATACAGTCAAGTAGTGGCATGACTTGTATTACATACAAACAGTCATGTAGTGGCATGACTTGTATTACATAAAAACAGTCAAGTAGTGGCATTACTTGTATTACATACAAACAGTCATGTAGTGGCATGACTTGTAATACAAAAAAACAGTCAAGTATTGGCATTACTTGTATTACATACAAACAGTCATGTAGTGGCATGACTTGTATTACATAAAAACAGTCAAGTAGTGACATGACTTGTATACATACAAACAGTCAAGTAGTGGCATTACTTCTATTACATACAAACAGTCAAGTAGTGGCATGACTTGTATTACATACAAACAGTCAAGTAGTGGCATTACTTGTATTACATACAAACAGTCAAGTAGTGGCATTACTTCTATTACATACAAACAGTCAAGTAGTGGCTTGACTTGTATTACATACAAACAGTCAAGTAGTGGCATTACATGTATTACATACAAACAGTCAAGTAGTGGCATGACTTGTATTACATACAAACAGTCAAGTAGTGGCATTACTTCTATTACATACAAACAGTCAAGTAGTGGCATGACTTGTATTACATACAAACAGTCAAGTAGTGGCATTACTTGTATTACATACAAACAGTCAAGTAGTGGCATTACTTGTATTACATACAAACAGTCAAGTAGTGGCATTACTTGTATTACATACAAACAGTCAAGTAGTGGCTTGACTTGTATTACATACAAACAGTCAAGTAGTGGCATGACATGTATTACATACAAACAGTCAAGTAGTGGCATGACTTGTATTACATACAAACAGTCAAGTAGTGGCATTACTTCTATTACATACAAACAGTCAAGTAGTGCCATGACTTGTATTACATACAAACAGTCAAGTAGTGGCATTACTTGTATTACATACAAACAGTCAAGTAGTGGCATTACTTCTATTACATACAAACAGTCAAGTAGTGACATGACTTGTATTACATACAAACAGTCAAGTAGTGGCATGACTTGTATTACATACAAACAGTCAAGTAGTGACATTACTTGTATTACATACAAACAGTCAAGTATTGGCATGGCTTGTATTACATACAAACAGTCAAGTAGTGGCATTACTTGTATTACATACAAACAGTCAAGTATTGGCATTACTTGTATTACATACAAACAGTCAAGTATTGGCACGGCTTGTATTACATGCAAAGCACTAACAGTGAAAAACAGTAAAGTAGTGGCATGACTTGTATTACATGCAAACAGTCAAGTAGTGATATGACTTGTATTATGACTTGTATTACATGCAAAGCACTAACAATAAAAAACAGTCAAGTAGTGGCATGACTTGTCTTACATGCAATGCACTAACAGTTAAAAACAGTCAGTTAGTGGCATGACTTGTATTACATGCAATGCACTAACATGGCACTCACTATACAGATGAGAACTTACACATACATACAAATATTAGCCACACAATCAATGCAAACAAACAAAGTGTAAAAAGACTCAAAGGCTGCGACTACGATGAGCAGCTACAAACTAAGGGTAATTTTAACTAAAACACAAATAAGCAAACTGTTTCAATATTAACAAAACAACAGTAAAGCTGAGGCAGAAATTCAGCTTTGGGTACCAGTAGCATGACTTGCCATTCCAAGAATTTATTAAACTTCTGAATTGTAAAAAAGATTATTCATTTTGGAAATGGTCTGGCAAGTCATTCTTTGTTTTAGCTGCAAAATATTTTAAATGAGTTTAGACCATACCTTGTTACTGAGATGATTTGACATATGTTGTCATAAGAGAATGGCAGGTCAGGGGTTTTCTCTGCGTACCATGATATAGCTGAAAAATTGCTGAAAATGGCATTAAACATCATTCAAACAAACAAACAAACATAACAGAATCGGTGGACATTAGATCACAATGCAGTCAGTCGTTGTGTTATACAACTTGTTATCCAGTAATTATAAAATAAATTACAAATAATCTTTAAATATAAACTTAAAGTATGTTGACTTAAGGTAAAACAATATATTTAATTAGAATTATTAATTCATTGCTGTATTTTTTGTTCGAAAAATAAATTTAAACAGTGACTTCAATTGTGGGTCCGATACCTGAATAAAAATTCTGTCATTATTCTGATCTTTCTTTGTTTAGACCAAGAACAACGCAAACTCTACGAGGCAGCTAAAATTATACAGAAAACTTACAGGAAATTCCGAAATAAACAACAAATGACCCAACAGCAAAAAGAAATGGAGGCAGCTATACTTATACAGAAATACTACAGACGTTATAAGCAGGTGTGTGAACCTACAAGAGTTGTATCCCATTCAAGAAATAATATAGAAATAATTTTCAAATGCCATCTTTTATGAAATTGCAAAACTGATTCAAGCCATATTGTACGTGAAAGTT
Organism: Limnoperna fortunei; assembly: GCA_944474755.1. Taxonomy (NCBI): domain Eukaryota; kingdom Metazoa; phylum Mollusca; class Bivalvia; order Mytilida; family Modiolidae; genus Limnoperna; species Limnoperna fortunei. The sequence goes on along the minus strand of OX104122.1, from coordinate 58,290,650 downwards.
TATCGTTTGGTTCTCTTAAAAGTTTATGCCTGCTTATTTGATAAAAAATCCATGATAATTGGAGGAATTAAGTTAACCTAGAAACCTATTATAGGAAAATGTTATTATAGCTTCCTATCTGGAACTATTGAACCAGTTGCAACCAAACAGCAAGATTCATTACATGGTCTCAACAAAGATAAAGTTATTTTTGCCAGTAGAAAATTGAAAATTACACAACTTAGTTTAACACAATTGAAGTCAGGTGAGCAATACAGGTCGTTGAGAGCCTCTGGTTTGTAAAACACATTTTGTAATGATGGGAGGTTACTAGAAATAATTGACTTATAATGATAGTAACTGTTTTTTATCAGTTGAGATATTTTTTCTCACCCAATAAGGAATAGAAATATATCCCGACTTCCTGTTGGCGATGTATCATTGCTAACCAGGCAAGATGGCTTATTATGGCCTACTTCCATGAATTTAGCTGAAATACTGCTTGCTGAACATTAAGCAACTTCAATCAAACAACCTTGCGATGTCATAGTTACTTATGTATGCGCAAGTCCTTGCCCCATAAATGATAAAATATTAGCTTTGTTGTGTTTGTTTAGTCGGCCTCTTTAACATGTAACAACATATCTGTGCTTCCACAACTCAATTTTTGCCACAGTAGCATCAAAGTGGACATGTTTATACACAATTGTAAACTATTTTCAGGGTAGATAACACTGTTTGGTGTACAGAGTGGAAGATTTCTTTTGTCTTGAACTTGGCTGATCCTCGCTGGAGATTTTTTCACTTTACTAGCCTGCATGTAGTTTATACCATCAAACTTGTCACAATTTGCCAAGCTTCAAAATGGATAGTCATTTACAATGGCTCATATCCAATAATAGCTATTTTGTCATTGGTATTGACCTGTCTTGTCTACTTGTTAGATCCTTTATATCTGTATAGTAATTAGAATAAAAGGTTTCTTATAGGATTAAACACTGGGTTTTAGGAAGTTATCAATGTGTAAACTCCGGCGACTCACTCACAAACTAAATAAAGTCCGAAGGACTTTATGTCAAGTTTGTGAGGGAGTCGCCGGAGTTTACACATTGATAATTTCCTAAAACCCAGTGTTTAATCCTTATAATTCTGTGAAATAATCGTTGGGATTTTTAAAACAGCAAAAACAGTTACAGAAACCCATCTAGACCTTAAACGTACCTAGGACGGAAAGCGTAGGGATATGCAAAACATAGTACTGAAGGAATTGCTGTTCTGTAGAATATTGATAGGAAAAAAACTAAATGAAACACTAAATTGTATTTATATTATATTTTATTTGAAATCTCAATCAATTTAATTGGAAATAATTGGGGAAAAGAAAACACTGTCCCCTCTCCCTGACGATACGATAGGAGGACACCATCTTGTTTACATTGGATACTGGAAGTAGTCCGCTCAAAAGAAATATCGATATATAAATTATCTGAGAAGACGCCATTTAAGTGTTTTTATCCAATCAAAGCACCTAATATAAATAAATTACAGCATGAATAGAATTATTTCTTTGTAGCTATACATTTCTAGGTAGTTTATGTTTCTGCAGTAGAACTCTAAATTAATTATAAATATTCTTTCTTCTTAAAATTTCAGTATGCATATTATAAGAGGATGACACAGGCAGCAGTCTTAATACAGAGTCAGTTCAGAAGTTATTATGCTCAGAAAAGATTCAAGAAAAGTCGTGATGCTGCCGTAGTGATTCAGAACCAGTACCGAACTTACAAGGAACATGAACGTCTCAAGAAGGGAGGCAATAAGTCAGTAATTATACAACAACGTTACAGGTAAACAAAAATATTAATGAGTTTGCAGTTTACTTATTTTCTCAGAATCGTAACTTGACTAAATATTTTTAGGTATCTGGATGTGTTGATTATTTTGTTGCCATTTATTCGTAAGATTTCTTTTATCTTTAATGTAACTGATACAAGAACAAGTTCCTTCAATTTATTTAACATGTTCTGTTACATCAATTAAGTGGAATTCTAGTGTGAGATCCTTCAAATGCTTTTTTAACAAGCCTCTATTTAAATATTCAATAACATATCATCCTGATGTGTATTATATGTTATTCTGGTCTTAGACAGGGTATATAATGTCACATTCACGGCTTAGGATTTATATTCCATGAGCCGTGAATGTGACATTATATACCCTGTCTAAGACCGGAATATCTATTATATTATAGCTCACATCTTAAATTATGAATATTTTACGGGAAACACAAATATTTAAGAAAGAAATAGGTCTATGTAGCGTAAATTTTTGTGGATATGTGATAAAGTTATCCGTATTTGTTTGGAAAATATACATTTTAAGAGAGCGCATAATATTTTAAAAAAATGCATTTTTATTAATAATTTTTATAACACAAAATTACACTCTGGAATTGGACAAATTACGTTATTATTGATAAAATCAAAATATATTCAATAAATATTGTCCCTTATGGCACCCCATCATTACTTCTATGACGCTTAGACGATCGAGGCCCATTCGGGATTTATAACTGAAGTTTATATAAAAACAAACTATATTTTTGTTGAACATTAAATTAATAAAAATAAGAAACATTATTATATATTAAATAACAGCGAAAATTTATCTTTTTTAAATATTAATGGTCTTCTATTCAATAAATAACCCAATTGTATCCTTAAACTGGGAAGTGTCAAGGTAAAAGTTTGCGAAGCACCAAATTCAATATCGGTGGAGCTTGTATTGGTTTTGATTGATGTGTGGATGTCGACGTTGATAAGTGAATTAAAATAAGAAAACTAGTTATTGACGGTAATGTCATTTTGATGGCATTAGAATGAATATCATTGGATTTTGGACGATGGAAATCAAAATGAATATCAACGGATTTTGACGATGTCTTGACTGAAGAGTGCATGATGATGCAGTGTAGGTACATATTTATTAACTTTTAGTGCGCTTTAGATCAAGTTTCTCGTTTGTTGTTTTGTGCATTGGCACACTTTTATAGAGGACACAAAAAATCATACAGGATTTGTGACCTGACTGAGACTGACATTATTGACCCAAAACGACCCCCCTTTTTCCGTGTCTTCTATCGCTGATATTTGAGTAGATTTGTTTCTTAATTTACTTCCCTCCTGTTATTTAAACAAATATATTACATATCATTTTATTTACTTCGTTTAAAACATGTTCGGGTTAGACATTGTTTCATTTTGTTACTTTTTCAATCGAAGCGGAACGAAGGCGGCCATGATGGTTTGTTTTCCCCAGGGGCCCCATACGGGATAAAAATATGCTTTATGTATACGGCTGTAGACGTATTCAAGATTTTTATGTGAGCTATAATATAAAGGATATTTATTTTGACCTTCATTTCATAAAAAGTTTGTCAACACTGCAATATTTGTTGTTAGTTGCAAGGCTCCAGCCAACATTTTAGTCCAGAAAATTTTTTCACAACATATTTGTTCATGTGCAATTGTGTCACATTTTTAGAACTTTATCATACTGCATGCAACGAACCGAAACATTTCAGAAATTTATGACACTTGGTAGGAATGAAGGACACCATATGCAGTTGTGCATATGGAGAGGAAATTATGATACAATATTTTTTTTATAGGAATTATTCCTCCTTTAAACGTAAATTTTCTTAAAATATAGATATGAAACAACTTGTTTGTGCTTCTACTAAGAAACTACTGATCACACTTTTAAGTATGTGAGAGTGTGGGGTACGTGAGCATGCTCACTAAGGCTCTTTAATTTATGATCGATGCAAAATAACAAAAAACATGTACCGTATTAAATTTCGAATAATAAAACGCATCATTTTTTCTTGACTAAAACCTGTCTGTATTTATGTTTACAGAAGTCACTATCAGAGGCTACCAAAGCATGTTGGCCGTAACACAGATGGCCAGATTGTACAGATAGTCCCAGAAGGTGTTGATAGGTAGGACATAATAGTTAACATTCCATTACTGCTTGTTTGTTTGAGGTTTACTGCAACAATCAGCGATTTACAATTGTATCAAGGGAACTATTTTGTATTGGGGAGGAAGTAAGAGTCCCATTGTTTGTCAGAAATACTGGCTATCCTTGTACAGTAATGTTGGTGAAACCAAGTCAGGCTTAAACTTGACCATATTGTTGACATGCCAGTTATTTGAATCGTGAAAAAATTTCCCAATGGTTGGGTATGAATGGAAAGTCTGTTTAAGCAAATATGTGAAAAGCCCTTTGTAGTGGAACATAGCAGACAATGATATATTAAGGTTTACTGTATTTTAATGGGAAGAACAGTTTTACTGTCAAAAAAGGTGTCATTTCTTCATAAGCTCATTTGATCGAAATTCTGCAAGAAAAATAATATAAATAATATGCATGTAAGCAACAATTATTTGGCATGTGAATATGTTGACAAAATGTTTTCAGTATAATATTATGCATGTCATTTTTGTCATCTCAAAGGTAACATTATTAACTATAACGCATTGCCATATACAGTTATAGCGTTGACTGCAGGTAGATATCAAACGTTTAAGGTCCTTAATAATTATTTAAAACTAAGTCCTGTATAATAAAACATTGATCCTGATAATTGTCTCCACCTAATTGGATTGCTAGTGAGTTGTCACAATAAACAGATGTCACTTTCATTTTATCATGTAATAAAACTCATCCAAAATCAAGGTCAAGGTAAAATACTTGTCAGAAGGTTCCATCAAGGTCAAGTCAAACCAGTATCAAAGAGTTTTTGCCAATTTGCAGCATTCACTTGAATCATGAGACTACTTAAACATATGGAACTTCCAGCAATGGCCTTGTGACCTTGATTGCCGTTTTGTATTCATAAATGACCTTGAAAGATTGAATAAATGTAGCTTTGAAGTGGTGCATGAACATTTATACAGCATTTGTATAACATTCTAATATGGTTTTGTTTCACTAACAAAGAGAGTGGAAAATTGTTCATGTCAGAAGGGTATGTAGTCAAGTGTTGTCCACATCCTTACTGCTAATTGTTTTTGTTGTTGTATTGTAGTAGAGTAGGATTCTTACATTAATTGTTTGTATTGACAAGGTTCTATTACGGTGTATTTAACCCCCTAGTGGTAAACTACACTATAGAATTCCATGACAAGGTTCTATTACGGTGTATTTAACCCCCAGTAGTAAACTTCACTATAGAATTCCATAGTGACATGGGGAATACATATCAGTAAAAAAATCTTTTTTGTTGTTGATAAGATAATGATGTATGATGTTCTTGCTTTTATAAGAAATGCTCAAAGAAACTACGATTAAAAATGAAATTTTTGAATGTTAAATAACAATTTCTGTGTTATTACTATAACATTCCAAGTCTTGTATATACTCTTTTCATGAACAAATAAATTGTAAAATATTAACTGCTTGATGGGTATGGAAAATCAGTAAACTTTAGGTGTACTGCTGTGTGGAGAAATATAATGAACTGGTACCTGCTGTAAAAGGGGTGGTATCCTCATTGATTACTCCCAGATCAATGAACTGGTACCTGCTGTAATAAGGGTGGTATCCTCATTGATTACTCCCAGATCAATGAACTGGTACCTGCTGTAATAAGGGTGGTATCCTCATTGATTACTCCCAGATCAATGAACTGGTACCTGCTGTAATAAGGGTGGTATCCTCATTGATTACTCCCAGATCACAGTAAACAATGAACTGGTACCTGCTGTAATAAGGGTGGTATCCTCATTGATTACTCCCATATCACAGTAAACAATGAACTGGTACCTGCTGTAATAAGGGTGGTATCCTCATTGATTACTCCCAGATCTTTTAAGTAAACAATGAACTGGTACCTGCTGTAATAAGGGTGGTATCCTCATTGATTACTCCCAGATCTTTTAAGTAAACAATGAACTGGTACCTGCTGTAATAAGGGTGGTATCCTCATTGATTACTCCCAGATCACAGTAAACAATGAACTGGTACCTGCTGTAATAAGGGTGGTATCCTCATTGATTACTCCCATATCACAGTAAACAATGAACTGGTACCTGCTGTAATAAGGGTGGTATCCTCATTGATTACTCCCATATCACAGTAAACAATGAACTGGTACCTGCTGTAATAAGGGTGGTATCCTCATTGATTACTCCCATATCACAGTAAACAATGAACTGGTACCTGCTGTAATAAGGGTGGTATCCTCATTGATTACTCCCAGATCTTTTAAGTAAACAATGAACTGGTACCTGCTGTAATAAGGGTGGTATCCTCATTGATTACTCCCAGATCACAGTAAACAATGAACTGGTACCTGCTGTAATAAGGGTGGTATCCTCATTGATTACTCCCAGATCATTTAAGTAAACAATGAACTGGTACCTGCTATAATAAGGGTGGTATGTTCAATGATTACTTTAGATCACAGTAAACAATGAACTGGTACCTGCTTTTATAAGGGTGGTATCCTGATTGATTACTCCCATATCACAGTAAACAATGAACTGGTACCTGCTGTAATAAGGGTGGTATCCTCATTGATTACTCCCAGATCTTTTAAGTAAACAATGAACTGGTACCTGCTATAATAAGGGTGGTATCCTCATTGATTACTCCCAGATCAATGAACTGGTACCTGCTATAATAAGGGTGGTATGTTCAATGATTACTTTAGATCACAGTAAACAATGAACTGGTACCTGCTGTAATAAGGGTGGTATCCTCATTGATTACTCCCATATCACAGTAAACAATGAACTGGTACCTGCTGTAATAAGGGTGGTATCCTCATTGATTACTCCCATATCACAGTAAACAATGAACTGGTACCTGCTGTAATAAGGGTGGTATCCTCATTGATTACTCCCATATCACAGTAAACAATGAACTGGTACCTGCTGTAATAAGGGTGGTATCCTCATTGATTACTCCCAGATCTTTTAAGTAAACAATGAACTGGTACCTGCTGTAATAAGGGTGGTATCCTCATTGATTACTCCCAGATCACAGTAAACAATGAACTGGTACCTGCTGTAATAAGGGTGGTATCCTCATTGATTACTCCCAGATCTTTTAAGTAAACAATGAACTGGTACCTGCTGTAATAAGGGTGGTATCCTCATTGATTAATCCCATATCACAGTAAACAATGAACTGGTACCTGCTGTAATAAGGGTGGTATCCTCATTGATTACTCCCAGATCATTTAAGTAAACAATGAACTGGTACCTGCTGTAATAAGGGTGGTATCCTCATTGATTACTCCCAGATCACAGTAAACAATGAACTGGTACCTGCTGTAATAAGGGTGGTATCCTCATTGATTACTCCCATATCACAGTAAACAATGAACTGGTACCTGCTGTAATAAGGGTGGTATCCTCATTGATTACTCCCATATCACAGTAAACAATGAACTGGTACCTGCTGTAATAAGGGTGGTATCCTCATTGATTACTCCCATATCACAGTAAACAATGAACTGGTACCTGCTGTAATAAGGGTGGTATCCTCATTGATTACTCCCAGATCTTTTAAGTAAACAATGAACTGGTACCTGCTGTAATAAGGGTGGTATCCTCATTGATTACTCCCAGATCACAGTAAACAATGAACTGGTACCTGCTGTAATAAGGGTGGTATCCTCATTGATTACTCCCAGATCTTTTAAGTAAACAATGAACTGGTACCTGCTGTAATAAGGGTGGTATCCTCATTGATTACTCCCATATCACAGTAAACAATGAACTGGTACCTGCTGTAATAAGGGTGGTATCCTCATTGATTACTCCCAGATCTTTTAAGTAAACAATGAACTGGTACCTGCTATAATAAGGGTGGTATCCTCATTGATTACTCCCAGATCATTTAAGTAAACAATGAACTGGTACCGGCTATAATAAGGGTGGTATGTTCAATGATTACTTTAGATCACAGTAAACAATGAACTGGTACCTGCTTTTATAAGGGTGGTATCCTGATTGATTACTCCCATATCACAGTAAACAATGAACTGGTACCTGCTGTAATAAGGGTGGTATCCTCATTGATTACTCCCAGATCTTTTAAGTAAACAATGAACTGGTACCTGCTATAATAAGGGTGGTATCCTCATTGATTACTCCCAGATCAATGAACTGGTACCTGCTATAATAAGGGTGGTATGTTCAATGATTACTTTAGATCACAGTAAACAATGAACTGGTACCTGCTGTAATAAGGGTGGTATCCTCATTGATTACTCCCAGATCACAGTAAACAATGAACTGGTACCTGCTGTAATAAGGGTGGTATCCTCATTGATTACTCCCAGATCTTTTAAGTAAACAATGAACTGGTACCTGCTTTAATAAGGGTGGTATCCTCATTGATTACTCCCATATCACAGTAAACAATGAACTGGTACCTGCTGTAATAAGGGTGGTATCCTCATTGATTACTCCCATATCACAGTAAACAATGAACTGGTACCTGCTGTAATAAGGGTGGTATCCTCATTGATTACTCCCAGATCTTTTAAGTAAACAATGAACTGGTACCTGCTATAATAAGGGTGGTATCCTCATTGATTACCGGTACTCCCAGATCATTTAAGTAAACAATGAACTGGTACCTGCTATAATAAGGGTGGTATGTTCAATGATTACTGTAGATCACAGTAAACAATGAACTGGTACCTGCTGTAATAAGGGTGGTATCCTCATTGATTACTCCCAGATCATTTAAGTAAACAATGAACTGGTACCTTTAAGGGTATAGTAACCCAAATTAAGTACTAATAAATCTCCCAAAACAGTGTTACATCTCTTAGTAGTATTTACTCAGACTGATAAGCTAGCACATCAGATTTTGTTTGTGGTTTGCATAGTCATTTTGTTTGATGGGTAAAAAACTACCTCAGGCAGACTGATAAGCTAGCACATCATTTTTTTGTTGTGGTTTGCATAGTCATATTTTTTTATGGGTAAATGACTTTACTTTTAAATATATCAAGAATGTCTATTGCAACAAAAGATGGAAAATTTAATCCCTTAAGGGTTATTAAAGAAAAAATAGTCATGTAGTAGACACTCATTAAACAGAGGCCAAAAAATGAAGAATCTTTTCTGGACCCTAAACAAAACCTTTTTTTTGAATAGACTATGTTTGATTGGTGGATTTGATTCCCACAACTGATGCCAGCCACATCATCTGATTGGGTATAATCGTTTCCCACAACTGACATCAAATCATCTGATTGGTCAATTTAATTCCCACAACTGACACATTAATCACTTGTTGCTAGTCACAAAGAACTCCAATAACACAGCTCCACCTGGTGTTTACTGTTTGATATGTTTGTTTGTGCTGTGCTGTGAGTGCATGTTTTTTAAATTGTTGTTGTATTTTTTTTTTCAGAATCATGTAATAACCCTATGGAGGTACTTAATACTATTACATTTTTAGTTTTCTCATTTTCTTAGCAATGTATGCTTCATTCACTCTTTCAGTTTATACAAATGATCAAACCCAGTTTATATTAACATCGGAAGAAATAGCTGATAAGATTTAGTATACTATACTGGTCAGAGAGTAGTTCTCCCCATTAAAGTAACAGAAGAACTTCTTGTATTTTGCTGATTGTGCCCTTATTATTTTCCCATAAAAATTGATAGAAAAGGCTTCATTGAATAGATTTGACTTTCTTTCATCCAAAACAAGCCTGACTGTTTTAAACAAATATTTTTCTGGGAATCATCCAATCAAAACTTTTGATTTCCTCTGTTGTCATGGTTATTGACAAAATTCTTATGAAAAGGTTTTATGGCTCTGGAGCCAGGTTACACATATCATTTTTAAAATACCAAATTTTCACAAAGGTTAGAGTGGCGAGAATTACTTGCAGACAAGAACTACCATGTGACCAGTAAAGTTCAGAATAGACCCCATATCAGTCTCGACATGAGACCATGTGACCAGTAGAGTTTGCACTAGACCCCATATCAGTCTCAACATGAGACCCTGTGACCAGTAGAGTTCAGACTAGACCCCCTGTCAGTCTTGACATGAGACCATGGGACCAGTAGAGTTCAGACTAGACCCCCTATCAGTCTCGACATGAGACCATGTGACCAGTAGAGTTCAGACTAGACCCCCTGTCAGTCTCGACACGAGTCCATGTGACCAGTAGAGTTCAGACTAGACCCCTATCAGTCTCAACAATATTCTGGTACCCTGACGATGATATCCTGATTAGCCTAAGCGGCCTTCGGATATAACGTCAGGTCAGGAGCATTGGATTTCAACTGTGACAGCGTTGAAATTTGACGTTCGGGTATTAGACTAACCATTAAGTGTTATAGATAAGTTCAAGCAAACAGAACGTATTATGACGTCATTCTCTTTATGACGTTCAATGTTTACATTTCTCAGCTGAGTTTTCATTAGGACTTCATAATTTTAAACGTAAAGTTAAAATGTAATTTATATTTAAATTGTATAAAGAAAAGGTATTCCCAGGTTAAAAAAAAAGATTGTCATGTGCATGTAATATTAAATTCCGTCATATTATCAACCAATGAAAATCCTTATATTGGAGGTCCTGACCTGATGTTATATTTGAAGTGAAGCTTGCGTCAAAGAAAAATATTGCACCAGGAGACCAGGTTATCTCAACAAGAGACCATGTGACCAGTAGAGTTCAGACTCGACCCCTATCAGTCTCAACAAGAGACCATGTGACCAGTAGAGTTCAGACTAGACCCCTATCAGTCTCAACATGAGACCATGTGACCAGTAGAGTTCAGACTAGACCCGCTATCAGTCTCAACAAGAGACCATGTTACCAGTAGTGTTCAGACTAGACCCCCTATCAGTCTCGACATGAGTCCATGTGACCAGTAGAGTTCAGACTAGACCCCTATCAGTCTCAACAATATTCTGGTACCCTGACGATGATATCCTGATTAGCCTAAGCGGCCTTCGGATATAACGTCAGGTCAGGAGCATTGGATTTCAACGGTGACAGCGTTGAAATTTGACGTTCGGGTATTAGACTAACCATTAAGTGTTATAGATAAGTTCAAGCAAACAGAACGTATTATGACGTCATTCTCTTTATGACGTTCAATGTTTACATTTCTCAGCTGAGTTTTCATTAGGATTTCATAATTTTAAACGTAAAGTTAAAATGTAATTTATATTTAAATTGTATAAAGAAAAGGTATTCCCAGGTTAAAAAAAAAGATTGTCATGTGCATGTAATATTAAATTCCGTCATATTATCAACCAATGAAAATCCTTATATTGGAGGTCCTGACCTGATGTTATATTTGAAGTGAAGCTTGCGTCAAAGAAAAATATTGCACCAGGAGACCAGGTTATCTCAACAAGAGACCATGTGACCAGTAGAGTTCAGACTAGACCCCTATCAGTCTCAACAAGAGACCATGTGACCAGTAGAGTTCAGACTAGACCCCTATCAGTCTCAACATGAGACCATGTGACCAGTAGAGTTCAGACTAGACCCGCTATCAGTCTCAACAAGAGACCATGTTACCAGTAGTGTTCAGACTAGACCCCCTATCAGTCTCGACATGAGTCCATGTGACCAGTAGAGTTCAGACTAGACCCCTATCAGTCTCAACAAGAGACCATGTGACCAGTAGAGTTCAGACTAGACCCCTATCAGTCTCAACAAGAGACCATGGGGCCACTAGAGTTCAGACTAGACCCCTATCAGTCTCAACATGAGACCATGGGACCAGTAGAGTTCAGACTAGACCCCCTATCAGACTTAACAAGAGACCATGGGACAAGTAGAGTTCAGACTAGACCCCTATCAGTCTCAACAAGAGACCATGGGACCAGTAGAGTTCAGACTAGACCCCTATCAGTCTCAACAAGAGACCAATAGTAATAAATCTTTAATCACCACTAGCCCCCTGCAAAACAAAGGATTTGGCATATTATCTACAATTTTCTAGCAATTTACTCCTGACATTTTACTAGATTGACATAAGCTACATAAGTTGGAAGTACATTCTTTGCTATTAACTATTATGGGATTCATTAAAATTAGACAGATTCATCATCAAAACTATTGTGTCGATAGAATAGGTTGTCTACCTTTGAGGTAATTCTGAGCCCCCAATCCAGTGGCGCCTCCTATCTAGGCTGTATTAAATTGTGAAAGTTATGATCATTGTAACTTCCAGTTCATGTGCTGCAAATGAGAGATTTTTATATCCATGTTAATTTTGAGCAGATTGTTAGCAATTTTTTGTTGTTTTTGTCTTTGTCGCTGGAGGCGAGACACATAGATGGGAACACTCGATATTTTGCTTTACATCTTTGTAAGATTAAGCCCTAGGTCCATCAAATTTGGTCCAGTGGTAGCTTATGATGAGTACTTGCCAGTCAGCCACTTGTCATCAAACCTTGAACTCAGTTGCATGGTACAGTGAATACATTAAAATTTTTTCGTTAGGGCAGTTCCTGTGTAACGTGCATAGTAGGATGACAATATTTGGTATATAGGTTGCTGATGAATATTACATGCCTCTTTGGTAGGTGTCACCTGACCTTGACCTCAGTAGGACGGTCCAGTGACTACGTTACTTAGTTTTTGGATTATGTTGGTTTCTCTGTAACCATGTGTTATTGCATATTTTAAATGATGACAATTTTACACTATTTACATGTGGCTTATGATGTAATGTTTTTCATTACTGATGTGGAATGTAGGCGAAACAATACACACTTGTTAGAGTTCTTTATGAATGTACAAGTAAACTGAAGGAGTGAATATCTAGTAGGTTTATTTAACATGCTTATATTTAGTAGACTTTGCCTAAACTTCACTTTGTGTGAACTTGCTTTTTATTTGGTTACAATCCACAGTGTGCTATACACCCATTCTGTAAAGTGACTTTTAAATGAATTTAAGGTTTGTGGTATTTGAACCCCCATGTTCTAATTTATGTTGAAGGCTTTTTAACTCCATAGACTCTTGCATTAACAAGTCAGATAGGTCACAGATTTGAAAATTTTATAAAAATTGATTTGGTTCATTTGTTTTCACATTGACAGTTTAATTCTTGTGATAACAGATCATTATTGTATCAATTGTGTTTGATGTTGCAGCTTCTACCAATGAAGGTTGACAAAAGGTACAATTTGGAGCAAAAGTGGCCCTATAAACTCAATTCTGATGTTCATATGTGTACTTAATAGAAAATTGCTGTTTTGGCTAAAAATACACTTGTTACAGCCATAAAATGACAATCAATTCTGTAAAATGTTGAAATAAAACAAAATCTCATATAGATGTACATGTATAACATGACCAAGTTTAAAGGTCATTTAAATGGAGTGTTTATATCTTCTTGGACAAAATATCATTGTGAGCCAAAGTTAGTGATTTCTGTCAGTTTAGCCTAAATATTTCTAATAAAAGCTTATATTTTCTAAAATTTGGAAAAATCTTCATGATGTCAGATTGTGTAACCAAGGTTTGTCAAAGTTCACAATTAATGAGTCTTTCTTTTAATGCTTAAAAATGTGATTATTTATAGTATTGTACAGTTGTCTGATTGGAGGGGAAATAATAGGTCCAAATGAGACCCAAACTGTACCTTTTGCTTAGTTCAGTTATCCTTGGTAAAGATTTTAATTGCTTCCAGATAATGATATATTTCAGATAGATCACAGATTGTCATAGCAACAATTATATTACAGTATTACAACTAAAACATGTTCCGTAATCAAGAAGATCTTGGTCAATTCTTTACATTATATAATGAGATAATATTTCAACTTATTTTTTAATAGATTGATGGGAGCTCCACAGTCCTTAAAATAACCCCTAAGTGTGTTAACTGTTTTTGTTATGTCAGAAAAAAACATAATGTGATAAATAAACATGTGACAGGGTGATTTTAATTAGACTGGGGAACACCATAACAGGGTTCCAATTAGAACATTTCATCCAATTATAAACAACATAGATTTGACTATATAAACTGATCTGTTGTTAAAGAAAATAATTTTGGATTATTGCAGTCCCTGTCTTGTCCCTCTGACCAGAGGGCAGCAGTTTATTCCTTGTACCATATTGGCTTCCCCTTTTATGTCTACAGTATCAGTACAGAATGTGTAGGACTATTGAATAATAATAGACAAAGTTGGAACAGACTTTAAAAAAATTAAATTGAACCAAACAAAATCCCAATAATTGTAGGAAAACTGCATATGAAAGTTTATATGTAAAAAAAAACAGTAACAGAACATTTCTGTAATTTCCCAGATGTGATCACAGCATGACAGTCACAAGCAATATTTCTACAAAACAATATTTTGATACAGTTTGTTTGGTTAAATATTGTTAAATGCCACTTTCAGCAATTTTTTCAGTTATAATCATGGCATCCAGTTTTTATTGGGGGAGGAAGCCAGAGTACACACAGACTGCCTGCAGTGAGACTCGAACTGTCAATCTCAGTGTTGACAGACAAAGTGATCAGTAGTAGACAAACTACCTTAAGCACTTGGCAGCAGAGGCCCCCATAGTGGCTCAAGTCTGATAAAGATAATATAAATGGTTGCTTGTTGTGACAAATGTGAATACATAGAAATTTTAATGACCATTAGTAATTAAATATATCAGTAATTGATTAAATTATTGGTTAACTCTCAATGATAGTTTTTCAGATATATTAAGGAAGAGTACAAGTAAACAAATAATCAAATTGGAATGGAAATTTAACCAAGGAACCTTAAGTTTACCTTATTCTTAAAAACTGTAAATGATACAGCTTCTTGTTTCTCCTGTCAAAACTTTCAGTTCATCCATTATCACAACATCATTCTTTTTTGTTTTACAGATTTAAAATTTTAAGAATGAAAGACAAGATTTTATTGAAGTTCTAATTTCTGAAATGTATGATTTTTTTGTTTATTTTTATTTAGCACACAAACAGACCAAAACAACTCAGCAGACAACACATCACAACAAGCAGAAGATAGCAGTGTAGTGCCACCTACTGAAGTATCACCAAGGGAGGCCACTGAATATTGATGTGGCTCAAAGAAAATCTCAATTTCAATGTTATTTGTGATTTAGGATTTATAAATGTTTAAAGTTATGTTTTTTTTTTACAAAACTGTGTTCTTAAATAATTTTGCATAATGATATAAGTTTCCATGGTAACATTTTCTGTTCCAAATTTTATTGACAAAAGCTTGGTTCAGAGCAACCAAGTAATGAGAATGTTAGATTCTTTAGTACATGAGATGTGCACTAATAAAAGTTAATTAGTTATTGACGACATAGAATGTTAAGGCCCAATTACTATTAACGTATCTTTACATTTGAAAAAAATGTGACAGAAATATCTATAATATATAGGGAGAAAATTTAATTAAGCAACACAAAACAATATATAAATTTTAACAAAATAAGAAATTATTATTAAATGAATGCAATAGTTAAATTGATGGATATTTAACTTTAAACTTACAAAAAGTAATATTATATGTAGTTTGTATCCTTTCATATATACTCGACGTTGTGTCTAACCTCTATTTTTATACCACAGGTGTGCTACATATAACCATCGTAAATCAAGAATCTGTTTCATGATGCAAATGTACATCATGCAAAAATATTTCTATTTTATAAAAATATTAAGTGGGTGTGATGAAAATGTTCACTACTATATACAGGCTATCATTGAAGATATTTATTTATACTAATAAAACTTACATGTAGTCAGTTTGCTTTAATGTTAATAAAATAGAAGATTTTTATAGTGTGTGATAAAGTTTGATAAAAATATAACATATAAAAATATGAAGATTAAAATTAAGATATATTTATCAACAATTTCATCATTAAATCCTTAAAATCATATTTTAATATAAAAGAGATTTCTCCAATAATAACCCTTCACAAACACACATTAATGTTATAAGTTGTCAGGGACTGGTTATAAAGGTTGTAGCGGGGTCATTAAAATTTGAATAGAAGAATTTCATATTTCAAGTAAGTTCATCCAAAGCATGTCCATTTAAGAAACACATTAGAAGTGGCATATTTTCTGTATACAGATGGACAATTGTAGGTCAAGTTAGCTTTACAAATATTCCTATATAATCTTTAGTTGTCAGACATGACCGATATCTCATATGTCGTCAGGACCCTCGATCTATTCCACATGATCTATGATGTAAACAGGTTTAAATGCAACTTGATTCAAATCAATTCGTAAACCGTGGAATTGTGGTATGTTAAACATGCAGATTTAGAATGGGTGGGAAATATATGTCTACAGTTTTAAACTGATAAGTTCTTTAAGGATTTATTTCTGGTTTACTTGAAATGTTAATTGTTCTTAAAGGTATATGTTTTGTGTAAACAGTAGTTTCTTCATTTTAATAGCGAGCATCGCAGAATTTATTGCGAGCTATACGGTTACATGTGTGTGTGTAAAAAAAAGTCACGTGGTCCATATGAACAAATCCATTTCGGATGGTAGCTGAGCTATCCGAAGAAAATATTGTAGACTAACGAAAAAATATATAATATAAAAGTAGACAAAAACAATTTTGACATCGAAAAAATTGAAGTGTTTATTTTTTAAAATACTACAAAAATGTCAGACAAATTTTTTTTCAATCTGAAACGCTGTATTTGAAATTGAGTTTTGTGACGTCACCAACAAATTAGATAAGACGTTACGTCATCAATGGAATGTAGAGGCACTGTTAGGGCGCTCTGAAGTAACGACACATAAACAATTAATGTGCGATGCTCGCATTTAGGCTATGCCTACATTCATATTATTGATAAGAGTTAAAAATGACTCAGTTTTTTGTCTCGCCTGCGACGAAAGTCGCTGGAGGCGAGACATATGTATGGGAATCCGGTGGCGGCGGCGGCGGCGGCGGCGGCGGCGGCGGCGTAAACACTTGACATCTTGCTTCATATCTTTGTAAGCCCAAGCCCTAGGTCCATCAAATTTGGTCCAGAGGTAGCTTATGATGAGTACTTGCCAGTCAGTCACCTGTCACCTGACCTTGACCTCAATTTCACGGTCTAGTGACTACGTTAAAGTTTTTGGGTTACGACAGTTCCTCTGTAACTACGCATGGTAGGATGACAATATTTGGTGTATAGGTTGCTGATGACTAGTACATGACTGTCTGGTAGGTGTCACCTGACCTTGACCTCAATTTCACGGTCCAGCGACTACGTTAAAGTTTTTGGGTTACGACAGTTCCTCTGTAACTACGCATGGTAGGATGACAATATTTGGTGTATAGGTTGCTGATGACTAGTACATGACTGTCTGGTAGGTGTCACCTGACCTTGACCTCAATTTCACGGTCCAGCGACTATGTTAAAGTTTTTGGGTTACGACAGTTCCTCTGTAACTACGCATGGTAGGATGACAATATTTGGTGTATAGGTTGCTGATGACTAGTACATGACTGTCTGGTAGGTGTCACCTGACCTTGACCTCAATTTCACGGTCCAGCGACTACGTTAAAGTTTTGGGGTTACGACAGTTCCTCTGTAACTATGCATGGTAGGATGACAATATTTGGTGTATAGGTTGCTGATGACTAGTACATGACTGTCTGGTAAGTGTCACCTGACCTTGACCTCAATTTCACGGTCCAGCGACTACGTTAAAGTTTTGGGGTTACGACAGTTCCTCTGTAACTACGCATGGTAGGATGACAATATTTGGTGTATAGGTTGCTGATTAATAGTACATGACTGTCTGGTAGGTTCCACCTGACCTTGACCTCAATTTCACGGTCCAGTGACTACGTTAAAGTTTTTGGGTTACGGCTGTTCCCCTGTAACTATGCAGGGTATGGTGACAATATTTTGTATACAGGCCGCTGGTGATATTTAATGCTATTTACGTAATGCTTATGACGAAATTTATTTTCGTTACTGATGCGGAATGCAGGCGAGACGTTTTTCTGTGTCCACACTTGTTAATGTATGATAAGTTGTTATGAGAACAAAACACTACTACGTTAGTATTGTTTCTTTTCAACATACATTGTTTCAAGGGGAAGCAATTTGAAAATGAGGTCACCAGTCATGGTAACAGTTCTACATTTCTGATGTCTTGTTTGAGGTCACCAGTCACGGTAACATTCTACATTTTCTTCTGTCTTTTTTTATTTCGCCATTGTCTGATGTCTTTTTATTTGGTGAAGATGTTTTGGACATCCAACCACATAAGTGATTTCAAAGTTCATTTCCAAGATCCCATGTATGTTTTAATGAAACAATACTTAAAATATTGAAGACATATGTACAGAGTTACCAAGACTAAAAAATACTTTGAGATCAGATTTTATACTTATAGTCTAACACATACTGGTTATTATGCTCTACAGTGCTTGTATGTCTCGAATTATTGTCATTTGTTAAGTAAATTAATAAATAATTTAAAGGAGTTATTCCCCTTTGATTGTTATTGTTTGTACTTGTTATTAATTTTTCAAATTTTGAATTTACAAATTATGTATTTAAAATGGCATTGAATTATTAAATTATTGATAAATTGTAAATAATTACATTTTTTTATTGTTGTTCTTTTTCTGATGTTTTCACAATTTACTGTGAAAATTTTCTCTTAATAGTTAGCTTTGCTCAATGGCTTGAATTATAACGGGTCCAAACACATGGTGTACAAGGAAAAGATCATTTGGTTGCAACAAACAATTTTTTACTATTAAGTTGTAAACAGTATGCAGGATATAAATATAACTGAAGACTTGACAGATCAGTATGGGACATTAAATAGTTGACATGATGTAGTGTATCATCTGTAGTCAGGCTTCCCCCGCCCCCTTCCCAATTATAAATTGTAGAAGCTCATTCAGTTTTATAAAAAGTTCATTGGATAAATATACATAAAAAATAGTTTCCTCCATTTTGGATTTACACAAAATTGTTCAATTTGTCAGTCCCTCAAAGAAATGAATAAAAAATGGCCAGATGATCCTTTGATACTGTACAGAATGACAAGAAGCTAGTTACCTCCCTTTTGTGGCATAGAGGAAGTTATTGTGATATATATTATACAATTAATGACTTTGATATAGGTCGCTATGAGAATTTATCAGCCAGAGAAAATGTAATATTCACAGAGCCGCTAGGCGAGGTGAATATACATTTTTGAGGGCTGATCAATCCTGATAGTGACTGTATATCAAAATCATTAATTTTTTATTACATGAATAAAACCACCATCTCCCCTCGATCAGAAAAACAGAGGATGCCTTTTCTACTGGAGCCCCTGCTTATATTTTGTTATTGTAGTTACCCTTAATATTTTTTATTTAATACTGCATTTTGATATCAATTTGCTGGTAATCCTGAAATTCCAGTTTCAAATATTGAGAAGAATATAAATGAATCAACATATCGCAGAGCCGATGTTTCTCCCATTTGTTGTCGTCACGCACGACGTACAATTAATACTATCGATTTGATTGGACGAATGAATTTGTTAAGACGGCTATTCTGATTGGCTCAAACATAAAAACCAGGTCGATATCGTATTCCGCTTGACTACTATGCAGTGGAATCGTGCAGCGTACAAACATTTAATGTAATTTTACTGCTGTTTTGATTTATCCTGACCCAAAAGTTGTTTTTAGACTAATCAAAAACACGCAAAATTCCATTCATGTAATAATTATTATTAAAATTATCTTTATACCTTATTTAATGATGGTGGAGGACTTACTTATATGTCAGACTGGGCCTATAGAAGGAGTACCACTTGTGTCCATAACATAGTGTGGCTTTTATCTCAAAAGTGTTCAGTTAGCCTGGTTCCCATCTTTTTGTTATTTGCTTTGTACAGAATGCCCTGTTTCTAATCATTGTTTGCTTTATGCAGTAAGAGTCATTTACTCTGGTTCCTATTTATTTGTTCTATACAGTAACATAAGTAATATACACATTTAACTTGTTATCTATTTATCTATTTTTTGCTTTACATAGTAACATGTACATATTTAGACTGGTTCCTTTCTATGTTATTCGTTGCATACAGTAATTTATACATTTAGTCCGATACCTAATTTTTTTTATGCCCACGATAGAAGTGTTCAGTTAGTCTGGTTTCTTTATATGTTATTTGCTGCATACAATAATATGCACATTTATACTGGTTCCTTTCTATGTCCTTGCATACAGTAGTAAATATATTTAGTCTGATACCTAATTTTGTACGCCCATGATGGAAGTGTTCAGTTAGTCTGGTTTTACTATGTTTGCACTTCATGGAAGTGTTAGTTTGCCAGGTTGTCCTGAACCGTGACTGGCTATAATTATTTTAATGTTTAGCCTGGTGTCTGTTTATTTGAAATGTACATTTTTGGCCATTTTGCAATCTATTTGCTCTTTATAGATGTATTCAGTCTTTTTCGTTCTTTCATTTGTGTACTAGTTATTTAAGATAAATTACCTTCACTATAATAGTTTTCAAATTGTAAAAGTAATTATACTTTAATATTAATTATTATTAAACAAAATAATAACTGACCTTGACCTGAGGGTTTTCTTTTTCATTTTTCCAATGATTTGGGTAATTGTATTTATTTGTCTTTCTTATTGCAAGACCAGTATTATGGACCTACAGATTGCTACACTCTTCATATTTAAATTTGAAAACTTAAAAGTTGTTGATTTCAGATGTATACATATATAAAAAAAATTCCACAAAAATAATTGTTTGTAAATGGTTCAGTTAAATTTTCATCTTTTAAACAACACACCCGCAGTTATTTATAGTCAATGTCTATTAAATTTACATATTTTATTAATTTCAAATTATCTCCCTTTATGTTATGAATTATCCCCCAAAAGTAGATAGTTTTGGTCAGATATGGTATATTGCTCATTGTTACAAGCCTTTCTGTGATTAAACAAAATCAATTTTACTGTATTTATTTCTTTCTGTATACTTATCATTACTAGAAACAGGTACTTATTGAGTTGTCTGCTATTATTGTAAAAATGTCGGGTGTTAAACATAAACTTGTGTCCACAGCCCCTCGTTACTATTTTTACATCACCATTTCAGTGACATTCCCCAAATTTTTATTCTGTTGGTAGATTTTCTGTGACCTTTTTTCTGCATCTTATGGTTTTTAATGATACTGCTCTTCTTATTAGATGCATGTGTAGGCCATGATTAGAGTCCACTTTATTTAGACACTATTTCCCTTTCAACCATCAAAAGTTTAAATTGCTTCTTTTTTCAGTGTACATGTTGTTCAAACAAAGATTAGCAAATCCTGCTTCCAAGTGATCTTAAAACTAGCTAATTACAGGTTACATGTACATACATGTACTACCTTAGCACCTTGTTATTGTTTACTTCAATGTTCGACCCAGTCTGTGAAACCCACTTTCAGTAATGTCTGTCTGCTGAGTTCTTGTTTTTAGACTTGTTTACAGTTTACAGTAGTCAGAGTAAAACAAGAATCATATTTGTAAGACAGGTCATTTAATCAACACCATACAAATTATTGGATAATGTAATTAGTAAACATTGATGCTCAAGAACATTCAAAACAAAGTTCCTCCTAGTTTTCGATGATATATATTAAATATTAGTCAATGTAATAAACAGGATAATTAGTAACGCATAATGAATATTGAAAATATGATCACTTGTGCCGAAGGCATTCAGATTAAACTTGTGGTCATAACAAATTCTGCACACTTGTTTATTCTGATGTGTTCTATGGCACTCATTTTCAATATTCACTCTATGCAGTTGATTATCCTGTAATAAAATGACAAAAGATAATACTTTTGATAAGTGAATTTGATTTCTTGGCATTGATTTTAACAACATGCTATCAGATTCTTGCATATTCCCAGACCAACCCTGTGAACAGAATCTGTAATCAGATTGGCGTAAACAAAAACCAGTCAATAAAAAGCCATTAGAAGTTTGTATCGAAAATCACTTTTCAATAAAATTTAAGTTTACTTAAATGTAGAGAGAAAAGTAGTTTACAAAACTTAAATTCTTCATTAAATCATGGTAAAGAATTTAGTACTTTTTACGTTTCCATTCAGAAATGAAATTTTGAATGAAACGGGTAGTGGAATATACTGATAGTATCTTACTGGAAGTGGGATTAGCAGAGAGTAAACTAGTAACCTGTTGACCTGTGTGTACTAACTGTTTATGACTGTTCAACATGTTAACATTTTATACAATTTTTGGTGTGATTTATGTATTTTAAGATTTTTTATCTTGATACGATTTAACAAGAATTATTAAAGTTAGAATTGTTGTAATGTCTCCTTACTGACGTTTATGAACAAATCATTAAAGCTTCATTATATTATGTTATATTATTTTTAAACATTTGTTTCATTCATTTGCTTTTCTAATTTGCTGGAGCTATGTATCATGACAAATTGAAAATTATAAAAATTCTTTTTGATTTTGACAGACTAGTGTTTATGTCATTATGTTGATCCACATGGTATGTTGCATTGAAACAATAGTGTTCCAAAAGTGTTCAGTTTACAAATAATAAAATGGGGTTTCATAATTTTTAATAAACACAAGTTAAAAGTGCTTTTTATAATAAAAAATACAGACTTATATTTGAATAGCTATTTCCAGCCATATGGCTACTGATGACTGAGAAAATAAATTCAGTCTGAAAAAAGGTCAAGGTTACTATTAACATGGCTGTCACAGTTACAGTCAGCTAATGATTAAGACACCTATGATAATTTAATAACTTTCATTTTAATTGCATTTGATCTTTGACATGCTACCCCATTATCTTATCATTCAGAAACAGGTGTTTGTAGGGTGAGGGCAAGTAAAAGATTTCAATTTTAATTATGTTGCCATAATTTTTTTTTTAAAAAGTAGAACGTTTTGTTTGCATGGCAACCTGAAATACAAATATTACTTAATGTAAGAAATACATAATCCTTTTGGATGATTTGTTTTTAATGTTGTAATTTGGTTTATGGTTATTACAACTGATCAGAAGAATGCCCCCGTTCATAAAGGTCAGTCTATTTCAGCGCTGTTGGAGTTCATTGGTTATTTATAACACTTTCCAAGAAGCTCAGTGTCCTATGGAGACATGAGGTCTGTCTATACCAAGTACATGCTTTTGGCAGTGTAATTTGGAGTAACTGTTTGTTTCAACATGCCTTTCATCGTAAGGTATAACAGGTATATATATATATATATATATGAATATTTTTTTATTTTGACAAGATATTTTTGATAATGTGTCCAGTACCTTTTGTCCACTATTAACGTCAGAACTCTACTTCTGCTCATCCTGTAGCAAACACGAAGCACAACTTCAAATGAACTATGTCTACTTGGCATAATAGTTATACATCTTCCTTTATCTTTTTTTACCAATATGTATCCATGGTCCTTGTCCTGATAGGCACTGTGTTTAGGTTAAGTTGAGAGACTTGAATCTTTCCAATAAATAAGCTTGGTTATTCTTCAGTATAGGAATGTGTTAATGTCAATTGGTAGATATGTTTTGTTACATAATTTTGTGCGGGGGTGAAAGTTTCTGATTCATCTGTTAATTTATTGATATTGGAATAAAAAATACATTGGTTTATTTGTCATCTGTCATTTATCCATTGGGTTTACTTTTTGAAATTATATGTCTTGGAAATTTCTACCCAGAATTCACTGTTACGGTTTTCTGGACAGGATGGTTTGTTTGTACTGTAATGGTCTACAAAACTTATGGGTTCAAGATGTCGTGCGAAGTCTCATTCATTCTGACCAGTTGTAAAAGTTTAGTATTGTGATATTTTATCCTATATTTATTGCAGCTTTTTGCGTTTTGTTAATTTTTTTTTTGTATATTTTTTAATATTTATTATTACAGCCAGAATCATGCTTCAGTTTTCATTCATTAATAAATTTGCCTCGGACATTGGCTGTTATGTGTTGTTAATCATCATCCTTGAAGCTTCAATTGTTGATTTAAGAAATAATTCACTGAGGCTGTGGTTTATCATCGTTTTTCAACAGGGTGACTTTTTTTGTCTTAATTTTATTCCGAGCAACAGCAGTTATCTATTCTAACAAGACAATTACAGAACATTTATGGTATTTATTTACCTATATGATTTCTTTCATAAACTGGCTGTTCTGTCAATGCAACACGCAATATATTGCAACGGATAATTATAGTGTGTGGCTATTTATAAGATTAATACGTCATATGTAATAGCTTTCCGGTGGAAGTTGGTTTTGTAATTGGAACAGCCCTTCTCCTCGCGTGTTGCTCATACATAAATAATTTTTTACCCCAGTTGCATCCTCACGAGTCATGGTTTCTGTGTTCACGAAACCCTGACAAACTTAGCTGGGAAATTCCCGGGCTGGAAGATTTTCATATGACGTACAATCTTCAAAATATCAACTAATGAAATTGACTGAAAGAAGCAAGCGTTTGGCGGTAGTCATTCTTACTCATTCTTGAATGGGAAGAAAACGTAACGCAACTAATAAATAACGCGGTACAAACAAACTATTGACATTACTGTACAAAATACACTGATTTTCACATGGTCTATGCAACACATCCGTTTGGTTTATTTACAATAGACATCGGTATATCCCCTAACCAAGTCGTGAATGATAGCGAGCTTTTGATTGGCTACATGCAGGTATGATGTAGCCAATCAAAATAGTGACTTCTAGCCCGGGAATATCCTAGCTAAGTTTGTCAGGGTTTCGTGGACGAATGTGGACACAGAAACCCTGACTTGTGAGGATGCCCCAGTTGTTGTCTTAAAGCATGTCATATAAGAATTGATAATTTAAATGGTGTTTGAAACCACTTAGCTATTCTTCAGATTGATTATGGTTAGAAGCAGCAATATACAGTGTGAACATTAGAACAGGAAAACAAGAGGGTAAAGCTACAGCACCAACATGTGATGTTTAAAAGCTACTTAAGCTAGGTACTGAGGAAGGCCCCTGGGGCTCCCCAGCCTTTCCCTTGGTGGTGGATAGGTAATTCTCTCTTTATAATGGTTAAAAGGACAGCCTTACCACAGACCATAGTTAATGATGTAGTATATTATATAGGTAGATCTCTGTGCATGATAAAAAACTGATTGTATATTTCAAAGAAGAGTTGAGGCACATTGTAGTTGCTAAAAAAGGCAAATATGTCTGTCCCAACTATGCGCTCTTTTGACATGAAGCAAACAACACCTCAAATGATAATGCTGCTTCAGAATGCCAACAATAAGTACTGTTCTTTTTTACCAGTGTGTTTACTTGAATGCTATGTCATGGTATACATGTCTTATTACAATAGGAAGCAAGAGTACCTGTTAACAAGCATACCTTCAGCAGGAAAACTGCAATTCCTTATTAGTTAAAGATGGAGCAATTTTGTCCAACTTTCCTGAACTGACAACCCCATTGTTGCCAGGGACCACTTTTAGGAACTATCATTTTATGATTATGTCAGAAAATTTTATATACCAGTAGCACCTTTGTAAGTTATATAATTCATTTCAATATAAGATCAAGTCCTGAAATGTGAATTTTCGTTGACTGGTCAAGGTCATCGTAACAGGATACTTTCCATGAATACAAAAATACAATAAATGCGATTTATTTCCATTTATGTAAAAAAAATATTCTATTATAAAAAAATATTATAACAATTAATCAGTTTAACAAAGCGACTAATAATATAAGATTGTGCAACAACTGGCAAAAAATAAGTCTAATATGCCTTGGGTTTATTTTGGAGACCAACTTGGTGATTAATCTTCCGAATTTAGGGTTCGGTGGAAGGCACCTTGATAATGATCTCCTGTCCTTGATTTAAACTGGAAGACTTGGATTGATTGGATGTTTGCTTTACGTCCAGCAAGCAGTATTTCAGCTTTATTCAGGACAGTGAAGACTTGAGACCCTTGGCAGTACAACCATCATGAGCATAATCCACAAAAAGTTGTCTCTAAAATTAAAAAGTATGTTTTGCAAACCAGTCCTGCTATGAAAGAGGTCAATATTAAATCATATGATACTTCTACTTCTAATGTTAATTCCTAAGGATGCAATACCATTGGTGCAGCCATTATATGAATGCCAAGAAATAACTCTTTTCATTGCTTCTGATTGGTTATTTATGTAATAATAAACTCAAAAAAAAAAATTACACATATAAGCCAAATGACTCCAGTATCCTAGCAATTGATTGTTAACTTTGTGAATTTATATGGCTGCCAAAAATACCTCAAATCTCAGCATCCATACAATCAAATATCAACCACACAAAATACCTTCAATTTCAGCATCCATACAATCCAATATAAACCACACAAAATACCTTCAAATTCAGCATCCATACAATCCAATATAAACCACACAAAATACCTCCAAACTCAACATCCTTGCAATCCAATATATACCACACAAAATACCTTTAAACTTAGCATCCATACAATCCAATATAAACCACACAAAATACCTTCAAATTCAGCATCCATACAATCCAATATAAACCACACAAAATACCTCCAATCTCAGCATCCATACAATCCAATATAAACCACACAAAATACCTTCAAACTCGACACCCTTGCAATCCAATATAAACCACACAAAATACCTTCAAACTCAGCACCCTTGCAATCCAATATAAACCACACAAAATACCTCCAAACTCAGCTACCCTGCAATCCAATATAAACCACACAAAATACCTTCAAACTCAGCACCCTTGCAATCCAATATAAACCACACAAAATACCTTCAAACTCAGCACCCTTGCAATCCAATATAAACCACACAAAATACCTTCAAACTCAACACCCTTGCAATCCAAAATAAACCACACTAAATACCTTCAAACTCAGCATCCATACAATCCAATAAAAACCACACAAAATACCTTCAAACTCAGCATCCATACAATCCAATATAAACCACACTAAATACCTTCAAACTCCGCATCCATACAATCCAATATAAACCACACAAAATACCTCCAAACTCAGCATCCATACAATCCAATATAAACCACACAAAATACCTTCAAACTCAGCTACCCTGCAATCCAATATAAACCACACAAAATACCTCCAAACTCAGCATCCATACAATCCAATATAAACCACACAAAATACCTCCAATCTCAGCATCCATACAATCCAATATAAACCACACAAAATACCTTCAAACTCGACACCCTTGCAATCCAATATAAACCACACAAAATATCTTCAAACTCAGCACCCTTGCAATCCAATATAAACCACACAAAATACCTCCAAACTCAGCTACCCTGCAATCCAATATAAACCACACAAAATACCTTCAAACTCAGCACCCTTGCAATCCAATATAAACCACACAAAATACCTTCAAACTCAGCACCCTTGCAATCCAATATAAACCACACAAAATACCTTCAAACTCAACACCCTTGCAATCCAAAATAAACCACACTAAATACCTTCAAACTCAGCATCCATACAATCCAATAAAAACCACACAAAATACCTTCAAACTCAGCATCCATACAATCCAATATAAACCACACTAAATACCTTCAAACTCAGCATCCATACAATCCAATATAAACCACACAAAATACCTTCAAACTCAGCATCCATACAATCCAATATAAACCACACAAAATACCTTCAAACTCAGCTACCCTGCAATCCAATATAAACCACACAAAATACCTCCAAACTCAGCATCCATACAATCCAATATAAACCACACAAAATACCTTCAAACTCAGCATCCATACAATCCAATAAAAACCACACAAAATACCTTCAAACTCAGCACCATTGCAATCCAATATAATCCACATAAAATACCTTCAAACTCAGCATCCATACAATCCAATATAAACCACACAAAATACCTCCCAACTCAGCATCCATACAATCCAATATAAACCACACAAAATACCTCCAAACTCAGCTCCATTGCAATCCAATATAAACCACACAAAATACCATCAAACTCAGCATCCATACAATCCAATATAAACCACTCAAAATACCTTCAAACTCAGCATCCATACAATCCAATATAAACCACACAAAATACCTTCAAACTCAGCTACACTGCAATCCAATATAAACCACACAAAATACCTCCAAACTCAGCTCCATTGCAATCCAATATAAACCACACAAAATACCATCAAACTCAGCATCCATACAATCCAATATAAACCACTCAAAATACCTTTAAACTCGGCATCCATACAATCCAATATAAACCACACAAAATACCTCCAAACTCAGCTCCCCTGCAATAAACCACACAAAATACCTCCAAACTGAGCTCCCCTGCAATCCAATATAAACCACACAAAATACCTCCAATCTCAGCATCCATACAATCCAA
The DNA here is from genome assembly GCA_944474755.1 of Limnoperna fortunei. Lineage (NCBI taxonomy): Eukaryota > Metazoa > Mollusca > Bivalvia > Mytilida > Modiolidae > Limnoperna > Limnoperna fortunei. The sequence continues at coordinate 58,262,184 of OX104122.1, read as the reverse complement.
TATAAACCACACAAAATACCTTAAAACTCAGCATCCATACAATCCAATATAAACCACACAAAATACCTTCAATCTCAGCTACCCTGCAATCCAATATAAACCAAACAAAATACATTTAAACTCAGCATTCATGCAATCAAATATAAACCACACAAAATACATTTAAACTCAGCATCCATGCAATCAAATATAAAAAACACAAAATACCTTTAAACTCAGCATCCATACAATCCAATATAAACCACACAAAATACCTTCAAACTCAGCATCCATACAATCCAATATAAACCACACAAAATACCTTCAAACTCAGCATCCATACAATCCAATATAAACAACACAAAATACCTTCAAACTCAGCATCCATACAATCCAATATAAACCACACAAAATACCTTCAAACTCAGCATCCATACAATCCAATATAAACCACACAAAATACCTTCAAACTCAGCATCCATACAATCCAATATAAACCACACAAAATACCTTCAAACTCAGCATCCATACAATCCAATATAAACCACACAAAATACCTCCAAACTCAGCTCCCCTGCAATCCAATAAAAACCACACAAAATACCATCAAACTCAGCATCCATACAATCCAATATGAACCACACAAAATACCTTCAAACTCAGCATCCATACAATCCAATATAAACCACACAAAATACCTTCAAACTCAGCTACCCTGCAATCCAATATAAACCACACAAAATACCTTTAAACTCAGCATCCATACAATCCAATATAAACCACACAAAATACCTCCAAAATCAGCTCCCCTGCAATCCAATATAAACCACACAAAATACCTCCAAACTCAGCTCCCCTGCATCCAATATAAACCACACAAAATACCTTCAAACTCAGCATCCATACAATCCAATATAAACCACACAAAATACCTTCAAACTCAGCTACCCTGCAATCCAATATAAACCACACAAAATACCTTTAAACTCAGCATCCATACAATCCAATAAAAACCACACAAAATACCTCCAAACTCAGCTCCCCTGCAATCCAATATAAACCACACAAAATACCTTCAAACTCAGCATCCATACAATCCAATATAAACCACAGAAAATACCATCAAACTCAGCATCCATACAATCCAATATAAACCACACAAAATACCTTCAAACTCAGCTCCCCTGCAATCCAATATAAACCACACAAAATACCTTCGAACTCAGCATCCATACAATCCAATATAAACCACACAAAATACCTTCAAACTCAGCTACCCTGCAATCCAATATAAACCACACAAAATACCTTTAAACTCAGCATCCATACAATCCAATATAAACCACACAAAACACCTCCAAACTCAGCTCCCCTGCAATCCAATATAAACCACACAAAATACCTTCAAACTCAGCATCCATACAATCCAATATAAACCACAGAAAATACCATCAAACTCAGCATCCATACAATCCAATATAAACCACACAAAATACCTTCAAACTCAGCATCCATACAATCCAATATAAACCACACAAAATACCATCAAACTCAGCATCCATACAATCCAATATAAACCACACAAAATACCTTCAAACTCAGCATCCATACAATCCAATATAAACCACACAAAATACCTTCAAACTCAGCATCCATACAATCCAATATAAACCACACAAAAAACCTTCAAACTCAGCTACCCTGCAATCCAATATAAACCACACAAAATACCTCCAAACTCAGCATCCATACAATCCAATATAAACCACACAAATTTCCTTGAAACTCAGCATCCATACAATCCAATATAAACCACACAAAATACCTTCAAACTCAGCATCCATACAATCCAATATAAACCACACAAAATACCTCCAAACTCAGCTCCCCTGCAATCCAATATAAACCACACAAAATACCTTCAAACCCAACACCCTTGCAATCCAATATAAACCACACAAAATACCTTCAAACTCAGCATCCATATAATCCAATAAAAACCACACAAAATAGCTTCAAACTCAGCACCATTGCAATCCAATATAATCCACATAAAATACCTTCAAACTCAGCATCCATACAATCCAATATAAACCACACAAAATAGTTCCAAACTCAGCATCCATACAATCCAATATAAACCACACAAAATACCTTCAAACTCAGCTACCCTGCAATCCAATATAAACCACACAAAATACCTTCAAACTCAGCATCCATACAATCCAATATAAACCACACAAAATACCTTCAAACTCAGCATCCATACAATCCAATATAAACCACACAAAATACCTCCAAACTCAGCTCCCCTGCAAACCAATATAAACCACACAAAATACCATCAAACTCAGCATCCATACAATCCAATATTAACCACACAAAATACCTTCAAACTCAGCATCCATATAATCCAATATAAACCACACAAAATACCTTCAAACTCAGCATCCATACAATCCAATATAAACCACATAAAATACCTTCAAACTCAGCATCCATACAATCCAATATAAACCACACAAAATACCTTCAAACTCAGCTCCCCTGCAATAAACCACACAAAATACCTCCAAACTCAGCTCCCCTGCAATCCAATATAAACCACACAAAATACCTTCAAACTCAGCATCCATACAATCCAATATAAACCACACAAAATACCTTCAAACTCAGCATCCATACAATCCAATATAAACCACACAAAATACCTTCAAACTCAGCATCCATACAATCCAATATAAACCACACAAAATACCTTCAAACTCAGCATCCATACAATACAATATAAACCACACAAAATACCTTCAAACTCAGCATCCATACAATCCAATAAAAACCACACAAAATACCTTCAAACTCAGCACCATTGCAATCCAATATAATCCACATAAAATACCTTCAAACTCCGCATCCATACAATCCAATATAAACCACACAAAATACCTCCAAACTCAGCATCCATACAATCCAATATAAACCACACAAAATACCTTCAAACTCAGCTACCCTGCAATCCAATATAAACCAGACAAAATACCTCCAAACTCAGCATCCATACAATCCAATATAAACCACACAAAATACCTCCAAACTCAGCTCCCCTGCAATCCAATATAAACCACACAAAATACCTTCAAACTCAGCATCCATACAATCCAATATAAACCACAGAAAATACCATCAAACTCAGCATCCATACAATCCAATATAAACCACACAAAATACCTTCAAACTCAGCTCCCCTGCAATCCAATATAAACCACACAAAATACCTTCAAACTCAGCATCCATACAATCCAATATAAACCACACAAAATACCTTCAAACTCAGCTACCCTGCAATCCAATATAAACCACACAAAATACCTTTAAACTCAGCATCCATACAATCCAATATAAACCACACAAAATACCTCCAAACTCAGCTCCCCTGCAATCCAATATAAACCACACAAAATACCTTCAAACTCAGCATCCATACAATCCAATATAAACCACAGAAAATACCATCAAACTCAGCATCCATACAATCCAATATAAACCACACAAAATACCTTCAAACTCAGCATCCATACAATCCAATATAAACCACACAAAATACCATCAAACTCAGCATCCATACAATCCAATATAAACCACACAAAATACCTTCAAACTCAGCATCCATACAATCCAATATAAACCACACAAAATACCTTCAAACTCAGCATCCATACAATCCAATATAAACCACACAAAAAACCTTCAAACTCAGCTACCCTGCAATCCAATATAAACCACACAAAATACCTCCAAACTCAGCATCCATACAATCCAATATAAACCACACAAATTTCCTTGAAACTCAGCATCCATACAATCCAATATAAACCACATAAAATACCTTCAAACTCAGCATCCATACAATCCAATATAAACCACACAAAATACCTTCAAACTCAGCTCCCCTGCAATAAACCACACAAAATACCTCCAAACTCAGCTCCCCTGCAATCCAATATAAACCACACAAAATACCTTCAAACTCAGCATCCATACAATCCAATATAAACCACACAAAATACCATCAAACTCAGCATCCATACAATCCAATATAAACCACACAAAATACCTTCAAACTCAGCATCCATACAATCCAATATAAACCACACAAAATACCTTCAAACTCAGCATCCATACAATACAATATAAACCACACAAAATACCTTCAAACTCAGCATCCATACAATCCAATAAAAACCACACAAAATACCTTCAAACTCAGCACCATTTCAATCCAATATAATCCACATAAAATACCTTCAAACTCCGCATCCATACAATCCAATATAAACCACACAAAATACCTCCAAACTCAGCATCCATACAATCCAATATAAACCACACAAAATACCTTCAAACTCAGCTACCCTGCAATCCAATATAAACCAGACAAAATACCTCCAAACTCAGCATCCATACAATCCAATATAAACCACACAAAATACCTCCAAACTCAGCTCCCCTGCAATCCAATATAAACCACACAAAATACCTTCAAACTCAGCATCCATACAATCCAATATAAACCACAGAAAATACCATCAAACTCAGCATCCATACAATCCAATATAAACCACACAAAATACCTTCAAACTCAGCTCCCCTGTAATCCAATATAAACCACACAAAATACCTTCAAACTCAGCATCCATACAATCCAATATAAACCACACAAAATACCTTCAAACTCAGCTACCCTGCAATCCAATATAAACCACACAAAATACCTTTAAACTCAGCATCCATACAATCCAATATAAACCACACAAAATACCTCCAAACTCAGCTCCCCTGCAATCCAATATAAACCACACAAAATACCTTCAAACTCAGCATCCATACAATCCAATATAAACCACAGAAAATACCATCAAACTCAGCATCCATACAATCCAATATAAACCACACAAAATACCTTCAAACTCAGCATCGATACAATCCAATATAAACCACACAAAATACCATCAAACTCAGCATCCATACAATCCAATATAAACCACACAAAATACCTTCAAACTCAGCATCCAAACAATCCAATATAAACCACACAAAATACCTTCAAACTCAGCATCCATACAATCCAATATAAACCACACAAAAAACCTTCAAACTCGGCTACCCTGCAATCCAATATAAACCACACAAAATACCTCCAAACTCAGCATCCATACAATCCAATATAAACCACACAAATTTCCTTGAAACTCAGCATCCATACAATCCAATATAAACCACACAAAATACCTTCAAACTCAGCATCCATACAATCCAATATAAACCACACAAAATACCTCCAAACTCAGCTCCCCTGCAATCCAATATAAACCACACAAAATACCTTCAAACCCAACACCCTTGCAATCCAATATAAGCCACACAAAATACCTTCAAACTCAGCATCCATACAATCCAATAAAAACCACACAAAATACCTCCAAACTCAGCTCCCCTGCAATCCAATATAAACCACACAAAATACCTTCAAACTCAGCATCCATACAATCCAATATAAACCACACAAAATACCTTCAAACTCAGCTACCCTGCAATCCAATATAAACCACACAAAATACCTTTAAACTCAGCATCCATACAATCCAATAAAAACCACACAAAATACCTCCAAACGCAGCTCCCCTGCAATCCAATATAAACCACACAAAATACCTTCAAACTCAGCATCCATACAATCCAATATAAACCACAGAAAATACCATCAAACTCAGCATCCATACAATCCAATATAAACCACACAAAATACCTTCAAACTCAGCTCCCCTGCAATCCAATATAAACCACACAAAATACCTTCAAACTCAGCATCCATACAATCCAATATAAACCACACCAAATACCTTCAAACTCAGCTACCCTGCAATCCAATATAAACCACACAAAATACCTTTAAACTCAGCATCCATACAATCCAATATAAACCACACAAAATACCTCCAAACTCAGCTCCCCTGCAATCCAATATAAACCACACAAAATACCTTCAAACTCAGCATCCATACAATCCAATATAAACCACAGAAAATACCATCAAACTCAGCATCCATACAATCCAATATAAACCACACAAAATACCTTCAAACTCAGCATCCATACAATCCAATATAAACCACACAAAATACCATCAAACTCAGCATCCATACAATCCAATATAAACCACACAAAATACCTTCAAACTCAGCATCCATACAATCCAATATAAACCACACAAAATACCTTCAAACTCAGCATCCATACAATCCAATATAAACCACACAAAAAACCTTCAAACTCAGCTACCCTGCAATCCAATATAAACCACACAAAATACCTCCAAACTCAGCATCCATACAATCCAATATAAACCACACAAATTTCCTTGAAACTCAGCATCCATACAATCCAATATAAACCACACAAAATACCTTCAAACTCAGCATCCATACAATCCAATATAAACCACACAAAATACCTCCAAACTCAGCTCCCCTGCAATCCAATATAAACCACACAAAATACCTTCAAACCCAACACCCTTGCAATCCAATATAAACCACACAAAATACCTTCAAACTCAGCATCCATACAATCCAATAAAAACCACACAAAATAGCTTCAAACTCAGCACCATTGCAATCCAATATAATCCACATAAAATACCTTCAAACTCAGCATCCATACAATCCAATATAAACCACACAAAATAGTTCCAAACTCAGCATCCATACAATCCAATATAAACCACACAAAATACCTTCAAACTCAGCTACCCTGCAATCCAATATAAACCACACAAAATACCTTTAAACTCAGCATCCATACAATCCAATATAAACCACACAAAATACCTTCAAACTCAGCATCCATACAATCCAATATAAACCACACAAAATACCTCCAAACTCAGCTCCCCTGCAAACCAGTATAAACCACACAAAATACCATCAAACTCAGCATCCATACAATCCAATATTAACCACACAAAATACCTTCAAACTCAGCATCCATATAATCCAATATAAACCACACAAAATACCTTCAAACTCAGCATCCATACAATCCAATATAAACCACATAAAATACCTTCAAACTCAGCATCCATACAATCCAATATAAACCACACAAAATACCTCCAAACTCAGCTCCCCTGCAATAAACCACTCAAAATACCTCCAAACTCAGCTCCCCTGCAATCCAATATAAACCACACAAAATACCTTCAAACTCAGCATCCTTACAATCCAATATAAACCACACAAAATACCATCAAACTCAGCATCCATACAATCCAATATAAACCACACAAAATACCTTCAAACTCAGCATCCATACAATCCAATATAAACCACACAAAATACCTTCAAACTCAGCATCCATACAATCCAATATAAACCACACAAAATACCTTCAAACTCAGCATCCATACAATCCAATAAAAACCACACAAAATACCTTCAAACTCAGCACCATTGCAATCCAATATAATCCACATAAAATACCTTCAAACTCAGCATCCATACAATCCAATATAAACCACACAAAATAGTTCCAAACTCAGCATCCATACAATCCAATATAAACCACACAAAATACCTTCAAACTCAGCATCCATACAATCCAATATAAACCACACAAAATACCTCCAAACTCAGCTCCCCTGCAATCCAATATAAACCACACAAAATACCATCAAACTCAGCATCCATACAATCCAATATAAACCACACAAAATACCTTCAAACTCAGCATCCATACAATCCAATATAAACCACACAAAATACCTTCAAACTCAGCATCCATACAATCCAATATAAACCACATAAAATACCTTCAAACTCAGCATCCATACAATCCAATATAAACCACACTAAATACCTCCAAACTCAGCTCCCCTGCAATAAACCACACAAAATACCTCCAATCTCAGCATCCATACAATCCAATATAAACCACACAAAATACCTTCAAACTCGACACCCTTGCAATCCAATATAAACCACACAAAATACCTTCAAACTCAGCACCCTTGCAATCCAATATAAACCACACAAAATACCTCCAAACTCAGCTACCCTGCAATCCAATATAAACCACACAAAATACCTTCAAACTCAGCACCCTTGCAATCCAATATAAACCACACAAAATACCTTCAAACTCAGCACCCTTGCAATCAAATACAAACCACACAAAATACCTTCAAACTCAACACCCTTGCAATCCAAAATAAACCACACTAAATACCTTCAAACTCAGCATCCATACAATCCAATAAAAACCACACAAAATACCGTCAAACTCAGCATCCATACAATCCAATATAAACCACACTAAATACCTTCAAACTCAGCATCCATACAATCCAATATAAACCACACAAAATACCTCCAAACTCAGCATCCATACAATCCAATATAAACCACACAAAATACCTTCAAACTCAGCTACCCTGCAATCCAATATAACCACACAAAATACCTCCAAACTCGGCATCCATACAATCCAATATAAACCACACAAAATACCTCCAATCTCAGCATCCATACAATACAATATAAACCACACAAAATACCTTCAATCTCGACACCCTTGCAATCCAATATAAACCACAGAAAATATCTTCAAACTCAGCACCCTTGCAATCCAATATAAACCACACAAAATACCTCCAAACTCAGCTACCCTGCAATCCAATATAAACCACACAAAATACCTTCAAACTCAGCACCCTTGCAATCCAATATAAACCACACAAAATACCTTCAAACTCAGCATCCATACAATCCAATATAAACCACACAAAATACCTTCAAACTCAACACCCTTGCAATCCAAAATAAACCACACTAAATACCTTCAAACTCAGCATCCATACAATCCAATAAAAACCACACAAAATACCTTCAAACTCAGCATCCATACAATCCAATATAAACCACACAAAATACCTTCAAACTCAGCTACCCTGCAATCCAATATAAACCACACAAAATACCTTCAAACTCAGCATCCATACAATCCAATATAAACCACACAAAATACCTCCAAACTCAGCTCCCCTGCAATCCAATATAAACCACACAAAATACCTTTAAACTCAGCATCCATACAATCCAATATAAACCACACAAAATACCTTCAAACTCAGCATCCATACAATCCAATATAAACCACAGAAAATACCATCAAACTCAGCATCCATACAATCCAATATAAACCACACAAAATACCTTCAAACTCAGCATCCATACAATCCAATATAAACCACACAAAATACCATCAAACTCAGCATCCATACAATCCAATATAAACCACACAAAATACCTTCAAACTCAGCATCCATACAATCCAATATAAACCACACAAAATACCTTCAAACTCAGCATCCATACAATCCAATATAAACCACACAAAAAACCTTCAAACTCAGCTACCCTGCAATCCAATATAAACCACACAAAATACCTCCAAACTCAGCATCCATACAATCCAATATAAACCACACAAAATTCCTTGAAACTCAGCATCCATACAATCCAATATAAACCACACAAAATACCTTCAAACTCAGCATCCATACAATCCAATATAAACCACACAAAATACCTCCAAACTCAGCTCCCCTGCAATCCAATATAAACCACACAAAATACCTTCAAACCCAACACCCTTGCAATCCAATATAAACCACACAAAATACCTTCAAACTCAGCATCCATACAATCCAATATAAACCACACAAAATACCTCCAAACTCAGCTCCCCTGCAATCCAATATAAACCACACAAAATACCTTCAAACTCAGCATCCATACAATCCAATATAAACCACACAAAATACCTTCAAACTCAGCTACCCTGCAATCCAATATAAACCACACAAAATACCTTTAAACTCAGCATCCATACAATCCAATAAAAACCACACAAAATACCTCCAAACTCAGCTCCCCTGCAATCCAATATAAACCACACAAAATACCTTCAAACTCAGCATCCATACAATCCAATATAAACCACACAAAATACCTTCAAACTCAGCATCCATACAATCCAATATAAACCACACAAAATACCTTCAAACTCAGCTCCCCTGCAATCCAATATAAACCACACAAAATACCTTCAAACTCAGCATCCATACAATCCAATATAAACCACACAAAATACCTTCAAACTCAGCTACCCTGCAATCCAATATAAACCACACAAAATACCTTTAAACTCAGCATCCATACAATCCAATATAAACCACACAAAATACCTCCAAACTCAGCTCCCCTGCAATCCAATATAAACCACACAAAATACCTTCAAACTCAGCATCCATACAATCCAATATAAACCACAGAAAATACCTTCAAACTCAGCATCCATACAATCCAATATAAACCACACAAAATACCTTCAAACTCAGCATCCATACAATCCAATATAAACCACACAAAATACCTTCAAACTCAGCATCCATACAATCCAATATAAACCACACAAAATACCTTCAAACTCAGCATCCATACAATCCAATATAAACCACACAAAATACCTTCAAACTCAGCATCCATACAATCCAATATAAACCACACAAAATACCTTCAAACTCAGCTACCCTGCAATCCAATATAAACCACACAAAATACCTCCAAACTCAGCATCCATACAATCCAATATAAACCACACAAATTTCCTTGAAACTCAGCATCCATACAATCCAATATAAACCACACAAAATACCTTCAAACTCAGCATCCATACAATCCAATATAAACCACACAAAATACCTCCAAACTCAGCTCCCCTGCAATCCAATATAAACCACACAAAATACCTTCAAACCCAACACCCTTGCAATCCAATATAAACCACACAAAATACCTTCAAACTCAGCATCCATACAATCCAATAAAAACCACACAAAATAGCTTCAAACTCAGCACCATTGCAATCCAATATAATCCACATAAAATACCTTCAAACTCAGCATCCATACAATCCAATATAAACCACACAAAATAGTTCCAAACTCAGCATCCATACAATCCAATATAAACCACACAAAATACCTTCAAACTCAGCTACCCTGCAATCCAATATAAACCACACAAAATACCTTTAAACTCAGCATCCATACAATCCAATATAAACCACACAAAATACCTTCAAACTCAGCATCCATACAATCCAATATAAACCACACAAAATACCTCCAAACTCAGCTCCCCTGCAATCCAATATAAACCACACAAAATACCTTCAAACTCAGCATCCATACAATCCAATATTAACCACACAAAATACCTTCAAACTCAGCATCCATATAATCCAATATAAACCACACAAAATACCTTGAAACTCAGCATCCATACAATCCAATATAAACCACATAAAATACCTTCAAACTCAGCATCCATACAATCCAATATAAACCACACAAAATACCTCCAAACTCAGCTCCCCTGCAATAAACCACACAAAATACCTCCAAACTCAGCTCCCCTGCAATCCAATATAAACCACACAAAATACCTTCAAACTCAGCATCCATACAATCCAATATAAACCACACAAAATACCATCAAACTCAGCATCCATACAATCCAATATAAACCACACAAAATACCTTCAAACTCAGCATCCATACAATCCAATATAAACCACACAAAATACCTTCAAACTCAGCATCCATACAATACAATATAAACCACACAAAATACCTTCAAACTCAGCATCCATACAATCCAATAAAAACCACACAAAATACCTTCAAACTCAGCACCATTGCAATCCAATATAATTCACATAAAATACCTTCAAACTCAGCATCCATACAATCCAATATAAACCACACAAAATAGTTCCAAACTCAGCATCCATACAATCCAATATAAACCACACAAAATACCTTCAAACTCAGCATCCATACAATCCAATATAAACCACACAAAATACCTCCAAACTCAGCTCCCCTGCAATCCAATATAAACCACACAAAATACCATCAAACTCAGCATCCATACAATCCAATATAAACCACACAAAATACCTTCAAACTCAGCATCCATACAATCCAATATAAACCACACAAAATACCTTCAAACTCAGCATCCATACAATCCAATATAAACCACATAAAATACCTTCAAACTCAGCATCCATACAATCCAATATAAACCACACTAAATACCTCCAAACTCAGCTCCCCTGCAATAAACCACACAAAATACCTCCAATCTCAGCATCCATACAATCCAATATAAACCACACAAAATACCTTAAAACTCGACACCCTTGCAATCCAATATAAACCACACAAAATACCTTCAAACTCAGCACCCTTGCAATCCAATATAAACCACACAAAATACCTCCAAACTCAGCTACCCTGCAATCCAATATAAACCACACAAAATACCTTCAAACTCAGCACCCTTGCAATCCAATATAAACCACACAAAATACCTTCAAACTCAGCACCCTTGCAATCAAATATAAACCACACAAAATACCTTCAAACTCAACACCCTTGCAATCCAAAATAAACCACACTAAATACCTTCAAACTCAGCATCCATACAATCCAATAAAAACCACACAAAATACCGTCAAACTCAGCATCCATACAATCCAATATAAACCACACTAAATACCTTCAAACTCAGCATCCATACAATCCAATATAAACCACACAAAATACCTCCAAACTCAGCATCCATACAATCCAATATAAACCACACAAAATACCTTCAAACTCAGCTACCCTGCAATCCAATATAACCACACAAAATACCTCCAAACTCGGCATCCATACAATCCAATATAAACCACACAAAATACCTCCAATCTCAGCATCCATACAATCCAATATAAACCACACAAAATACCTTCAATCTCGACACCCTTGCAATCCAATATAAACCACAGAAAATATCTTCAAACTCAGCACCCTTGCAATCCAATATAAACCACACAAAATACCTCCAAACTCAGCTACCCTGCAATCCAATATAAACCACACAAAATACCTTCAAACTCAGCACCCTTGCAATCCAATATAAACCACACAAAATACCTTCAAACTCAGCATCCATACAATCCAATATAAACCACACAAAATACCTTCAAACTCAACACCCTTGCAATCCAAAATAAACCACACTAAATACCTTCAAACTCAGCATCCATACAATCCAATAAAAACCACACAAAATACCTTCAAACTCAGCATCCATACAATCCAATATAAACCACACAAAATACCTTCAAACTCAGCTACCCTGCAATCCAATATAAACCACACAAAATACCTTCAAACTCAGCATCCATACAATCCAATATAAACCACACAAAATACCTCCAAACTCAGCTCCCCTGCAATCCAATATAAACCACACAAAATACCTTTAAACTCAGCATCCATACAATCCAATATAAACCACACAAAATACCTTCAAACTCAGCATCCATACAATCCAATATAAACCACAGAAAATACCATCAAACTCAGCATCCATACAATCCAATATAAACCACACAAAATACCTTCAAACTCAGCATCCATACAATCCAATATAAACCACACAAAATACCATCAAACTCAGCATCCATACAATCCAATATAAACCACACAAAATACCTTCAAACTCAGCATCCATACAATCCAATATAAAGCACACAAAATACCTTCAAACTCAGCATCCATACAATCCAATATAAACCACACAAAAAACCTTCAAACTCAGCTACCCTGCAATCCAATATAAACCACACAAAATACCTCCAAACTCAGCATCCATACAATCCAATATAAACCACACAAATTTCCTTGAAACTCAGCATCCATACAATCCAATATAAACCACACAAAATACCTTCAAACTCAGCATCCATACAATCCAATATAAACCACACAAAATACCTCCAAACTCAGCTCCCTGCAATCCAATATAAACCACACAAAATACCTTCAAACCCAACACCCTTGCAATCCAATATAAACCACACAAAATACCTTCAAACTCAGCATCCATACAATCCAATAAAAACCACACAAAATACCTCCAAACTCAGCTCCCCTGCAATCCAATATAAACCACACAAAATACCTTCAAACTCAGCATCCATACAATCCAATATAAACCACACAAAATACCTTCAAACTCAGCTACCCTGCAATCCAATATAAACCACACAAAATACCTTTAAACTCAGCATCCATACAATCCAATAAAAACCACACAAAATACCTCCAAACTCAGCTCCCCTGCAATCCAATATAAACCACACAAAATACCTTCAAACTCAGCATCCATACAATCCAATATAAACCACAGAAAATACCATCAAACTCAGCATCCATACAATCCAATATAAACCACACAAAATACCTTCAAACTCAGCTCCCCTGCAATCCAATATAAACCACACAAAATACCTTCAAACTCAGCATCCATACAATCCAATATAAACCACACAAAATACCTTCAAACTCAGCTACCCTGCAATCCAATATAAACCACACAAAATACCTTTAAACTCAGCATCCATACAATCCAATATAAACCACACAAAATACCTCCAAACTCAGCTCCCCTGCAATCCAATATAAACCACACAAAATACCTTCAAACTCAGCATCCATACAATCCAATATAAACCACAGAAAATACCATCAAACTCAGCATCCATACAATCCAATATAAACCACACAAAATACCTTCAAACTCAGCATCCATACAATCCAATATAAACCACACAAAATACCATCAAACTCAGCATCCATACAATCCAATATAAACCACACAAAATACCTTCAAACTCAGCATCCATACAATCCAATATAAACCACACAAAATACCTTCAAACTCAGCATCCATACAATCCAATATAAACCACACAAAAAACCTTCAAACTCAGCTACCCTGCAATCCAATATAAACCACACAAAATACCTCCAAACTCAGCATCCATACAATCCAATATAAACCACACAAATTTCCTTGAAACTCAGCATCCATACAATCCAATATAAACCACACAAAATACCTTCAAACTCAGCATCCATACAATCCAATATAAACCACACAAAATACCTCCAAACTCAGCTACCCTGCAATCCAATATAAACCACACAAAATACCTTCAAACCCAACACCCTTGCAATCCAATATAAACCACACAAAATACCTTCAAACTCAGCATCCATACAATCCAATAAAAACCACACAAAATAGCTTCAAACTCAGCACCATTGCAATCCAATATAATCCACATAAAATACCTTCAAACTCAGCATCCATACAATCCAATATAAACCACACAAAATAGTTCCAAACTCAGCATCCATACAATCCAATATAAACCACACAAAATACCTTCAAACTCAGCTACCCTGCAATCCAATATAAACCACACAAAATACCTCCAAACTCAGCATCCATACAATCCAATATAAACCACACAAAATACCTTCAAACTCAGCATCCATACAATCCAATATAAACCACACAAAATACCTCCAAACTCAGCTCCCCTGCAAACCAATATAAACCACACAAAATACCATCAAACTCAGCATCCATACAATCCAATATTAACCACACAAAATACCTTCAAACTCAGCATCCATATAATCCAATATAAACCACACAAAATACCTTCAAACTCAGCATCCATACAATCCAATATAAACCACATAAAATACCTTCAAACTCAGCATCCATACAATCCAATATAAACCACACAAAATACCTCCAAACTCAGCTCCCCTGCAATAAACCACACAAAATACCTCCAAACTCAGCTCCCCTGCAATCCAATATAAACCACACAAAATACCTTCAAACTCAGCATCCATACAATCCAATATAAACCACACAAAATACCATCAAACTCAGCATCCATACAATCCAATATAAACCACACAAAATACCTTCAAACTCAGCATCCATACAATCCAATATAAACCACACAAAATACCTTCAAACTCAGCATCCATACAACACAATATAAACCACACAAAATACCTTCAAACTCAGCATCCATACAATCCAATAAAAACCACACAAAATACCTTCAAACTCAGCACCATTGCAATCCAATATAATCCACATAAAATACCTTCAAACTCAGCATCCATACAATCCAATATAAACCACACAAAATAGTTCCAAACTCAGCATCCATACAATCCAATATAAACCACACAAAATACCTTCAAACTCAGCATCCATACAATCCAATATAAACCACACAAAATACCTCCAAACTCAGCTCCCCTGCAATCCAATATAAACCACACAAAATACCATCAAACTCAGCATCCATACAATCCAATATAAACCACACAAAATACCTTCAAACTCAGCATCCATACAATCCAATATAAACCACACAAAATACCTTCAAACTCAGCATCAATACAATCCAATATAAACCACATAAAATACCTTCAAACTCAGCATCCATACAATCCAATATAAACCACACTAAATACCTCCAAACTCAGCTCCCCTGCAATAAACCACACAAAATACCTCCAATCTCAGCATCCATACAATCCAATATAAACCACACAAAATACCTTCAAACTCGACACCCTTGCAATCCAATATAAACCACACAAAATACCTTCAAACTCAGCACCCTTGCAATCCAATATAAACCACACAAAATACCTCCAAACTCAGCTACCCTGCAATCCAATATAAACCACACAAAATACCTTCAAACTCAGCACCCTTGCAATCCAATATAAACCACACAAAATACCTTCAAACTCAGCACCCTTGCAATCAAATATAAACCACACAAAATACCTCCAACCTCAGCTCCCCTGCAATCCAATATAAACCACACAAAATACCTTCAAACTCAGCATCCATACAATCCAATATAAACCACACAAAATACCTCCAAACTCAGCTCCCCTGCAATCCAATATAAACCACACAAAATACCTTTAAATTCAGCATCCATACAATCCAATATAAACCACACAAAATACCTTCAAACTCAGCATCCATACAATCCAATATAAACCACAGAAAATACCATCAAACTCAGCATCCATACAATCCAATATAAACCACACAAAATACCTTCAAACTCAGCATCCATACAATCCAATATAAACCACAGAAAATACCATCAAACTCAGCATCCATACAATCCAATATAAACCACACAAAATACCTTCAAACTCAGCATCCATACAATCCAATATAAACCACACAAAATACCTTCAAACTCAGCATCCATACAATCCAATATAAACCACACAAAAAACCTTCAAACTCAGCTACCCTGCAATCCAATATAAACCACACAAAATACCTCCAAACTCAGCATCCATACAATCCAATATAAACCACACAAAATACCTTCAAACTCAGCATCCATACAATACAATATAAACCACACAAAATACCTTCAAACTCAGCATCCATACAATCCAATAAAAACCACACAAAATACCTTCAAACTCAGCACCATTGCAATCCAATATAATCCACATAAAATACCTTCAAACTCAGCATCCATACAATCCAATATAAACCACACAAAATAGTTCCAAACTCAGCATCCATACAATCCAATATAAACCACACAAAATACCTTCAAACTCAGCATCCATACAATCCAATATAAACCACACAAAATACCTCCAAACTCAGCTCCCCTGCAATCCAATATAAACCACACAAAATACCATCAAACTCAGCATCCATACAATCCAATATAAACCACACAAAATACCTTCAAACTCAGCATCCATACAATCCAATATAAACCACACAAAATACCTTCAAACTCAGCATCCATACAATCCAATATAAACCACATAAAATACCTTCAAACTCAGCATCCATACAATCCAATATAAACCACACTAAATACCTCCAAACTCAGCTCCCCTGCAATAAACCACACAAAATACCTCCAATCTCAGCATCCATACAATCCAATATAAACCACACAAAATACCTTCAAACTCGACACCCTTGCAATCCAATATAAACCACACAAAATACCTTCAAACTCAGCACCCTTGCAATCCAATATAAACCACACAAAATACCTCCAAACTCAGCTACCCTGCAATCCAATATAAACCACACAAAATACCTTCAAACTCAGCACCCTTGCAATCCAATATAAACCACACAAAATACCTTCAAACTCAGCACCCTTGCAATCAAATATAAACCACACAAAATACCTTCAAACTCAACACCCTTGCAATCCAAAATACACCACACTAAATACCTTCAAACTCAGCATCCATACAATCCAATAAAAACCACACAAAATACCGTCAAACTCAGCATCCATACAATCCAATATAAACCACACTAAATACCTTCAAACTCAGCATCCATACAATCCAATATAAACCACACAAAATACCTCCAAACTCAGCATCCATACAATCCAATATAAACCACACAAAATACCTTCAAACTCAGCTACCCTGCAATCCAATATAACCACACAAAATACCTCCAAACTCGGCATCCATACAATCCAATATAAACCACACAAAATACCTCCAATCTCAGCATCCATACAATCCAATATAAACCACACAAAATACCTTCAATCTCGACACCCTTGCAATCCAATATAAACCACAGAAAATATCTTCAAACTCAGCACCCTTGCAATCCAATATAAACCACACAAAATACCTCCAAACTCAGCTACCCTGCAATCCAATATAAACCACACAAAATACCTTCAAACTCAGCACCCTTGCAATCCAATATAAACCACACAAAATACCTTCAAACTCAGCACCCTTGCAATCCAATATAAACCACACAAAATACCTTCAAACTCAACACCCTTGCAATCCAAAATAAACCACACTAAATACCTTCAAACTCAGCATCCATACAATCCAATATAAACCACACAAAATACCTTCAAACTCAGCATCCATACAATCCAATATAAACCACACAAAATACCTTCAAACTCAGCTACCCTGCAATCCAATATAAACCACACAAAATACCTTCAAACTCAGCATCCATACAATCCAATATAAACCACACAAAATACCTCCAAACTCAGCTCCCCTGCAATCCAATATAAACCACACAAAATACCTTTAAACTCAGCATCCATACAATCCAATATAAACCACACAAAATACCTTCAAACTCAGCATCCATACAATCCAATATAAACCACACAAAATACCTTCAAACTCAGCATCCATACAATCCAATATAAACCACACAAAATACCTTCAAACTCAGCATCCATACAATCCAATATAAACCACACAAAATACCATCAAACTCAGCATCCATACAATCCAATATAAACCACACAAAATACCTTCAAACTCAGCATCCATACAATCCAATATAAAGCACACAAAATACCTTCAAACTCAGCATCCATACAATCCAATATAAACCACACAAAAAACCTTCAAACTCAGCTACCCTGCAATCCAATATAAACCACACAAAATACCTCCAAACTCAGCATCCATACAATCCAATATAAACCACACAAATTTCCTTGAAACTCAGCATCCATACAATCCAATATAAACCACACAAAATACCTTCAAACTCAGCATCCATACAATCCAATATAAACCACACAAAATACCTCCAAACTCAGCTCCCCTGCAATCCAATATAAACCACACAAAATACCTTCAAACCCAACACCCTTGCAATCCAATATAAACCACACAAAATACCTTCAAACTCAGCATCCATACAATCCAATAAAAACCACACAAAATACCTTCAAACTCAGCTCCCCTGCAATCCAATATAAACCACACAAAATACCTTCAAACTCAGCATCCATACAATCCAATATAAACCACACAAAATACCTTCAAACTCAGCTACCCTGCAATCCAATATAAACCACACAAAATACCTTTAAACTCAGCATCCATACAATCCAATAAAAACCACACAAAATACCTCCAAACTCAGCTCCCCTGCAATCCAATATAAACCACACAAAATACCTTCAAACTCAGCATCCATACAATCCAATATAAACCACACAAAATACCTCCAAACTCAGCATCCATACAATCCAATATAAACCACACAAAATACCTTCAAACTCAGCTCCCCTGCAATCCAATATAAACCACACAAAATACCTTCAAACTCAGCATCCATACAATCCAATATAAACCACACAAAATACCTTCAAACTCAGCTACCCTGCAATCCAATATAAACCACACAAAATACCTTTAAACTCACCATCCATACAATCCAATATAAACCACACAAAATACCTCCAAACTCAGCTCCCCTGCAATCCAATATAAACCACACAAAATACCTTCAAACTCAGCATCCATACAATCCAATATAAACCACAGAAAATACCATCAAACTCAGCATCCATACAATCCAATATAAACCACACAAAATACCTTCAAACTCAGCATCCATACAATCCAATATAAACCACACAAAATACCATCAAACTCAGCATCCATACAATCCAATATAAACCACACAAAATACCTTCAAACTCAGCATCCATACAATCCAATATAAACCACACAAAATACCTTCAAACTCAGCATCCATACAATCCAATATAAACCACACAAAAAACCTTCAAACTCAGCTACCCTGCAATCCAATATAAACCACACAAAATACCTCCAAACTCAGCATCCATACAATCCAATATAAACCACACAAATTTCCTTGAAACTCAGCATCCATACAATCCAATATAAACCACACAAAATACCTTCAAACTCAGCATCCATACAATCCAATATAAACCACACAAAATACCTCCAAACTCAGCTCCCCTGCAATCCAATATAAACCACACAAAATACCTTCAAACCCAACACCCTTGCAATCCAATATAAACCACACAAAATACCTTCAAACTCAGCATCCATACAATCCAATAAAAACCACACAAAATAGCTTCAAACTCAGCACCATTGCAATCCAATATAATCCACATAAAATACCTTCAAACTCAGCATCCATACAATCCAATATAAACCACACAAAATAGTTCCAAACTCAGCATCCATACAATCCAATATAGACCACACAAAATACCTTCAAACTCAGCTACCCTGCAATCCAATATAAACCACACAAAATACCTTTTAACTCAGCATCCATACAATCCAATATAAACCACACAAAATACCTTCAAACTCAGCATCCATACAATCCAATATAAACCACACAAAATACCTCCAAACTCAGCTCCCCTGCAAACCAATATAAACCACACAAAATACCATCAAACTCAGCATCCATACAATCCAATATTAACCACACAAAATACCTTCAAACTCAGCATCCATACAATCCAATATAAACCACACAAAATACCTTCAAACTCAGCATCCATACAATCCAATATAAACCACATAAAATACCTTCAAACTCAGCATCCATACAATCCAATATAAACCACACAAAATACCTCCAAACTCAGCTCCCCTGCAATAAACCACACAAAATACCTCCAAACTCAGCTCCCCTGCAATCCAATATAAACCACACAAAATACCTTCAAACTCAGCATCCATACAATCCAATATAAACCACACAAAATACCATCAAACTCAGCATCCATACAATCCAATATAAACCACACAAAATACCTTCAAACTCAGCATCCATACAATCCAATATAAACCACAGAAAATACCATCAAACTCAGCATCCATACAATACAATATAAACCACACAAAATACCTTCAAACTCAGCATCCATACAATCCAATAAAAACCACACAAAATACCTTCAAACTCAGCACCATTGCAATCCAATATAATCCACATAAAATACCTTCAAACTCAGCATCCATACAATCCAATATAAACCACACAAAATAGTTCCAAACTCAGCATCCATACAATCCAATATAAACCACACAAAATACCTTCAAACTCAGCATCCATACAATCCAATATAAACCACACAAAATACCTCCAAACTCAGCTCCCCTGCAATCCAATATAAACCACACAAAATACCATCAAACTCAGCATCCATACAATCCAATATAAACCACACAAAATACCTTCAAACTCAGCATCCATACAATCCAATATAAACCACACAAAATACCTTCAAACTCAGCATCCATACAATCCAATATAAACCACATAAAATACCTTCAAACTCAGCATCCATACAATCCAATATAAACCACACTAAATACCTCCAAACTCAGCTCCCCTGCAATAAACCACACAAAATACCTCCAATCTCAGCATCCATACAATCCAATATAAACCACACAAAATACCTTCAAACTCGACACCCTTGCAATCCAATATAAACCACACAAAATACCTTCAAACTCAGCACCCTTGCAATCCAATATAAACCACACAAAATACCTCCAAACTCAGCTACCCTGCAATCCAATATAAACCACACAAAATACCTTCAAACTCAGCACCCTTGCAATCCAATATAAACCACACAAAATACCTTCAAACTCAGCACCCTTGCAATCAAATATAAACCACACAAAATACCTCCAAACTCAGCTCCCCTGCAATCCAATATAAACCACACAAAATACCTTCAAACTCAGCATCCATACAATCCAATATAAACCACACAAAATACCTCCAAACTCAGCTCCCCTGCAATCCAATATAAACCACACAAAATACCTTTAAACTCAGCATCCATACAATCCAATATAAACCACACAAAATACCTTCAAACTCAGCATCCATACAATCCAATATAAACCACAGAAAATACCATCAAACTCAGCATCCATACAATCCAATATAAACCACACAAAATACCTTCAAACTCAGCATCCATACAATCCAATATAAACCACAGAAAATACCATCAAACTCAGCATCCATACAATCCAATATAAACCACACAAAATACCTTCAAACTCAGCATCCATACAATCCAATATAAACCACACAAAATACCTTCAAACTCAGCATCCATACAATCCAATATAAACCACACAAAAAACCTTCAAACTCAGCTACCCTGCAATCCAATATAAACCACACAAAATACCTCCAAACTCAGCATCCATACAATCCAATATAAACCACACAAATTTCCTTGAAACTCAGCATCCATACAATCCAATATAAACCACACAAAATACCTTCAAACTCAGCATCCATACAATCCAATATAAACCACACAAAATACCTCCAAACTCAGCTCCCCTGCAATCCAATATAAACCACACAAAATACCTTCAAACCCAACACCCTTGCAATCCAATATAAACCACACAAAATACCTTCAAACTCAGCATCCATACAATCCAATAAAAACCACACAAAATAGCTTCAAACTCAGCACCATTGCAATCCAATATAATCCACATAAAATACCTTCAAACTCAGCATCCATACAATCCAATATAAACCACACAAAATAGTTCCAAACTCAGCATCCATACAATCCAATATAAACCACACAAAATACCTTCAAACTCAGCTACCCTGCAATCCAATATAAACCACACAAAATACCTTTAAACTCAGCATCCATACAATCCAATATAAACCACACAAAATACCTTCAAACTCAGCATCCATACAATCCAATATAAACCACACAAAATACCTCCAAACTCAGCTCCCCTGCAAACCAGTATAAACCACACAAAATACCATCAAACTCAGCATCCATACAATCCAATATTAACCACACAAAATACCTTCAAACTCAGCATCCATATAATCCAATATAAACCACACAAAATACCTTCAAACTCAGCATCCATACAATCCAATATAAACCACATAAAATACCTTCAAACTCAGCATCCATACAATCCAATATAAACCACACAAAATACCTCCAAACTCAGCTCCCCTGCAATAAACCACACAAAATACCTCCAAACTCAGCATCCATACAATCCAATATAAACCACACAAAATACCTTCAAACTCAGCATCCATACAATCCAATATAAACCACACAAAATACCATCAAACTCAGCATCCAGACAATCCAATATAAACCACACAAAATACCTTCAAACTCAGCATCCATACAATCCAATATAAACCACACAAAATACCTTCAAACTCAGCATCCATACAATACAATATAAACCACACAAAATACCTTCAAACTCAGCATCCATACAATCCAATAAAAACCACACAAAATACCTTCAAACTCAGCACCATTGCAATCCAATATAATCCACATAAAATACCTTCAAACTCAGCATCCATACAATCCAATATAAACCACACAAAATAGTTCCAAACTCAGCATCCATACAATCCAATATAAACCACACAAAATACCTTCAAACTCAGCATCCATACAATCCAATATAAACCACACAAAATACCTCCAAACTCAGCTCCCCTGCAATCCAATATAAACCACACAAAATACCATCAAACTCAGCATCCATACAATCCAATATAAACCACACAAAATACCTTCAAACTCAGCATCCATACAATCCAATATAAACCACACAAAATACCTTCAAACTCAGCATCCATACAATCCAATATAAACCACATAAAATACCTTCAAACTCAGCATCCATACAATCCAATATAAACCACACTAAATACCTCCAAACTCAGCTCCCCTGCAATAAACCACACAAAATACCTCCAATCTCAGCATCCATACAATCCAATATAAACCACACAAAATACCTTCAAACTCGACACCCTTGCAATCCAATATAAACCACACAAAATACCTTCAAACTCAGCACCCTTGCAATCCAATATAAACCACACAAAATACCTCCAAACTCAGCTACCCTGCAATCCAATATAAACCACACAAAATACCTTCAAACTCAGCACCCTTGCAATCCAATATAAACCACACAAAATACCTTCAAACTCAGCACCCTTGCAATCAAATATAAACCACACAAAATACCTTCAAACTCAACACCCTTGCAATCCAAAATAAACCACACTAAATACCTTCAAACTCAGCATCCATACAATCCAATAAAAACCACACAAAATACCTTCAAACTCAGTATCCATACAATCCAATATAAACCACACTAAATACCTTCAAACTCAGCATCCATACAATCCAATATAAACCACACAAAATACCTCCAAACTCAGCATCCATACAATCCAATATAAACCACACAAAATACCTTCAAACTCAGCTACCCTGCAATCCAATATAACCACACAAAATACCTCCAAACTCGTCATCCATACAATCCAATATAAACCACACAAAATACCTCCAATCTCAGCATCCATACAATCCAATATAAACCACACAAAATACCTTCAATCTCGACACCCTTGCAATCCAATATAAACCACACAAAATATCTTCAAACTCAGCACCCTTGCAATCCAATATAAACCACACAAAATACCTCCAAACTCAGCTACCCTGCAATCCAATATAAACCACACAAAATACCTTCAAACTCAGCACCCTTGCAATCCAATATAAACCACACAAAATACCTTCAAACTCAGCACCCTTGCAATCCAATATAAACCACACAAAATACCTTCAAACTCAACACCCTTGCAATCCAAAATAAACCACACTAAATACCTTCAAACTCAGCATCCATACAATCCAATATAAACCACACAAAATACCTTCAAACTCAGCATCCATACAATCCAATATAAACCACACAAAATACCTTCAAACTCAGCTACCCTGCAATCCAATATAAACCACACAAAATACCTTCAAACTCAGCATCCATACAATCCAATATAAACCACACAAAATACCTCCAAACTCAGCTCCCCTGCAATCCAATATAAACCACACAAAATACCTTTAAACTCAGCATCCATACAATCCAATATAAACCACACAAAATACCTCCAAACTCAGCTCCCCTGCAATCCAATATAAACCACACAAAATACCTCCAAACTCAGCTCCCCTGCAATCCAATATAAACCACACAAAATACCTCCAAACTCAGCTCCCCTGCAATCCAATATAAACCACACAAAATACCTTCAAACTCAGCATCCATACAATCCAATATAAACCACACAAAATACCTTCAAACTCAGCTACCCTGGAATCCAATATAAACCACACAAAATACCTTCAAACTCAGCATCCATACAATCCAATATAAACCACACAAAATACCTTCAAACTCAGCATCCATACAATCCAATATAAACCACACAAAATACCTCCAAACTCAGCTCCCCTGCAATCCAATATAAACCACACAAAATACCTTCAAACTCAGCATCCATACAATCCAATATAAACCACAGAAAATACCATCAAACTCAGCATCCATACAATCCAATATAAACCACACAAAATACCTTCAAACTCAGCATCCATACAATCCAATATAAACCACACAAAATACCATCAAACTCAGCATCCATGCAATCCAATATAAACCACACAAAATACCTTCAAACTCAGCATCCATACAATCCAATATAAACCACACAAAATACCTTCAAACTCAGCATCCATACAATCCAATATAAACCACACAAAAAACCTTCAAACTCAGCTACCCTGCAATCCAATATAAACCACACAAAATACCTCCAAACTCAGCATCCATACAATCCAATATAAACCACACAAATTTCCTTGAAACTCAGCATCCATACAATCCAATATAAACCACACAAAATACCTTCAAACTCAGCATCCATACAATCCAATATAAACCACACAAAATACCTCCAAACTCAGCTCCCCTGCAATCCAATATAAACCACACAAAATACCTTCAAACCCAACACCCTTGCAATCCAATATAAACCACACAAAATACCTTCAAACTCAGCATCCATACAATCCAATAAAAACCACACAAAATACCTTCAAACTCAGCACCATTGCAATCCAATATAATCCACATAAAATACATTCAAACTCAGCATCCATACAATCCAATATAAACCACACAAAATAGTTCCAAACTCAGCATCCATACAATCCAATATAAACCACACAAAATACCTTCAAACTCAGCTACCCTGCAATCCAATATAAACCACACAAAATACCTTTAAACTCAGCATCCATACAATCCAATATAAACCACACAAAATACCTTCAAACTCAGCATCCATACAATCCAATATAAACCACACAAAATACCTCCAAACTCAGCTCCACTGCAAACCAATATAAACCACACAAAATACCATCAAACTCAGCATCCATACAATCCAATATTAACCACACAAAATACCTTCAAACTCAGCATCCATATAATCCAATATAAACCACACAAAATACCTTCAAACTCAGCATCCATACAATCCAATATAAACCACATAAAATACCTTCAAACTCAGCATCCATACAATCCAATATAAACCACACAAAATACCTCCAAACTCAGCTCCCCTGCAATAAACCACACAAAATACCTCCAAGCTCAGCTCCCCTGCAATCCAATATAAACCACACAAAATACCTTCAAACTCAGCATCCATACAATCCAATATAAACCACACAAAATACCATCAAACTCAGCATCCATACAATCCAATATAAACCACACAAAATACCTTCAAACTCAGCATCCATACAATCCAATATAAACCACACAAAATACCTTCAAACTCAGCATCCATACAATCCAATATAAACCACACAAAATACCTTCAAACTCAGCATCCATACAATCCAATAAAAACCACACAAAATACCTTCAAACTCAGCACCATTGCAATCCAATATAATCCACATAAAATACCTTCAAACTCAGCATCCATACAATCCAATATAAACCACACAAAATAGTTCCAAACTCAGCATCCATACAATCCAATATAAACCACACAAAATACCTTCAAACTCAGCATCCATACAATCCAATATAAACCACACAAAATACCTCCAAACTCAGCTCCCCTGCAATCCAATATAAACCACACAAAATACCATCAAACTCAGCATCCATACAATCCAATATAAACCACACAAAATACCTTCAAACTCAGCATCCATACAATCCAATATAAACCACACAAAATACCTTCAAACTCAGCATCCATACAATCCAATATAAACCACATAAAATACCTTCAAACTCAGCATCCATACAATCCAATATAAACCACACTAAATACCTCCAAACTCAGCTCCCCTGCAATAAACCACACAAAATACCTCCAATCTCAGCATCCATACAATCCAATATAAACCACACAAAATACCTTCAAACTCGACACCCTTGCAATCCAATATAAACCACACAAAATACCTTCAAACTCAGCACCCTTGCAATCCAATATAAACCACACAAAATACCTCCAAACTCAGCTACCCTGCAATCCAATATAAACCACACAAAATACCTTCAAACTCAGCACCCTTGCAATCCAATATAAACCACACAAAATACCTTCAAACTCAGCACCCTTGCAATCAAATATAAACCACACAAAATACCTTCAAACTCAACACCCTTGCAATCCAAAATAAACCACACTAAATACCTTCAAACTCAGCATCCATACAATCCAATAAAAACCACAAAAAATACCTTCAAACTCAGCATCCATACAATCCAATATAAACCACACAAAATACCTTCAAACTCAGCTACCCTGCAATCCAATATAAACCACACAAAATACCTTCAAACTCAGCATCCATACAATCCAATATAAACCACACAAAATACCTCCAAACTCAGCTCCACTGCAAACCAATATAAACCACACAAAATACCATCAAACTCAGCTTCCATACAATCCAATATTAACCACACAAAATACCTTCAAACTCAGCATCCATATAATCCAATATAAACCACACAAAATACCTTCAAACTCAGCATCCATACAATCCAATATAAACCACATAAAATACCTTCAAACTCAGCATCCATACAATCCAATATAAACCACACAAAATACCTCCAAACTCAGCTCCCCTGCAATAAACCACACAAAATACCTCCAAACTCAGCTCCCCTGCAATCCAATATAAACCACACAAAATACCTTCAAACTCAGCATCCATACAATCCAATATAAACCACACAAAATACCATCAAACTCAGCATCCATACAATCCAATATAAACCACACAAAATACCTTCAAACTCAGCATCCATACAATCCAATATAAACCACACAAAATACCTTCAAACTCAGCATCCATACAATACAATATAAACCACACAAAATACCTTCAAACTCAGCATCCATACAATCCAATAAAAACCACACAAAATACCTTCAAACTCAGCACCATTGCAATCCAATATAATCCACATAAAATACCTTCAAACTCAGCATCCATACAATCCAATATAAACCACACAAAATAGTTCCAAACTCAGCATCCATACAATCCAATATAAACCACACAAAATACCTTCAAACTCAGCATCCATACAATCCAATATAAACCACACAAAATACCTCCAAACTCAGCTCCCCTGCAATCCAATATAAACCACACAAAATACCATCAAACTCAGCATCCATACAATCCAATATAAACCACACAAAATACCTTCAAACTCAGCATCCATACAATCCAATATAAACCACACAAAATACCTTCAAACTCAGCATCCATACAATCCAATATAAACCACATAAAATACCTTCAAACTCAGCATCCATACAATCCAATATAAACCACACAAAATACCTCCAAACTCAGCTCCCCTGCAATAAACCACACAAAATACCTCCAATCTCAGCATCCATACAATCCAATATAAACCACACAAAATACCTTCAAACTCGACACCCTTGCAATCCAATATAAACCACACAAAATACCTTCAAACTCAGCACCCTTGCAATCCAATATAAACCACACAAAATACCTCCAAACTCAGCTACCCTGCAATCCAATATAAACCACACAAAATACCTTCAAACTCAGCACCCTTGCAATCCAATATAAACCACACAAAATACCTTCAAACTCAGCACCCTTGCAATCCAATATAAACCACACAAAATACCTTCAAACTCAACACCCTTGCAATCCAATATAAACCACAC